>PVIH01000221.1:168345-298801 GCA_004025045.1 Sigmodon hispidus
TTTATTTTGTATTTATCAAAAAAAACAGTAAAAAGAATTTAAAATGCGGAAGAGTTAACAATAACTATACAGAGGATAAGAATCATAAGCATGGCTTATCAAGGGTGGAAATGCAAATAAGATTGCTACACATATATTTTCTTTGTGTTCAGCTTTCCCTCTGAATTTTTTTTTCCATCCCTGTATATCCTTATTCAAGTTCTCTTCCCCCTCCCACCACATCTGGTCATTTTTCTTCTCCACAACTCCCCATCCCCTCCCTGGGCAGGGAGCAGACAGTCCTGTGGTCCCACTGACCCAATAATGCTTGGACCAGTCTTCACTCCTGGCCAAATCCAGTTTTGTCCCCCCTCCCTCAAGAGTGAGTCAGGTGTTCCTATAGTTGGACTGGGGTTTGAAGGGTCAGTCCAGGGTGTTTCTGATCCCAAGCTGTTCAGTGGTTGTGGTTTGCCGCTTGGGCATGTTTGGCTTTTTTTTTCTTGTTTGTTTGTTTAGAGACCACTAGTGAGTGAGTCCCCTGCTTATCTCTCTGAGTTTGTGATACTTCGCTCAGGAGGATATTCTCCAAATCCATCCATTTGCCTGTGAATTTTAGGATATCATTTTTTCTTACTGCTGAGTAGTATTCCATTGTGTAGATGTACCACAGTTTGTTAATCCATTCTTCATTTGAGGGATATCTAGGTTGTTTCCAGGTTCTTGCTATTACAAATAATGCTGCTATGAACTTAGTTGAACTAATACCTTTGGAGTGTGAATGTGCCTCTTTAGGGTATACACCCAGAAGTTTTTAGGGTATACACCCAGAAGTATTCCGGGTTTCTAAAACCGTCCGTAATGTAAGGAAATCTCAAAATCATCTTAGACATATTCCAAACAGACAGAGTCAAATAACTTTTACATTTGACTACATTTGACATTTTTAAATAGAGAAGACTCTTACTGTACTACTTAAGATATTAAAATGGGGGAAGGGCACATTTTAATACACCTGTGCACACATGTTCATACCACACACACACACACACACACACACACACACACACAGAGTGTTTAAAATAAAAATGAACTTCAGGGCTGGAAAGATGGCTCAGCCATTAAAGGCTAGGCTCACAACCCAAAATACAAACCCATCTTGGTCAGTCATGTGGCTCGATACCTTTTCCCAGAGCAGCATTTCAACTTCTTTCCTCTACATTTGCTGACATGTCTATGGCATCTCTGCTGTGTTCTTCCTGTTCCCAGCGTTTTCTCAGTCTGGCAACCCCACCCAAACTTCTTGTCTGCTTATGGCAAATCAGTATTTTTATTAAGCCTGTAGGCAGGACAGTTATTTACAATGTAACAACATAATCCCACTACAATTTTGTTTTGGAGAATTGGAGAGCTGTAAACTTTTGTATTTACTCTGCTACAGGGATGTATAGAAGCCTTCATCACTGTGTCAGAATGGTAGGCCCTTGAAGGTAAGGGTTGTGTTCCATCTCTGTACCATTGGCATGGACTAGTCCTAGGCTTGGCCTCCCCTTGGCTTTTTTTTTTTTTTTCCCCACACACTGCTTGTGACAATATAAGATTTTGATGGTACCTATCATCCGGAGACCTAAAATCACTGAGGTAGTCAACAGAAGCAGATAATAAACTATTAGTAGTACTAGAAAATGGATCTGAGAAACATTCAGCGCCTGGAGTTTGTGGCTGTTGTCAAACGAGGTCGAGGAAGAAGTCATGAATCCTAACATGTTACCAGATACAAGAAAAGTCAGAGGTGTTTCATGTTTTGAGTAATTGTTATTTTACCCTTAAAAGTTCAGTGTTTCAATACTGTATGCCACGTATTAGTCTCATGGATGGATTGTTTGCTACTTGCTGAAGGAATGGGAATTCCTCGACAAAATAAAAATTAGCAAATAAAAAAAAAAAGAAAATGGATCTACACTAACTTTAATAATAATATTCAAACTTTACCTCAGTTTTTATTCATTTTCTTTCTTCTTTAAAATTGGTTGTTCTCCTTTAGTATCTCTTCCTCTGTAGGTTTGTTCTTATGCTAATAAGGGTCCTTATGAACACCTGACTCAGTCTTGAGGGAGGAGGGACAAAACTGGATCTGCCAGGAGTGGAGGCTGAACTAAGCAATATTGGGTCAGTGGGACCATGGGACTGCTTGCTGCCTGCCCAGGGAGGGGATGGGGAGATGTGGAGAAAAGAAAATGACCTGATGTGGTGGGAGGGGGAAGGGACCTTGAATAATGATATACAGGGATAGAAAGCGTGACTTCTTTGTTAATAATAATAATAATAATAATAATAAAAAGTATACAAAAAACCAAATAGACTATATATTGTAACTGTAATTCTTGACAGCTACTTTGTTATATGTAATTTTGCTATATTAAAATTGAAACCTTCCTTTTTCATTAGACAGAAAAGAGGAAGTGTGGTGGGAATGTATGTCTGTATGTCATGAATATCAGTTTGTAAATAAAGGAACTATTTTGGCAAAAAAAAAAAAAAAAATAAGGGCCCTTATACTGGTTCTTGGTGTCTAGTCATTAAAACCCTAATTTTTTCTCACAAAGTTTAATTCAGTTTTCATCTTCATACAATGGCCCTGACCTCTATGAAACATATATATCTATATCTATCTATATTATATACACACATATCCACATACATACATTACATATACATATACACATATCTTCTCTGGAATGCCCACTCATGTTATCCCCCTCTCCCCTGGTGCTCACAGTAAGGTAGACATTGCACTTTACCCTGTAGAGTGTAGAATTCTCACTGCTTGTGAAGTCTTGGGCACATTTTTAACTTTGCTGTATCTCCATGTCCTTGTCTTTGCAATAGGGACTACAATAGCTCCATGTCCACATGGTTGAGGTGGTAGTCTGATAACTTACGAGGCACTGATAACTATGGTGCACACTAGAGGCTCAGAGTGCTGTGCTGCTGCTCCCCACAGACTCTGGCCTTCAGTCTCTGCATATTGACAATGAGAAAACTCATTGTAGTTTTCTTGGTATCTACTGTAGTAGATAGGAGTTTATTTTGTCAGAGTTGGAATGGGCTAGATCAGAATGGGAGGGAATTGATTGAATAACTATTTTATTATTTTTTTCTTTTATGTCAAGTATTGGGAATACAACTTAGACAAGACAGGCAAAGCTTTCTATCCTTAAGAGCAGATATTTTCTAGTGCGGTTTCAAAATTAGTAAGGTGCAAAGAAAAACGTCTGAAAACTGTGGCACCTCGGGAAGATACAAAGGGCCAGAAACCAGGGGCTTGGAGAAGGAGTTCTGCTTGCCGTGAGTAGGAAGGCACCCCTGAGTATTGTTGGATTTTTGGACCTGTTTGGGCTAGAAGTTTGGACTTTGTTTATGGCGGCTTTTATTTTTTAAAGAAATGAATTGGATGTTTATGTTAATTTTATATTGTTTGGCTTATGTTTTAGACATATTGTTAGTTTTTTATTTTAATTTAATTTATTTTTAGTAATTTATTTGTGGTGTGGCCTGGCTCATGGCTTGTCTGGTTTTTTTTTGGGGGGGGCGGCTTGGATGGAGACTGACTTTATTTTTTTATTTGTTTTTTTTTTTGATTCTTGTATTTATTTATATGGTGCTCTACATAGGCCAAAACATTTTTTTTTTTAATTTATAGAGAACAGTCCCAAATACTACACACCTTGTGTTTTCTCACATGTATAGAGTCTAGACTTTTTAAAAAGATACCATAGTAGGAATGGGATTACAGAAGAGAGGACAATGAAGGGGCTAAATGTGATCAAAGAATGGTGCATAAGTGTATGAAAAAATCACATAATTATACTCACTGTGATGTATAAACAACACACATAATAAAACCACCCCTAACTATGATATGGGGGTTAACCAGGAGGGGATTGGGGAAGGAAAAAGCAGGTGATGTGTTCCTGAACAGAGGGACCCTGGAGGGTGAGTATCCCAGACAGACAGGCAGCACTTG
This sequence comes from Sigmodon hispidus, assembly GCA_004025045.1. NCBI lineage: Eukaryota > Metazoa > Chordata > Mammalia > Rodentia > Cricetidae > Sigmodon > Sigmodon hispidus. The sequence goes on from PVIH01000221.1 coordinate 172,349, forward strand.
AATGTGTTGGGGTTTACAGATTCGTGTAAGAAGTAAAGGTGTATTTCCCCATGCTGGATTACCTTGCCCAGCCTTGATATAGGGGGAGGAGCTCATCTTGCTTCAACCTGATGTGCCAATGCTGTATTCAAGCCCATAGGAGGCCTGCCTCTTTCTGAATAGAGATGGAGGAGAAGATGGGGAGAGCGATAGATGAGAGGAGGGAGAGGAAACTGTGATTAGTATATAAAATAAATAAAAATAAATGTTCATTAAATAAAAGAAAAGAAGCAAAGGTTGTCCTAGACATAACAGGGGGAGTGTTTTTCAGCTGGGCTTCATTGAGAACTATTTGAAAGCAAACATTTTAGGTGGAAAAGCAAAGCTATAGATGCGGATACAGGTGTGTTGAAGAGATGAGAAATGGGTTAATGAAGCTAAAGAGTTGTACTGGGAATGGAAGAAATTGTGTTCAGGGGCTGCCATGGCTGCTTCACTGATGTCTGCTCAATCCTGAATTTTCTCATTGCATTCATTTGGACTAGAAGGGTTCTCTTCTGCACGTTTTTTCCAGGAATTGTCATACTGGGTGTGCACTCAAACTTCATTGCAGGATTGGTAAATGCTATCTTTCACAATCACTCAACTTTTTCCTTTCATGTCAGCAGAAGGAAAATAAATCATTTATTTTCACTTGAATAGTTGAAGAACATTTTCATTCTCAATTTACTCCAGCGAGTGAGACTAATTGAATTTATAATCATTGTGATCATGTACAAGCTTTTCAAGTGATGAACTCTGACCTGGAAAATACTACATTTCTACAAAAAATGATGTGTTGCCTTGAACTTTTGAAGACTTCTTCTCAGAACTTGCAATGTAAGAGTTGCATCCACTAATTACTGTGTCCTTTTTCTTTCAGGGTTCCATTGGGATTTTCATGGTGTCAACAAACTCTTTGAGAATGATTGAACATCAAAATTCCTTTAAGTTAAAAATTTGTAATTCTATTGAACATTTTTGTAGAGTATTTTATTACTTAGCTTTGTCTACTAATTAGAGATTGTAGGGATTGAACAAGATTTGTCATTATTTAAGTTATGGGCTTTCTTTTTCATTTGTAATATTTGAGTAATATATACTTATCTAAACTAGTTTGATAATCTTTTTATTTTGGCTTTTGGACAGAAAGTGTTATAGATATTATCTATTCATACATTTGACACATCAATTTCCATATTTAGCTTTATTGGCTTACTTTATTGTCATGTCAGATACTATTTTCCTAGTTGCAATGACAATAAAAACTTTCTAATATTGTTCCACTCATTTTATGAGAGCTCTCTTATTCAAAGTTTATTTCCAGTAGTAAATTTGAAATGATTAATATTATTAGAATTTCATGAAATTTTGACCAAATCAATGATAGATTTAAAAATCATGTATATAGTTCTTTTTCCAAAATATAAGATATGAAGGCTCTTATAGTTCAGCATTTTAGATGATTTGACTATAATAAAAAAATATCACATTAGTGTTGATGTCAAATAGTTTCTTCATTAATATTCAATAATGCTCAGTTTACACATTGACAACTGTTTTATCAACTTTTCCTACATTAGTGGATCCCTTATTAGCTCTGGAAGCATTTGTCATGATGAGTTTTGTGAAGAATGAGCAACAGCTCCACTATGTGCTCTTCTTTCTTCCCTCAATCCCACTGAGCCTGAGATGTAGCTGACCACATGGCACATTCTCTTCATCTGCACAGCACTACCGTTAGTGTGTGTGGCTACAGCTCCCCCAAACTATAGCTGGAGAAGAAATAGAACATGGCTGTGCCCTGACCTGTGCTGCTCATTGAGGCCCTATTATCCTACCTCAAGCTCACAGTGAGCCCCACTCTCATGCCTTGAGGACCTGCTTCAGGAGGTCCTCTCATTTTTTTCCAGGGCCTTCCTTTTGGCAGATAGATGCTGACACAGGCCATACTGGGCAAGGTAGCCACACCATGGACATAATTTGGTGAGTGGAGCTACCAGTCTTCCTAGCACCCCATATACTTATACCCTGATAGCTGACTTTCTGCTGCCAAAATTTCCATGGCCCCCAAGGCACATTATCCTTTGAGCTCTGATGCCTGTGACAGGAAGAGCAAATGTGTACTGAGAGCAACTGTTTCTGGTTAATTTATTTATTTTTTATTTTTTTTTACTTCCCCTTCTTAGGCAAAATTTGCAAAGATTTGAAATTTTTTTGCTTGTAGTATTACTTCAATATAAAACTCATAGTCTTCAGCTGAGCTCCAGGATGGAGAGAATGTAGTATCAAAAACTGAAAGATCATCTACTGTAATAAAGCACTACATGAGCTTGATTCTAAACATATTTGAAGTTTTTATACAACATGGCAAAGCTACACATTTTAAGCTAAGAAAACTAAATATGTGCATGTGAAAAAAGACATGTCTTACACTGGATCAAAACGTGATTTCTTTATTATGCATAATTCTTTTAGTCATTTTCTTTCCTTCTTTTTGGTTTTTGTTTGTTTGTTTCTTTGTTTGTTTGTTTCAGAGTCAATGTAGCCCTGGCTGTCCTGGAACTCACTGTATAGACCAGGCTGGTCTTGAACTCACAGAGATTCCACCCACTTCTGCTTCCTAAGAGCTGGGAGTAAAGGTATGTGCCACCTCTGTGGTTTTATTAGCTTTCTTATTGTTGCTGTCACAAGTTACACAAAAAAAGGTGACTTAAATGTAGAAAAGATTTATTTTTTATTTTAGCACACAGTTCTGGAGCCATTAGTCAATGGCCACTTGACTTCACTGGTTTTGGGCAATCAGGTAGGAAATTTGTATTAGAGGAAAGCTGGTCACATCCTGCTGGATAAGATCCCACTATCTTTGAAGATACTTGTACAAAGACCTTTGAAGCCCACCTCCTACAGATTCTACCACCTCCCAGTTGCTGTACAATCTGGAAACTTCTTTTCATCTTCTAACATATTATGCCTATAGTTAGTTATTTTTAACCAACTCTTGTTCTTTGTGCCCCTCCACCCACTGCCCTGCTCCCTAATAAATACAATGGAGACTTACTCTTACTTATAAATACCTGGACTTAGCTTGCCTTGTTTCTAGCCAGCTTTTCTTGACTTAAATTATGCCATCTACCTTTTGCTCCTGGGCTTTTACCTTTTTCTGTTTGTGTATATCTTTTCTTTCCTTCGTAATCTGTGTCTGGCTGGGTGGCTGGGTGTCTGCCCCCCAGCATCCTTCTTTTTTCTCCTTCTTTCTTCTTTCTCCCATTTATTCTCTCTGCCTGACAACCCCACATAGTCTTACTCCTGCCTAGCTATTGGGTGTTGAGCTCTTTATTAGACCAATCAAGTATTTTAGACAGGCAAAGTAACATGGCTTTACAGAGTTAAAACAAATGCAACATAAAAGAATGCAACATATCTTTGAAACATTAAACCAATGTTCCATAGCATAAAAAAATGTAACACATCCTTAATATTTTATAACTAATGCCTTTGGGACATATTCAGGATGCAATTATAGGAGGCACAGGCAGAATATTAGTTAATGAACTGAAACAGTAATATGGAAATAAGTACAATGTTTGTTTAGCTAGAATCCCAGGACTTTCCCTGTTTCTTTGAGTAAGAAGTTGTCTATTCAGCTGAGGCAGAATCTCCATCACCTTATTTCTTTGCACTTTAATCTTGTTCTCATGTTTGAAGTCACAGCATGAGCCCCAGATCTCACCATCAGAGAGGGATATCACAGGGGTCTCCATTAGTCTTTATAGTTTCTTGGGCAGAATTTTTTTAGTAGCTTTTTTGTTTGTATTTCAGCCAGCTGTATAAATCAATTGATCTCATTCTTCATTTGGGAATATTGGTGAGTGATGGAATCCAGGAAAGTGAAATTTCACTCAATTTGACACAAATGAATACTTTAGTCTCAAAATTCTAGGCAAAGGTAAGATTACCTTAAGTCCAAAACTTAAGAATAACTGAAAGAGGGGCTGGAGAGATGGCTCAGCGGTTAAGAGCACCGTCTGCTCTTCCAGAGGACCCGGGTTCAATTCCCAGCACCCACGTGGCAGCTAACAACTGTCTGTAGTTCCAGTTCCAGGAAAACACCAAGGCAAATAAATAAATAAATAAAGTTTTAAAAAAAGAATAACTGAAAGAATATTTGGTTTTGACCATTTATAAGATCATAATTGCCAGGCTGAAGAGATGGCTCAGTGGTTAAGAGCACTGACTGTTCTTCCAGAGGACCCGAATTCGATTCCCAGCATCCACATGGCATCTCACAACTGTCTGTAAGTCCAAGATCTGATACCTTTACACAGTTATACATGCAGGCAAAACACCAGTTCACATAAAATAAATATTTTTTTAAAAAGATTATAATGGCTAGGTTTAAGTATATTGTTTTTTAAGAGTTCTTATCACAAAAGTAAGTTGATGTTTAGAATGTTAAATGTATATCCTTTAAAATTAATTCTCCATATAATGGTCATTTTCAAATACTTTTAAAAAATTCTATTAACTTATGTCTTTGGGGTATTTTAATGTTTTCTGTCCTTTTATTATAAAAAAAAATCCAATCTCAGAAAGATAAGCAGGGGATGTACTCACTCATTAGTGGTCTCTAAACAAACAAACAAGAAAAAAAAGCCAAGCATGTCCAAGCGGCAAACCACAACCACTGAACAGCTTGGGATCAGAAACACCCTGGACTGACCCTTCCGACCCCACTCCAACTATAGGAACACCTGACTCACTCTTGAGGGAGGGGGAACAAAACTGGATTTGGCCAGGAGTGGAGACTGATCCAAGCATTATTGGGTCAGTGGGACCATAGGACTGTCTGCTCCCTGCCCAGGGAGGGGATGGGGAGTTGTGGAGAAGAAAAATGACCTGATATGGTGGGAGGGGGAAGGGACCTTGAATAAGGATATACAGGGATGGAAAAAAAAATTCAGAGGGAAAGCTGAACACAAAGTAAATATACTTGTAGCAATCTTATTTGCATTATCACCCTTGATAAGTCATGCTTATGATTTTTATCTTCTTTATAGTTATTGTTAACTTTTTAGCATTTTAAATTTATTTTACTGTTATTTTGATAAATACAAAATAAATAAAGAAGAAAAAAAAGAAAATAACATATACTACATCTGTGAGTTGTGTAAAGCACTCAGAAGGCTACTGACTACTGCAATGCAAAATTACATACAAACCATAGGCTGATAAATATATACTGCTTAAATGTAAGAGCAAACCAGAAAGTATAAATTGACTCTTATATTGCCTTTAATGTGAACCACAATAAAATAAAAAAAACTTAAAAAAAAGAAAAAAAATCCAAGTAAATATCTTAGTTCAAAAGCACTATGCTGTAAGTGACATTACCTTCAATAATCTGTAAAGATTTTTCTTTAATTATGCAACTTGAATATGACTTGGATTGTTTATTACCTGAGAAACAAAAAACCAAAAAGTAATAAAAGATATAAAGCCACAGTGGGAACTTTTATTTTATTCTAATTATAGTAGAAGTTTTTAATTAATCTCTTTATGTCTGATGATAATTCATTTTATGATCTGCTATATCTATAAAGTTATTAAAATAACTTGTTACCATCTCCCCAGCTTTTCAATAAGTTATTTTACATAGTTAGATTTAATAATCAATAATTTATTCTTATTCAAAAATGAAAAATATCATATTAAAAGCATTATATTTTTTATATTAAACTTATTAGTGATTTTGTTCTCTGTTATGTTTGACTTTTCTTTTAGTCCTTATTAGTAAATCTAAAAATGTAAAGTACCATTCAGCAGACAGCCTTTGAAGAATAACTCTTTGAGCTGAGAATGAATTGATAGTGTAGTAACAGGGCCTGGTGATAGCTGTCCCAGAACGTAGCTTATGCATAATGATAGAGGCCTGCCCATCACTGTACATGGAATACTGATAGCCTTGACTTGAATAGAAAAACATTTATGTCTTGCACCTGCTCAAGAATATGACTAACTGTCATGTATCCCAACAAAAGAAAGGAAAAACTATCACTATAATTTAAGAAATATGCACAAGCATAAGAAAAAAACATTTTGATCAATTGGAATTTATTTTTATTGTTCTATTATGCTTCTTGGTCTCTTTAAGTTTTGCTTGGTATTATGGATGTTTTCTGTTGAGCTCATCTTACAGAAAGCCATTAAATTATTAAGAGGGCCTGTGCTCGCACTGCAGAAGCAAAAGGTTGCTGCATTTATAATTTCTGGATTTTCAGTGGCATATAGCAACATAAAGTGTCCAGATGAGGTAGAAATGTAGCTTCAGAGTATTTTGCTCAGACATAAAATTTAAAGTTGATAAACTTGACACTCAACCCTAAATTATCTGTAAACTAAAACAACAGAGTAAAATGTATTTTGAAATGCTAAGACAAAGGACTTTTTTAAAGTGTTCATACTACTGATTTTTGGTTGTGCCTTTAAATGCTTTAGGAATATTAAAATATCACCACCTTTTCACAACATTTTCTTTATTGAATATAGATATTTTCTGTGTTAGGCAGCATGTCAAATCTATCTTCCCAGCAAATGTTTCTTTCCATAGTGTTTACACCCTATTTTTTCTGCTTCTGTTTTTAAATTAATTTTCCTTTTAAAACATGCAAGAGACCTTAAGATTTTAAACACCCAAATATATACATTGAGCACCTACACATACTAAGTACAGCTATAGCTTAACTTGACCCATCGTTTAATAAACACTTTAAAAAGAAGAACCCAAGTAATGTTCTTCCCTGAGAGCTTTCATTATTGGGAATTATCCACTTATTTCATTGCTACCAATACTTAAAATGTCTTTGGATTTCTCCCTTTGAAATGTCCTTAGCAACCTGAAGAACTTTTAAAGTCTAGAAATATTCAGCAGTGTGGGCCATCAATCTTCAGGGATGATTGAGAAACAAGGGCAAAATGTTTGTTTTTAAAGTATGTGAAGGCATTCAGAACCACCAAAGATTAACAGGTAAAGTGGTTGTTTTAGATAATCCATTTAGGGTCAAAGTTGGGGCTAAGTCACAGGTTTGTGAAAGGAAAACTGAAAAAGTAAAGAAATGAATGAGAGCTCTATGACAGCAATTGGCAAAGAAAAATCTGAAATGGCCTTGGCTTATTGTGGGAAAAAGTAAGGGATTTTTTATAGTGACTACAAAAAAAAAAAAAAAAAAAAAGCAATTATCCACAGCTCCTGACAGCCCACGAGACACTGAGATTTTATAGACCTTCATTTCTATTTCCATTTCCAGTAAATATATCCATACTGGGACTTACAGTAAATAAAAACTGAATCTGATTAGTTCTTCCTAAGCCCCTGCCATTCACCTAGCGTCAGGTTCTCTGTAAGGGTGGCCCCTCACTTTGCTAATTCTATGAGGGGAAACAGCATAGCTTTGTTGACCACTGAGCATTCCTGAGCTACACAGATAACATTCAGCCAAAATGGTGATCAGCTTCAGGCTCTGGGCAGTTTTCATGTTAGGAAGATACAATCTGGTGAGAGCTTAAAAGCAACCATCTAATTCCAGCTGCTGCTGAAACTGCATAGTAACTCCACAGCTCCATGGCTCAACTCAAGGGCTGTTTCTGTTCCTGAAACAAGAAGACAAGTGGCCGCCATATTAGATTTTGCCCTGCTTCTGCAAGGACAAATTTGTTGATTTTGACAAATGACTTTGAGAAAATGGTGGTTTTTCTCATTTTCTAAGTGAATCATTTGAGATAGAAATTACCAGAGCTTCTGGTTTGTACATAATTTTAAAGACATGAACCTGACTTTATTGGTTAATTAATTGTGCAAGGTTATATAGGTAAAATGTAGAGCTAGGATTGGAAGCACAGAGGTTTTTTTTCACCTGTCACTTTGGGAGATAACTACTCAAGATTTTCTTATAAATTTGAAAAAGAGTCATTTTTTTAAAGGATATCCTGATAGAAAAGGCCCCTATGTCAGTGAAACAGAACAGTTCTAGAGGCAAAGGCTTTCACAGCTGTATCTGGTCAACCAGAAAAATCTATGCTTGTTATTAGAGTTAAGACTTAGGTTTTTGTTGGGCTCAGATTCTTCCAGTGGTCTGCAGATCAAATGTTTACTTGGTTCATCATAGGAAATCCCAACAAGTATAATTGATTACTTTAAAGGTTTTTTTTCTAGTCAGTCCTAGAGACTCCAGTTCAGCTTGTAGGAGGTTTTGTGTCTGATGTTTAATCCTAAAAATGACTGTATTATGTATAAAATGGTGTGCTATTGAGATTAGTTGCAGTATATATTGCACATAAGACATTATGATGTTCTACTGGGCATCATGTTTTTATGGATACAGAAACTAACTCACAGAATTCTACACCCTCTTACATTTGCTGCTCTAGCCTACAGAAAACAGATTGATGCTATTTTACTTTAAAAGATAACGACATTAGTAAAGGATCTATGGACTCTATAAACATCTCTGGTTGCCAGTGTTTTTAATTTTTTTTTTCATGAAAATGGAGCAGAGGGACAAAATAACCATGGTTTGGAACACTCAATCAGGTGGCTTATTCTCTGTAACTCCTCACATCCTGGCAGAGTGTCTTCAGAAGTGCCCCCTGCCACCTGTGAACTCGTATGTTCTCATTGGCTGCAGTGGGAGAAAAGTGAAGGCCGGAAATACTGAGATAGTAGAACTATTTCAAGCTTATAAAATCGAGACATATTGACTAGGCTATCAAATAGCTACTGTGTTGTACTATTTCACATACACTTTTTGAAACTTTGTAGTATATACCATTTTAATGATAAATACGTTTTGGATATATTAATTTTAAATGTATTCTGCCACCTTTATAAAAATGTTAACCCTCAGATCATTTTGCTATATTTTCCCCCTCAGGATAAAATAAGTCAGCTTACATTAGAGTTTTAGTTTACATAGTAGCAAGAAAAAGATATTATGTAACCTTATGGTAACAAAACTGGCACAGCATTCTAACGCATGAGACAGGCTTTTTCCTGCCTATCCTGCTTCGCCAAAGAATATCTCAATTTGTGCCTGTTGATTCAGTGAAATTACAAGTACAACTAAATGCATGAAGGCATATTCACCATTATTAGTCATTAGGAAAATAGAACCCATTGCCAAATCACTATATTCATTAGAAAAACTAACATAAAAAACACTGGCTGTATCAATTGTTGGTAAAGATGTGAATAAACTATACTTTTCATATTGTCATAAAGAATAAGAAATGGAGCCAAGAATGGTGGTGCATGCATTTAATCCCAGTATTTGGATGCAGAGGCAGGTAAATCTCTGTGAGTTCAAAGCCAGCTAGGTCTACATAACCCTGAAATGCAAATCTATATGCATATTAACAAAAGAAAGGACCAACACATTATAGTATGGCCATACAATGGAATAACTTTCGGAAAAAAAATACTTTTACACAAAACATTTAAGAATCTCTGTGTGAATGAAGCTAAATAAAAAAAATATTATATATAATTCTATTTATCTAACATTCTAGAAAAATAAAGTTAGGTCAGTAATTTCCTGGGAACAGGAAAGGAGAGGGAAGAAGGAACTGATCAAGATGGTAGGCATGTTTGTTGTCCTGCTGAGGCAGAGGTTTCACAGGCATTTGTCAAAGCTCATCTGCAGAATCCAAATACTAAGAATTTATTGTATGTCAACTGTCTCAATCAGCCTATTAAAAATAACGCACCCATCAAAACCTCAACATATCCACATTTTAATGTTAGTCTTCCTCTGTTGATGTGGAAGCTGTTTTAATAGATTTTTAATCCGGGTGTAAATACCACAGTTTTGCTTAATGTGAGAAAATCCACTTCACATATGTAATTTTCTGCAAATATGTAACAGGTCCATGGCCCTACTCACATAAAAAATAAAAAGCGAAACCAAACAAAAACAGAAAAGTTTACTTTCTGCAGCATGCAGAAAGCAGCCCAGTTACACAGTACATTGAAAGATATTTTTTCTCTTTTTCAACATTATGAAAACAAAGGGTTTTGCGCTCCGGCTTTCTTAAGATGGCCGCGTCTAAGGACGGGTGTGGCTTAGAAGCTGCTGCAGGAAACGGGCGGCGGCTCCATCTCGGCATTCCTGAAGCGGTGTTTGTGGAAGATGTAGATTCTTTTATGAAGCAGCCTGGGAATGAGACTGCAGATACAGTATTAAAGAAACTGGATGAACAATATCAGAAGTACAAGTTTATGGAACTCAACCTTGCTCAAAAAAAAAGGAGGCTGAAAGGTCAGATTCCTGAAATTAAACAGACTTTGGAAATTCTAAGATACATGCAGAAGAAAAAAGAGTCTACCAATTCAATGGAGACCAGATTCTTACTGGCAGATAACCTATACTGCAAAGCTTCGGTTCCCCCTACTGATAAAGTGTGCCTGTGGTTGGGGGCTAATGTAATGCTTGAATATGATATTGATGAAGCTCAGGCATTGTTGGAAAAGAATTTATCAACTGCCACAAAGAATCTGGATTCTCTTGAGGAAGACCTAGACTTTCTTCGAGATCAATTTACTACTGCAGAAGTCAATATGGCTAGGGTTTATAATTGGGCTGTAAAAAGAAGAAACAAAGATGATTCTACCAAGAACAAAGCATAACACCGGCAATTGAAAATGTGGTTCAGGTCTCCAAACATGTTAAATAAGCCAGTGTTTATCCTTAAAAATTGATGTAACTTTGAGTGTTTTTTTAACAGTAAGAATAATTAAAAGTTTAAAAACACCATTGTATTTATTTATGAAAACAAAAATTACTTTCAAATATTTTATGAAACTAACAGTATTTTTTTTTCATACTTCCCTACAAAGTAATGCTGCTTTTGTTTTATCTTATAAGACAACTCTTAACTGAAATGGCCGAAAACTGTGAGGAATGCTATGGAGGCTGCTGAATGCTGGGCACCAGCACAGTTTACACAATTTTTTCTTTATTGATTGTGATGTTACTCTCACTTGATGTGGTAAACCTTTTAGAAGCAAGAAAGACAGTTCAATATCTGTAAACTTGACTTTCTTTAGTACTTGTAGGACATTATCATCCTTTGTTGCTGTTGTTTTCTGTAAATGGAGTTTCGTGCATTTCTGCTTAAGCAGTAGCTTTTATGATACTTTAACCTTTTCAGAAAATGATTCTATACTTTCCTCCACAGTTTGAGGGCTGTTGACATATATAAAACTTTGACCCCAGATAAGTACACTGTGTCTTTGCAATGCCAGTATAAAGGAGACTTGACCAATGTGAGAGAGCACTAACCATTCAAAACTTTAATCCAAGGTAATTTTATATGTAAAAGTTCTCCAAAGCACCTTGAATAGGAATATTAACATAAATTTAAATCTGCATTGGTTGAAAAGAGTTGTAAGCTTTTTTGTGATAAATTGCAGAAGAATGATAAAATCTCTGAAAAGTCATAGGTATTGTGGCAAAAGTACTTGGTGATAACAGATTCTGGTAAAAACACATGCGTGTTATTCCATTGCCATGTAGTAAAATGTATACTTGTACAATGTTTTGTACTTGTATTTTATGTTATTAAAACAGTGATATTCAAACTTTTGCCTGATACATTTTTCATGTTAATCTTTATCTTAATCTATATAGGTTTCTGGTAAATACCATTAATTAGTAAAACAAGCATTTATATTGTATGGCTCTGGAGAATGGTTGAAGTACAAGGGCAGAACCCTCATGATGTACTCTTTTGTTTCTCTCCCCCCACCTTTATCCTAATATATTAGGGTATTAGACCTCATGTTTTAACATGAGAAAAACATTTCAGATGATATCTAAAGTTAATATGAGTCTTCTCACATTTTATAAGGTTCATTTGCTTGTACCTAAGTAGTATATTTTCAGAGCTTTTTATATTTCTAGAAACAACAGAAAATTCTTTCGGAAGGAATACAAATAAGCAAATAAGATTTTAATTTGAACTTTACCAAACTTTCCTTTTTATTATTACATTTCTTTGGACAATATATTTTGATCATTTTTCCCCTTCCTTCAACTCCTCCCAATCTTTCTTGATTTAGTCTTTTATAAATTTTTAAAATTTCAGAATTTGAAGTTTGTATGTACTATTTTTTCCATACTGTTGTAGGTATATTGGTATAGGATGTCCTTGTTAATATAGGAATAGTCTTATCTTCTGTAAACATCTATTTTGTTTTAAATATCTAGAATGATTAAATATGAATTTGTAGTTGATATAAAGAATGTGGAAAAAAACTTTAGTGCTAATAAATTTTATGATACAAATTAAGTTAATCATTAAAAAAAAAAAAAAGAAAAGAAAACAAAGAGTTAGAAACAATGTGGGAAAACAGTGGCTTTTTCAGTTCAGGCCTCAGCTGAATTTTTGGTTTTCTTTTGCTTTAAATAATCTATGTGCTTCTTTTTTGTGACTTTTTTTCCAGGTCAGAGAAAGGACTGGCCTGTAAAGATTATATTTAAAAACACTCATCCTTATTCTCAAAGTTTAGCCCTTTACATGCACAGCATAAGCCACAATGATATGGATAATATATCAACAATTTATGGGATACAATACAACCAAGTTTTTCAGTTAACACAAGGGAACCAGTATGATCTTAGGTCAAAAGGACTATGAAAAAAAGTGATTTAAGATAGAAGACATCTGCAGCTGGAGAGATAGCTCAGAGGTTAAAAACACTAGCTACTCTTCCAGACATCCCAAGTTCAATTCCCAGCAATTACATGGTGGCTCACAGCCATCTATAATGAGATCTGGTAACCTCTTCTGGCATGCAGACATACAAACAAGCAGAATATGCACACAAAATAAGTTAATCTTAAAAAAAAAAAGATAGAAGACATCCCACTAGTAAAGAAAATACATTAATGATCACATAAAATTATCAGAGAAAATAACTGAAGTAATAGTAATAATAAATGCAACAACATTTTGAACATCTATAAACAAGAAAAACTCATGTTTCACAGATGTTGGCATTTCAGTGCTAACAACTCTGTAGAAAAATCTTTTTCTTTAGAATATTATTATCAGGGCAAAATGGAAAGAAGTACATGATACTGAACTATAGTTTTGTTTAGAAACTGATTTATAAAACTGACTTAAGTAATAATTCTATATAATTAAAATTTACACACTCTAAAAGTTCAGCATCATTAGTGTGATTCTTTGGATGTAGGAGACTGTCAAAATGATACAGAGTTTCAGTTCATGACCAGCTTGGGAAGTGAGGAAAGATGATATGGTAAGGCATGCCAGGAAGAAAAGAAAAATGCATTTACAGTAGAACAATAGACAACTGAACATTGGCAGTAAGTTTCTCAAATGTCACCCCTAGTGATCTTAAGCTGCTGCTCAAGGCTTCAGTCCTTTACAAAGTGCTGAAGGTTCTATTTTGTTCATAAAGAATCCATCTTGTGTAGGAGGAAGGAAGGCTGGCCTGACTCTCAGCCAATTATAATTGGTTTATCTCATTTTATCTGCCAGTAATTGTTTTAGAAAGCACACATAATTTTCTTCTGGCCAGTTGGAAATAAAGTATCTCCCAGGATCCTCCAAGTAAGGTTCTGCCTCTCCTAAAGAAGTTACACAAAAGATTCTCTTTTCAGCAGGAAATTGCCAACTGTGATTCCCTCCTGTGTGTATGGACAAAGCTGTGTATGAAAAGGACAGAATTAAAACAGAACACAGACCTTACTGAATGCATAAATTACCCAACTCCAAAGTTGCTCCTAACTGATCTGTATAGTTTTGAAGGCTTAAGTGACAGTCTCCTCAATTGTAAAATGAAGATCACTTTTTTACTTGCTTTCTTTAGGCTCCTTGACTCAGCCTGGCATTTTTCTGTGGTTAACTATCTACAACAATTTTTATGAAAAATTAGGTTCTTCTTGCTTGTGAAATATACAAAACAGGTCAGTGTATCCTTCAAGAACTGAGTTTTTAAAATTGTGTAGGACTTAACAGTTAAAAAGATTCTAAAACATTCTAAATATCACAAGCTGATATGTGTCTAGTACCGATATAAAGGTGGTAAGAAGTGAGTGTTAAGAGTTAGAGTTAAATTATAATAGGCAATGCTTAAGTCAGACCCCAAGTTTCTATTATGTTGATCACAATATAAAGGAAGATATAGGTTGGCCTAAATAGATTGCATGCATCACCCAATTTTCTTCAAGCTATTATATCTTCATATGGAGATATTTTGTAAGCTGGAAAGAATTCACTACTCTTAGTCTACAATTTTGAAAATTTTGATTAAAAGAAATTAAATGGAATTGGTGTGTGTGTGTGTGTTAGAGAATCACAGAGATCTTTTCTCTCTTTCACATTCTATGGTGTTTCTAATACTTGTTAACATCTATTGTTCTATATTGTTCTTAAGCCATTCTCTCTTGGTCTGGGTGTGCAGCAGCTTTAGAACTAATAGGTCTTTTAGCACTTGTAAGAAAAAGGAAGTGATCACTGTGCCATATGAGACCACAATCTTATAAAAGGCCTTTTACTCCTGAGCATATCCAAGAAGGAAACGTTTTCCCAGGGGAATATTTTTCTGGTTTCACAATGTGGCCATTTTTTTGAGGTTATTGTATGTTTCTTAAGACTGGGTTTCATGTAGCACAGACTGGCACAAACTCACTGTGTAGTCAAGTATGAACTTGAATAGTAGAGATGAGAAGATGTATCCTGAACATGAATAGGACCATTCCAAGGACTAAGCTCCATAGATGCATAAACAGGAGGAAGCTGGTTGATTGCCAGCATTGAGACCTTTCTGCTTCCTCACTGCAGAAGCCAAGTGACGACTGCCTTATATTCCTGGTGTCACGAGTTCCTTGCCATGATGGACTGACTCTCAAACTATAAGCCAAATCTCCTTTAAGTTCTTCAGTCAGTTACTTTTTTTTTTCACAGCACAAAACTAACATACAGTAACAATTATAGCATCATAAATGTAGGACCTGTGTCAAAATAAACCCAACATTCCAGAAGGAATAGGAACCAGATGTGATTTTGTCATGTGGATCTCTACATAAGCCACATTTAATATCAGCCCTTGCCTTCAACAACCAGTTATATGAGCTAATTTACTTTTTTTTTGCCTCAGTCAGTTTTAAGAAAGGTAACTGTCATTTTCATGTTTAAAAAAGCATATTCAATGGGTTGGTTGAGAAATTGGTGACTCAAATCTCATTGCATTGATCCTAACATAGTGGGATTGCCCCATGATTTAACCAGTATCTACATTTGATTCGGTCTCCCCCTCCCACTTCATGTTCAGAGTTGAGTACTCTTGTCAGCCTCAGGCACCAGCTTGCCTAATAGCTGCACCCTCTTGTTGACAAGAAGAAACAGCTGTCAACCCAAGACAGCATCTTGAAAATGTTGCTAAATTTATAGCAACTAACAACTGAGCAAATTGAAATTATATCACAATGAAAACTATAGGAAGACACTGGAAACATCGCAAATCTGACTGTCTTGGAAACAACATTTCATGGTCATTTTTTCAGTAATGGCAGTTCAAATGTATAGAAAGGAAATAATTATGTTTTGGGAATTGATGCTTTTGTTTACAGACAGAGTGCACCCCAAACTTAAGAAGTATGTATGTATTCAAAGTTTCTTACTCCAAAACTTTAGCAGCCTGCCAAATAATAAAGATTCAGTGGAAAATTCTGGTTCTTTAGCCAGGACCCCACACCCAAAAACTACCTTTTGGAGGTTACATAGAATATTACATGACACTTGTTGTATCAGCATTTTTGCTACAAAATTATGCCGTAATTAAAAATGTGGCTTTTCTTTTTTTAATTGTTTTTTTGAAAAACATATCAAACTTTATTTTTTAAAAAAACAAACATTCTGGATAGCTTAAGAAAAAAAACCCATAAACCTATACAGTAATAAAACTTCTCTTTTCTGTAAAATACATGAAACATAAAAAAATAAAATCTGAAGCTCTTCAAGCCAGGTTAGGCTCAGCTACAGATGAAGAAGGCACAGTAGGTCACAGCTAATGCCCATGGATGCACTATGGCCAGTACAAATTTCCACTAAGCAACACTTCTACAGTCCAACCAGAAGTTTTGTTTTGTTTTGTGTGTGTGTGTGTGTGTGAGTGCGTGTGAGTGCGTGTGTGTGTTTTAAATTACTTTATTCACCCATTATCTTTCAATGAAATAAGAATGTTTTTGCTTAAAGTCCACTAATGAATGAATACATTTGTTGGTTTCACGTGTGAGAAGAGATACACACTACCAAGGCCACACAAGAGTATATTTAAGAGAATTTCCAGGCAGATGCAGAAGCAGAGAAGCAGGACAGAAAGAGATAAGAAGAAAGAGACCAAATCATGCCCATCTCTTTAAGAGAAGGGGTGTGTATTGCTTTACGTAGTCACTTTTAGGAGGTGCCCTTGCCTTCATGTGCCTCCAGGCAGTGCTGCACGGCTTACACAGCCACGCCCACGGGTGTGCCTCCCTTACAAGGTGCCTCTCACCTGAGCCATGTTGGCTCAGCCACGTGGAGTGCCAGGAATACTTCAGCATTCCCTGCTGATCCTTCTTGGTTTGTGAGACCTCGCTCAGGAGAATATTCTCCAAATCTATCTATTTGCCTGCCAAATTTAATATATCATTTTTTCTTACTGCTGAGTAGTACTTCATTGTGTAGATGTACCAGTTTGTTAATCCTTTCCTCAGCTGAGGGGTATCTAAGTTGTTTCCAGGTTCTTGCTATTACAAATAATAGTGCTATGAACATAGTTGAGCTAATGCTTTTGGGATGTGAATCTGTGTGTTTAGGGTATATGCCTAAAAGTGGTATTGCTGGATCCTTGGGGAGATTGATTCCCAGTTTTCTCAGAAACAGCCATACTGCATTCCAAAGTGGCTGAACAAGTTTACACTTCCACCAACAATGGAGGAGTGTTCCCCTTGCTCTGCAACCTCTCCAGCATAGGCTGTCATCTATGTTTTTGATGTTAACCATTTTGACAGGTGTAAGGTGGTATCTCAAAGTTGTTTTGATTTGCATTTCTCTGATGGTTAAAGATGTTGAACACTTTTTCAAGTGCCTTTCACACATTTGTAAATCTTCTGCTCAGAATTCTCATTTTACTTCTGAACCCCATTTTTAATTGGGTTATTTAGGGTTCAGGGCTCTTGTTTCTTGAGTTCTTGATACATTTTAGAGATCAGTCCTCTGTCATTTGTAGTGTTGGTGAAAATCTTTTCCCATTCTATAGGCTGTCATTTTGATTTAATGACTGTGTCCTTGGCCTTAGAAAAACTTCTCAGTTTCAGGAGGTGCCATTTATTGATTGTTGTTCTTAGTATCTGTGCTACTGGTGTTACATTTAGGAAGTGGTTACCTGTGCCAATGAGTTGGAGAGTATTTCCCACTTTCTTTTCTATCAAGTTCAGCGTAGCTTATTTTAAGTTGAGGTCTTTGATCCACTTGGATTTGAGTTTATCTATTTTATTGACTTTTTCAAAAAACCAACTCTTTGATTCATTGATTCTTTGTATTGCTTTCAGCCCTAAGTTTGATTATTTTCTGCCATCTATTCCTTCTAGGTGAATTTGCTACTTATTGTTCTAAAGCCTCAATTGCGTTGTTAGGTCTCTTGTATGAGATTTCTCTTGGTTTTTCATATAGGTATCTAGTGTTATGAATTTTCCTCTTAACACTGCTTTCTTTGTGTCCCATAAGTTTGGGTATGTTGTGGATTCATTTTTCATTAAATTCTAGAAAGTCTTTTATTTTTTCTTAACTTCTTCTGTGACCCAGATGTGGTTCAATGTAGAAATGTTCAGTTTCTATCACTTTGTAGATTTTTTGTAATTTTTGTTGTTGTTGAATTCTAATTTTAGGCCAGGGTGGTCCGATATGATACAAGGGGTTATTCTCATTTTTTGTATCTGTTGATATTTGCCTTATGACCAAGTATGTGGTCTATTTTAGAGAAAGTTCCATGGGGTGCTGAGAAATGTGCATATTCCTTTGTGTTTGGATGAAAACTTCTGTAAATATCTGTTAAGTCCATTTGCATCATAATATCTGTTATACCCCTTATTTCTTTGTTGAGTCTGCGTCAATGTTCATGAGGGAAATTGGTCTGTAATTCTCCTTCTTTGTTGTGTATTAGTGTTATTGTGGCCTTATAAGAAGAGTTTGGCAATATTCCTTCATTTTCTAGTGTATGGAACATTTTGAGGAGTATGGGTATTAGTTCTTCTTTGAATGTGTGGTAGACTCCTGCACTGAAACTATCTGGGCCTGGGCTCTTTTTATTTGGGAGACTTTTAATGACAGTTTCAATTTTGGGGGGGTTATAGGTCTGTTTAGGTCTTGAACATGATCTTGATTGAATTTTGGTAAGTGGTACCTGTCCAGAAAGATGTCCATTTCTTCTAGGTTTTCCAGTTTTGTGGAGTATAGATTTTTAAAGTATGACCTGATAATTCTCTCGATTTCCTGGGAGTCTGTTGTTATGTCCCCAACTCTCCCACTTCTTTTATAATAGCACAGAGGTCTTTCCTCTCTGTAGGAGGCACATGTGAACCAGCTCCCATTGAGTATTCTTTGTTATTCTTGCTTTTGTGTTATCCTTTCCTCTTGAAGGGTTAGATATAATGATAAATAGAATTAAGAAAAATGTTATGATGTCATTTATAAAAGAAGGTTACAGAATGATGGTTTATCTATCTTGGGAGCCCTCTGGGTCTCTATGGCTCTCTCTCCCACTTTGAGGAAGCCATCTGGATTGTTTGGAGCTGGCTTGTTGAGAGGTGTATATTCTCAGATATCTGTCAGCCAGCAGGTGCTGAATCTCTCTAAGAATAGATTTCCTTGCAGAGTCTTCAGATGAGACCACACCTCAAATGGATAGCTGGACTGCATTGTTATAATAACCTTAGTCTGTAACACCTACCTGAGCTTGGCACTGACTTCTGAGTCATGAAAGATGTGAAATAATGTTTGGCATTTATTTTATCCAATTTTTGAGACTGAGTCTCACCATTTTGCTCTGGCTAACCTTGAACTCACAGAAATCTGCTTGTCTAAAGGCACACATCACCAGGTCCAGCTATGTTTGGTATTTTATGCTGCTAAATGTTAGGCTACTTTTTATGAAGCCACAAATGCTAATTCAACTTTCATCTATGCTCTGAGTTGTTCTCAGCCCATTCATTCTCTTTCCCACATCATCAAATAGTCTGTTTCTATTCCCTTCCAACCTTAAATATGAGGGTGGGAATATTTAAAAGAGAAGACTCTTCCAAATCTTCATTCTCCTGCTGCTATATATCTCCCTCTTTCTTCAGAGCCATAGTTGGGTTGTCTACCCTTAACATTTCTCTTCCATTTCATTCACTGGCAACTCATTCCATTGCAGTGAACCCTTCACTTCATCACCCTTACTACATACACTTTGCTTACTAGTGGCCACAGTGACTTTACCCTTCTGAACACCTTACCATTTAGGAAAGCTACACTGAACCTGGGTAAGCTCATTTTTTAATGGATCTCATATTGATATCTTGAACTCCTTCCCAAGCTGCAGACACAGGCATTCAACAGTTCTCAGCAAATAGAGCTAATTCCATCATTAGTTGTTCTCTTCATCTTCCTTTTTTCTTCTTCCTGTCATAGTCAATGACCCTATTACACAGACATTCCTGCCAAAACCATGAAAGTAGCGAATTTGATTCCTATCTCTCTAAATGTTATCCACTTCTATTTCTTAATAATTTATAATTTTGTACAATTCTTTCCACTCTTAATACTATGACTTGTCCTAAAACATCATCTTCTTGCTTTATAATTGTTATGACAACATTCTGACTGGTCTCCAACTCATTATTGTCTCTAACATCTCAGAGAGTATTCCAAAAACAGTAAAAGTATCAATTTTCTATCTAAAATCCTTCAGTATTCTCCCAGCACCCACAGGATAAAGATATTTGAAGAAATTTTATTTTATGTGTACCACATGCATGGCTGGTATTCTACAAGACAAAAAGAGGATTTTAGATCCTTTGCAACTGGGGTTGCAGACAGCTGTGAGCTACCATGTGGGTGCTGAGAATCAAAACCAGGTTATTCATAAAAGCAACTCTTAACCATTGAACTACCTTTATAGACTGTAAAGTAAAAAATTTCCACCAACGCTGATCAGTAGTATTTGTTACTTTTATTATTGCTAAAACACTCTGACAAAGCAACTTAATGGGGAAAGGGTTTGTTTTGGGTCACAATTCAAGAGTATAGTCTATTATGTCAGAGAAGTCACAAAACTAAGAACTATGACAGCTAGTCATGAGCAAACAAGACACACTAAACTTGTTAGAAGGAAGTAAGAAATAACCTTGAACACATCAGCACTGAAGACAATATCCTAAACAGAACTGATAGCACAGGCCCTAAGATCGACAATTTATAAATGGGACTTGAAGACACTGAAAAGCTTCTGTGAGGCAAAGGACACCATCAACAAAATAGCCTACAGAATAGGAAAATAGTTTCATCACCTTCACATCTGACAGAGGGTTAAAATCCAAATATATAATGAATTCAGGAACTAGACATCAACAAACCAAACTAAATTATTCAATTAAAAATGAAGTCCAGATCTAAAGAGAGAATTCTCAACAAAAGAATCTCAAGTGGCTAAGAAACACACACACACACACACACACACACACACACACACACACACACACACACCAGAAAAGTTCAGCATCCTTAGCCATCAAAAAGATGCAAATCAAAATTACTTTGAGATTCCATCTTATACCCATCATAATAGCTATTATCAACAACACAAACAGCAACTCAGGCTGGTGAGGATAAAGAACACTCCTCCATTGCTGATGGGAATGCAAACTTGTATAGCCACTGTGGTTCCTCAGAAAATTGGGACTTGATCTCCCTCAAGATCCAGCCATACCACTCTTGGATATATATCCAAAGGACACCTCATCTTACTACAATGATACTTGCTCAACTATGTTCATAGAAGCTTCATTCATAATAGTCATAAAATGGAAACAAACTAGTTGTTCTTCAACAGAAGAATGGATAAAGAAAATGTGGCTCGTTTATACAATGGTATATTACTCAGCTGCTAGAAAAAAAATGACATCATAAAGTTTTTAGACAAATGGATAGAACTAGAAAAAAAAATCACCCTGAGTGAGACAATTCAGAAAGACAAAGATGATATGTATCCACTTACAAGTAGATATTAGCTGTTAAGTAAAGGGTAATCACACTACAATCCACAGACCCAGAGAAGTTAGATAAAGAGGAGTAGTTTAGGGGGTATGTATGGATCTCCATGGGAATGGGAAATAGAATAGATTTTTGTGAGTGGGCTTGGGCAAGTGGGTATGGAAACAAGAGGAATCAGGCTGGAGGGGGGCAGAGGAAAAGAGTACAGAGAAAGATGACTGAAATAGGTGGGCTTTTAGGAGGTGATATGCAAACTTAGTACAGTGGAAACTTCTTGTAACCCATGAGGTTGACCCTAGCGAGAAGTCCTAGTAATGGAGGATATGGAGCTTAAACCAGCCATCTTCTGTAACCAGACTAAGCTCCCAGTGATGGGACTAATTAACCCACCCAGTCACAAACCCATGATCCACAACATGCCCTGCCTCCAAGATGCACTGGGGAAATGGTGGCTTGGAGCTTGTAGGAGAACCCAACAATACTGGTCTAACCAGAAGCCCAAGCTACAGAATGGAGCCTCTGTCTGCTACTGCCTAGACACCAGGATCTAGAACCTGGATGGCTCAGAGACCTACAGTAGAAACAACGAAACAAACAAAAAAGTCAATGAAACGATTCCTAATGGTAATCTGCTACATTCATGGATTGATGCCTAGCTCAACAGACATCAAAGAGGCTTCATCCAGCAGATGCAAAGACTCACAGCCAAATATTAGGCAGAGCTCAGGGAACTCTGCTTAAAGAGGGAGGAATAATTTTAGGAGCCAGAGGGTTCTAGGACATAAGGAGAACACAGCCAACAGAATCAACTAAACAGGGTTCATAGGGAATCACAGAGACTGAGGCAGGAATTGCCAAGCCTGAATATGTCTTCACAGGGACCTCTGCATACATGTTGTGATTCTTTAGCTTGGAGTTTCTGGTAGACTCCTAAGGAGTGGGGATGGGAGTTTCTCTGACTGTCTTGCCTGCTCTTGGAACCCCTTTCCTCCTGGGTTTCCTCATTTAGCCTTGATGTGAAGGGTTTTGCCTGGTCTTGTTGCATCTTTTTATGCTGCATTGAGCTGATATCATAGGAAGCCTGCTATTTTCTGAAGGGTCCTGGAGGAGCTGTGGATCTGGAGAAGAGGGGAAACGGGGGGTAGCTGGGAGGAGGGGAAGGAGAGGAAACAGCAGTTGGAACGTATTGTATGAGAGAATAAAAAAAGACAGCTGGTCACTTTTGTCTATAGTCCACAGAACTTTTGCACAGCCCTCTTTCTCTGTTTTTATACAGTCCAGGAATGAAACCCCTGAACAGAATGCAGCCGCTCATAGGAGGTGGGTCTTCCCCACCTCACTTAATGTAATCAAGAAAATACCTCTTGGGCATCTCCCTAGTCCCATCATCCAGCTGATTAAGCATTCTGTGAAGTGGATAATGATATTAATCTTCATTGGTATTATAACTATTTCATTTGTCAATATTTTTGAGGATGAAAATGGAGTGTTTTTGACAGTTATGAAAGGGTAAGTGTGAAAACCAGGCTGAACAAATAGGATAAAGGCCATTTTATTTCCAAGGCCTTGTGTGATCTGGTCTATTGAGTATTAGAAATATGACTAGTGTCCTGAGTGGTAGAGGATACAGACAGCTGCCACACACACTGCATGGTTTGAGGGGTGGTGTTGTAAATGGTTCTGACCTAGACTTTCCGGGCCTGGATCAGAGGTTTGTTCCCACTCTCAGCCCCACTTAGCATCAAATAATCACACGCACACTTAAATTATTTTATGTTGATTAACCTAAGGCTCAGGCAATCATTTGCTAACTCCTTCATCTCAACACATTTTGTTCAGCCTTGCGGCTCAGTACCTTTTCTCAGAGCAGCATTTCCTCTGCATCTCTGGCAGCTCCAGCGACTTCAGCATCTTTGTTTTTTTTTTTTTTTTTTTTAATTATTTAACTTTATTTTATATGCATTGGTGTTTTGCATGGGTGTCAGAACCCCTGGAACTGGAGTTACAGACAGTTGTGAGCTGCCATGTACCGGGGTACTGAGAATTAAACTGCTCTGGAAGAGCAGCCAGTGCTCTTAACTGCTGAGTCATCTCTCCAGCCCCAGCATAAGTCAGTCTTAAAGTTTATACACAAAAAGCCTGTGTGTGCCCTAGAGGTCAAATCCCAAGGGTTTGGGCAACCTTGCTTGAGCCCCTGTTGCTTCTGTTACAAGGCAGCACTCAAGCTACTTCATCAAATGCTCATTGTCACAACCACAGGTTCACTTTTTTCATCATACGAATTTTCTTTAAAACAGAAAACAGCTCACAAGCCAACTTTCTGTAAAATTTGTTGTAGGTGGAAAAGGCAGGTAACTCCTATAGTCACTAGAAGATTCTATGAGTCCAAACTCCTATTCCAACACAGAATGATTATTATTTTGAATGCTGAAAAAACTCTACAAGCTTCTCAAAGAATTACATCCAGACAGAGTAACAAGTAAGATCAGCGCAATAGAGCAACACAGACTTCATGCACACATCTCTTCTAAAACCTTCCAGGTGGGGCTGGAGAGATGGCTCAGCGGTCAAGAGCACTGACCCTCCAGAGGACCTAAGTTCAATTCTCAGCATCCACATGGCAGCTAGCAACTGTCTTTAATTCCAAGATCTGACAGATGGCTCAGAGGTTAAGAGCACTGACTGCTCTTCCTAGAGGTCCTGAGCTCAGTTCCCAGCAACCACATGGTGACATCTATAATGATATCTGGTATCCTCTTCTGTATACTGTATACATAATAAATAAATCTAAATGCCAGTAAGAAGTATATATGTTCTTCTAGTGCTTAAAAATATTAGGAAGCACTGATTAATAGACACTAAACTCAATATACGTAACCTTGTACAGAGACTAAAATTTTCTTCTAATGATCAAGTGTTTGCTTTATCTTACAGAAGGTAAAATTCAGAGGTTTTAGTTTCTCTAACACCTAACATCTAGAGTATTACTTAGTACTGTTAGCATGCACAAACAAGGAGCTACAACATGTTTTGCTTGGGAAAGCTGTAGCCACAGCACTCTGTTATGGTTATGAATTTAGCTACCCTAAGTCAGAACTTAGGAATTCAAATAACAGCACTAACAATTTTCCCCACAAGCATTTCTTTCTTTTATTTTTTAAAAAAGATTTATTTTATTTTGTATACACACATGCCAGAAGAGGGCACCAGATCTCTTTACAGATGGTTGTGAGCCACCATGTGGTTGCTGGGAACTGAACTCAGGACCTCTGGAAGAACAGACTGTGCCTTTAACCTCTGAGCCATGTCTTCAAACCGCCCCCCCCACAAGCATTTCAGCACATTAGTCTCCCGTACCTCAAAGAGCACATAGCCAAACCCTCTACCAACTCCTGTAAGCGGGTTTCTCAAGATCCTCACTGCCACAATGTTCCCACAGTCCAGAAAGTGTTCCTCCAAAGCAGCCTCTTCAGCTTTGTAAGGAAGATTTCCCACAAATACTGATCTCTTGTCCCTCTTTGTAGTGCTTTTGCAGCCGCACTCTCATCTTTAAACACTACATATGCGTTGATGCTTTTCTGGTCAGGATGAAATCTACGTTTTATTGCAGCCAACTTTTTGGTTAATGTTCCCTCTGCTGGCATCACAGAACGAAATCGTACGGATTCTATTGGTCCATACTCTTTAAAAAGTGACTTCAGCTTCTTCTTATTACACGTGACAGGCAAATTGCCAACAAACACAGTCCTCTCGTTCTTCAGTCGCTCTTCCTCAGGGTTGACTGGGATTTTTGGTCTTTGGTCCTCATCAAGTGCTTCTCCACCTGCTGCTTTGCCACGAACCTGAGACTTTCTCCTTTCTTGCTCCTGCTCCTTGTGAATCTCTTCTTCTAGATCAGCACTTGCTAGAGCACTTTCCCTGTTTGCCAGGTTCTTGTCTGCCTCAGAGAGTTTCTTCACTTTCACTTTTTTTGCAGGTTTTTGCAGAGCTGGTTTTTTAATCTGAGATGTACTTTCTTCCTTATCATCAGGTTTTCTTTTTTTCGATGTTTCCTCCGCTCCTGACCCTTCCTTCGTCCCTTCCCTGCGATTTCAGCATCTTTGTCTGGCGTCTGTGTCTGGTGTCTATGTCTGCTCTGAGCTGTTCCTGAGTTTTCTTAGCCTGGTAGCTCCGCCCACACTTCCTGTTTGCCTTTGGCCAATCCACTTTTTATTAAACCCATAGGCGGGACAAATATTTACTTTTTATTAAACCCATAGGCGGGACAAATATTTACATGACCAGCATAACTCCACAACAGGATGGGGAACACAACTATCCAGAAACCCACCTGGAATCAAGCCTAGAGTTTCTGGGGTCAAGCCATGGGACATCAACGCAGTCCCCAGCTGTGGCAGGACCACAGACGTTATCCTTGGCAGTATTCTGGGTCCCAGGGTCCCCTGTGACCAGGTGGGTATTTTACAGTCATGCAACTGTCAGAGCCATGCTTGGAGTGGCCTATGCTCTCACCAAGGCCATGGTGTTGTCGGGGCACAGGCTCCTGCCAAAGGCCATGTCTGGGTCTGTGGCTCTACAGCAGCCAGGGTCTGAGCTGATGTGTGTGACTATTGTTCCAGGCATACTGATGATCAGAGTGTCTGGTCAGCCACCTGAGAACCACTTTGGTGTCCAAGAGCCATGCCACTGTGGGGCCATGCTGATCTAGGAGGCCTGTGCTGCCACCTGGGGGCACGGGAAGCTGCCTAGGGCCATGTCTGGGTGTGTGGCCCTATGGCACCCAGGGTCTGAACTCATGTCCATGCTTCTATTACCACTGAGGGCTCTGTGAGTGCCCAGGGTCTGGTCAGACACCTGAGACCATTTGAGGGCCATGCTGTCCTCGGGGTCTCACTTATCTGGGTGGCCTGTACTGCCACTGGGACTACAGTATCTACCATCTGGACCTGAGATGCTGCCAGGACAATGCTGTTCGGAGTGGCTTGTGCTCTTATCCAGAGCCGTGACATTGTCATGTGGGGTATGCCCTTTCCAGTTCACCCATCGCTATCTGCAGGAGGTGAGAGAGCTGCTTTTGGGTCACAAAAGTAGGAAAACTAGCCCTGCCCCTCATGGGCTGCTGTGCACAGGAGAGCAGACTCTGCCCTCCTTCCAGGCAGCACACTAGAACTGACCCGGGATGAGCTGGCTCTCGAAGTGTGAGCAGCAGAGCTGACTATCCTCCATCTGCCATGTGATGGCATGAGTGAGGGAAAAATGCCTTTCTCCCTAAGCTCCTTGCTACCTACCTGTGGCAGGCAAGAGAGCTGGCCCTAAGGTCATGAGAACGAGAGACCTAGCCCTGCTCCTCACCAGCTATAGTACACAGTAGAGTGGACCCTGCACCCAGCCAGAAAGAACACTGGAGCCCACCCTGTTGTGGGAGGGGCACGGGTGAGCCAGCCCTGAGGGTGTGAGAACAGGAAAGCTGACCCTGTGTCCATCTTACCTCTGTCTCCTGCAGTAGTTGGGAGAGAGGGCTCTGCACCTCACTTTGGCAAAAGTGTAGAGCCAGCCCCGGTGGTATAGTGAGGGGACCCAGATCTGAGAACCTGAGAACAAGAGAACTGACCTACTCTTTGCTGCAGGCTGCACTCAGTGCTGGAGAGCTTGCGCAGGTGGTGAAGATAAGGGAAGGCTGGGGCGTGGGCTGACTAACCCAGTTACCCACCCAGGCCCAGAACCAGGCCTATGAGTTGGCCCACCCCAACATCCACAGAATCTGTAAACTCTTGGAGCATGTTAAGGGAACAAAACTGCAGGATCTGTATGACACAGGACCCAGGATATCAAAGGGGAGCCATAGTGACAATCAAGGCTCCAAACCAGACCGATGGCTCTTGGCAATGAACTCTTGCAAGTAAAAATGAATGGCCTAGAGGGTAAAGTTTGTGACTCAATGGACCACACTACAGCTTCCACGACGAGATTCATTTCTTTTCTTTCTCTCTTCCCTTCTTTCTTGCTTTTTTTTGTTTTTCTTTTAAAATTTGTTTTGTTTTGGTGGGAGGGTTGCAAGGACAGAGGGTGGAAGGTGAGTGTACTTGAAGTAAGTGGGATCAGGATGCATGATGTGAAGTCCACAAAGAATCAAGAAAAGCTGAGAAAAAAAGACATGAGACCAGTGTGACCCAAGAAATGAATTTCTGTATTTGTTAACTTACACAATTTAAAAATAAATGGCATCTGTGAATAGGGCCTTTGACATTACAGATCTTGAGCTGTGGCTCATATTACATCAGAAAGACCAGAAGGGCCAAAGCCACAGATATCTGAGCCTTTCCCATTCCTCAATGGGTTTCTAATATGGTGCTTCTGAAGTGGAGTCAGACTTCATACTCTAACATGTTCCAAATAGGATGAAATGATGCTTGTTGAAAGAGAGCAGTTTGAGAACCACTGCTCTGGTCTGCTTAATAGCACAGGCGGGGGAGACCACTCCATTGGTAAAGTGTTCACTGAACAGCATTGAAGGATCCTCAGAACCCAGGTGAAAGGCTGGATGTGGTGATGTGTGCCAGTAACCCCAGTGCTGAGGAATAGGACAGTTAATCCTCAGTTTTTTGGTCAGCCAACCTAGCCAAATGGATGGGCTTCCAGTTCAGTAAAAAATCCTGTCTCAAAAAATGCGAGATAGGAAGCCAGGTATGCTGGCACATGGCTTTAATTTCAGAATTTGGGAAGCAGAGGCAGGTAGATCTCTTTGAGTTCAAGGTTAGCCTGGTCTATATACCAAGTTACTAACTAGCCAGGGCTACATGGTGAGACCCTATCTCAAAATAAATAAATAAACAAACAAACAAACAAATAACTAATGGTAGAGAGCTATGGTTTCCACAGGCACATATACGCACAGGTTAATTCACCACACACACACATACACACACACAACACATTACACTATACCACATGTACCCATATACATAATATATCTAGAAAGAGAAGGAGAGACAGAGACAGAGGGACGAGACTTGGGCCCATTTTATTTAACAGATCAGAATCTACATTTTAACAAATTCTCTGTGCATTTGGATGGACATTAAAGTTTGAAGAATGCAGAAATGATTTCTTCAGAAGTCTGACAACCCTGCTTCCCCCCAGACATACAGCTTTCTTTCTATAAAACTGTTGTAGCAATCTTTTTTAGTTTTCATATTTCAAGTTGATTTTTAAGAGTCAAATTATCTTGATCCTAACCTTGGAAACAGAAATCTTAAACAAATGCATGATACTTCCCATAAATCAGATCATAATGCTTAATCTAAATATGTTGATATTCCCTACCATGCTTTTTGCTTGCGGTTTTTCAGTTTATCATTTAAGTTTGGAAGGCTGAATTTTAAAGTTGCCTCTTTCATCCATCAAACTTCACTACGGACAGATGTCTGGGTCGGTGATCCTCTTAATTAACAAAGGAAATCTCAACTCTACCGTTACTCAAATCCTGGGTTCCATGGAATAGAAACATAGACCAAAAAACAACACCAAAAATGGCCATAGCTTTCTAACAGTGTCCTGACCTTTGTCTTAGTTCTTTGGTGGGAAAAAAAAAAAAAAAAAAAAAAAAAAAACATATGCTTTGCATCTGTCCACCTTTGACTCCATTCCTTCCCTCTGTTTACACTTCCTTTCAAATCCCCACCTACATAGAATGTAAACCATCTCACACACACACACAAATCCCTAGTTGTCTCCCTGAGAGCCTTGGCACACTGTCCTGGCCCAGCATGCGTTATCATTGTCTTTAACTCCCTCAAGGGTCCACAACTTTCCAATCTAACAGAAATTTGGGCTTGATCTTTGCATAATCAAAAGGCACCTGAGAGATATCCAACCAACCTATGTCTCTTTAAATACATCTTTCTTGAGTTTGAAGGGGCTTAGTCAACCAGAAATGCTGAAATCTCAATCCAGTTATGCAGTAGTAGATAGACCCCTCTTTCCATATCAAATAGTTTTGTTCACTCAGAAAAATGAATCTTTCTGCTAGAAATTCCAATGTGGCATGGCTGTTTTAAACCAAAAAAGGCTTAATGGTCATTTTCTGTCTTAGTAGCAAGAATGACTCAAGCATGAGTCAAGTACTCATTTTTCTCCAATTTCCCTTTGTCTGTTTCTTAGCATAATTTACTGAAGTGAGGCCAGATAGAGCTGAAACAATTCATTGTTACATGGAGAACAGTAGACTCTGCTCAGACCTCACATTGTTTGCAGCTGATTCGAAGAGGGGCATAGATGGACCTGAATGGAAAAGTTAAGATCTCCTTCTGGAAGCAAGCACAGGAAGCTGTCTTTGTAGCTTTGGTGGTTGGCATACGTTAAGGAAAACACAGCACTAAAGGGGAAGGAGTGTATAAACTGAACTCCATCAAAATGCAGGGAGTGAGCACACAAGCCCCAAGCTTGCAGTCATATGCCTACAGGGGCTTGAGAGACAGCTCAACAGTTAAGAGCACAAACTGTACTCAGAAAGGACCTGAGTTTAGTTCCAAGCATACGTCACAGCTGACTCATAGCTACCTGTAACTCCAGCCCCAGTGGCTGAGCCTTCCTGCTGGACTCATTGTCCTTTATCTCATTCAGGGTGCAGCCTGTGACAGTTTTTTTTTTTTTTTTTCAAAAACAACAAAATTATTTCCTTTAAAATCCGCATTTCCTACTATGTAATCTCTCCCTCCCTCCCTCCCTCCCTTTCTCCCTCTTCTAATGAATATCTTTAAATGTAGAGTTAGGCTCTGTTATAACCTTTGATCCACTGGTCCTTACCCAACTATTAAAATAATCAGTATTCAGTGGCAGTGGGGAGTAGTTAGTTTGTGTTTGCTGTATAATTATGTAAAATTGTTGTCACAAATCCAAATTTTGCAAACATACCTGATAATTTATTTTAACTATATTAAACTGCAGCACTGTAAATTTGTAAGTAGACTAGCAGCCACCAGAAGTTGGGGAGAACAAACGGAAATGAGGGCTGATGGGTGAAGAGCTTACTCTGGGCACCGTAAACTGGTTTGTAACTGGACAGTGACAATGGTTACACAACTTTGAGGCATTTGATAAAAGCCACAAAGGAAACTGTACATAATGGCAAATGGGATGGTATCTGGATTATGTATTGAAAAGCCAATTATTCTTAAAGAGTCAATATGTTTCTTTTTCAAGTACACAGAGGATGTTTTAACTGGAATAAAAAGAACAGATATTTAAATCACTTTCCTGAAGCACAGATGAGCAGGGGACTGCCAACTAGTGCTGACTAGTTCTAAGCCACTGGACAGGGTTCCAAGAAAGGTGCTAAAATTTGGAGTTAACATGATGGTGGTGGTTCCATGGCCTTGTGGGTATAGCAAAACTTGGTAAAATGTACAATTTTAAATGTTAAACTTCATAGTACGTAAATTGTAACTTTTTAAGTGGAGAAAAAAGTTAAGTTCAGAGTTATTATACAAAATCCTGCATGCCATCATCTGTAAGAGGTCCAAAATGAAAACAACCCAAATACTTATGAACTGCAAATCCAGAAGTATTACTGCATAGTGATCTATTTGTCAGAAGTTAAAAGAATTAACTTATATGTAATATGTAACAGGCTTTCTCTTTGGGCTGCCAACCAGCTCCCAAAAAAAGACACAGACATCTTATCATTAATTATAAATGCTCAGTCTTAGCTTGTTTCTTAGATAGCATTTTTTAAAAAAAAACTTAAATCAACTCATATAATCTGTGTGCTTCCTTAAGATTCCTTTGCCTCATCTATGTACTATCGATCCTGCTTCCTCCGTGGCTGGCTGGCTGGCTCCCCTATTCCTGCCTCCTAGCCTTATCTATCCCTCCTCTGCATAGCTATTAGATGTTCAGCTTTTTATTAGATCAATCAAGGTGAAAATGCAACACACCTTTGCATAGTTCAACAAATATTCTATTCCACAGCAGTGATATGAGGAAGGTAGCTCTTAAAAACATTAAGAAAAAGAATCCAGTGAAAACCACCACACATTGCATCATTCCCTTTGGGTGAAATGCCTGGAGTAGACATGGTTGTCCCTAGGATAGAAAGGAAATGGGAAGTTCTATTATATTAACATGGACTCCTTCTATGGATGCTACAAACATACTCAAATTAGATGGTGATGAAAATTTACTTTGCAAATACACTAAAAGCCACTAAATTTCACATCCTGCCTAGGTAAGTTACACGGTATGCAAAGCTACCAAAGAAAGAAAAAAAACTGACAAATAATTGCAAAATATTGGGACAATAGTCGGAGACAGATGACAGAAGTCTGTACTAATAGACAAAAAAGAAAAAATCCTTTCCTTTCCCAACCTCTCCAAAAGCTGTAGCCAGCATTACCCAAATGTCTTGACTCAAGGAAGACGCCTTTTCTCATTTTCCAGGTATCCAGCATATTAATTAAGATTTATACAACCATCACTTGCCTCCTAGGGATCCACTGTTCTCTGCACGTACACGGTGTAGAAGGGTCTGCCTCATCACAGAGCTCGAGAAAGCCACAAATCCTCTGTGCTTTGTCTCACTGTAGTATGTTCTCAGAAAGATGTTAATGCTGTCTTCATGCTTTTTCATTTTTTAAATATATAGGTATTTTAAACCAAGCATCCATGTGGGGCAGTCACTACAATTGTGGGTGCTACCAGGAGAGTATTTGTCACTAGGCTCTGGTTCTTGTTATTATTCAACTACCCCTCCATGAATATTGTGTCTCCCTAGTAACAGGTTGTTTTGCTATTGTTTTGACTTTTAACAGCCTCAGAAGTGGAATCTTGTCAAGCGTTTTTTAAAATTATAGCACTTACTAATTCATTCAACAAACATATTATTGAGTGTGTATTAGTGCCAGACACTTTCTGTTTATAACTAGCATTACAGACCCCAGCTGATTACATGTGAGCTTTCTCAAACAGACATGTGTAAGAGCACTTCAAATACGTGAATGGGATTCATTTAGGGCTGTTTCATTGGCAGATGAATCAGTGTAACTGCTGCTAAATGGTAGGTAGAATATAAATTAAGCTATTGAAATAACTACTTCTTGGTTTTGTAGAGTGCTTCTCCCTGACTCTGGGTCTTCAGCTATACATGCCTGTATGTACACACGCACACGCGTGCACACACACACACACACACACACTTTGCTCTCTGGGAGTTGGATTCAGCATCTTTTCCCTCAGGTATCTTCTTCTGCAGCTGAGAACACTTAGGGCAGGGACATGCTTGCTCGGAGGAAGGGAGGAAAGAAAGCCCCACTTGGGTTTCAACTTATTTTTTGAAAGCAAACAAGATGGATGATCAAGTCTAAACCATACCTTAATCAAACTTGAATCTAATCTGAAGTTACTTTTTGTTTTCCTTCTGGCTGTTTGCTTAATGGGTCCTGATTTTCTTATTCTAGCATATAAATCGACAGAACTCTCTTACACTGGCAGGTTACAGGGAAACAGCTCTTTCCATTGCCTGCTTATGGTCAGCTGCTCTTGCAGGGGCTAAGAAGGTAAAACAGATCTGTTTTCAGGTGAGATGTCTTTATTGTTTTTAAATTGAACCTTGTTTATAAAAACTTCACAATACCAATTCTTAGCTAGAGATTGAACATAAAAATATCAATTATTTAAAAATTATGAGTTTTATTAATATATAATATAAATTAAGTAATATTTATATATAATGTTATATATAAATATAATAAGAACAAATAGATTAGCATCCTCATTTATTATGGCAGTTTTAGTTGTGTAGCTTAAACATTGCCCAAATGAACATCATGTCTTGAGCCATTTTTGCAATAATTTCTTACTTTCGGCACTATCAAGAATAATATTAAATGGTTTATATTATTAACTTAATTACTACATGCACAATATGAGGTAACCTCCACAAATAATATAAAGGATTCAGTGTGGCATGAAATGATGTGCCATGATATGGATGATGTGAGATTATGTACACACCTCTGCTGTATATATGAGGAAAGCGGGCACAGAGAGAATGAAGTCCTTGACCAGTCTCTTAGACTCAGGTCCAGATTTGAATGCATGCTCTTAATTACTAGCCTTAAAAAATAATGTTGCATACTCTTAATCACTAGCCTTAAAAAATTATGTTACAGTGTATTTATTTATTTACTTACTTATTTTGTGTGTGTATTGTGTCTGTACATGTGTGCAAGTGTCTTAGGGTTTCTCAAGGCTATGAGGAAACACCATGACCAAAAAGCAAGCTGTGGTTTATTTGACTTTTACTTCCACATCATAACTCATCAACAAAAGAAGTCAGAACAGGAACTTAAACAGGGCAGAATCCTGGAGGCAAGAGCTGATGCAGAAACCGTGAAGGATACTGCTCATTGGCTTGCTTCCTCTGGTTTGCTCAGCCTGCATTCTTACAGAGCCCAAGACCCCCAGCCCAGGAATGTTACCACCCACCATGGGCTGGGCCCTTGTCCATTGATCACTAATTTAGAAAATACCTTACAGCTGGATCTCAGGGAGGCATTTCCTCAGCTGAGGCTTCTTCCTCTCTGATGACTCTAGCATGTGTCAAGTTGACACACAAAACCAGTCAGTACAACATAGGAATGTATTGTAAAATAAAAATACTTTAGGCTTCAGGGCTTCTACATCCCCCAGCCTCTGTGAGTGGCACACATAACTAGAGCCCTAGCTGTGGTTGGGGAAGGAAAGCCAGTGCATGAAAGAAGAGACCAACAGAAGTTACATTTTGGGGGTGGGGGGTAAGAGAATTCACAAATTGCTCAAGTATTGGCTGTACAAAAATCAGGAACTGTTTCTGTAACCTGTCTGGCTTTTCTTATCCCGGTGAATTACAAAAGGATAGAGTTTGCTGAAAGGAGGTTTAGGGCCTGACTCCCTTGCCATTAGTTTGGGGAACACCAGTGAGGTTGTCCGCAAGAGATGAAGGCCAGGAGGGAAGATTAAAAGTGGGTGACAGGAGGGCTGTGCAATATGTACT
Organism: Sigmodon hispidus; assembly: GCA_004025045.1. Lineage (NCBI taxonomy): Eukaryota > Metazoa > Chordata > Mammalia > Rodentia > Cricetidae > Sigmodon > Sigmodon hispidus. The sequence goes on from PVIH01000221.1 coordinate 206,715, forward strand.
GTGAACAGATTCATGGGAGGACTCCTCTTGCTTTAATGCTCTACCACCACTGTCTTAAAATTATTATTAGTTTTATATTTGAGTGCATGTTTTATAAATAAAATAAGATGGGAGAATGGAAAATATATGTACATAGGAGAGTTTCCTATATGCATGAGTCTGCCATTTCTTTTTATTTTCATACATGTTCAACCATTTTTATTTTTCTTAAAGTTATTGAGGGAAATCATGACAGGAAAACAACCAAAGTATCATATCCCAGTTCCTTCTCCTGGGCCTGCCTATCCCCTGAGAGTATCGGCACCTGTTCTATACCCTGCTCCTGACCATGTACCTCACCAGTGTCCTGGGAAACATCACCATCATCATGCTCATTCAACTGGACTCCAATCTCCACACACTTATGTACTTGTTTCCCAGCAATTTGTCCTTCTCTGACCTCTGCTTTTTCTCTGTCACAATGTCCAAATTGCTTCAGGACATGCAGAGCCAGGACCCATCTATTCCCTATGCAGGCTACCCGGCACAAATGTACTTTTTAAAAGTGTTTGGAGCCATGGAGAGTCTTCTTCTCATGGTCATGGCCTATGACCTCTATGTGGCCATCTGCTTCCCCCTTCATTACATCAGCATCATGAATCTCAAATTCTGTGCTAGTCTATTGATACCACTGTGGATGCTAAAGATATTTGATGCCATGATGCACACCTTGCTCCTGGTCAGACTGTCTTTTTGTCAAAACAATGTAATCCTGCACTTTTTCTGTGACATATCTGAAGTCCCAAATTTTCTTCATCATAATGGAGACATTCAGCATCAATTGCATACTGAATCCATTCCTCTATGGGTGCAGATCTGATCTTAAGCAGCATAAGAATTTTCTAACATTCCAAATTAGTATGGTTAAAAGCCAAAGAAAGTATTAGTTGCTTTCTAACTTCTGGGTCTCATACTGCTCTATGTATAGCTTTGGTCAATAAACCAAGCCTTTAAAAGTTACAAAGCCAATGAAACCCTGATATTAACCATAGTATTTCTTTTTCCCTTTTTAAAGATTTTTTTCATATATATATTTATTATTTGGTGTTTTTACATTATGTGCCACATCAAACTCAGAAATCACACCTCTCAGATTCATGCCCACTCTTATGATCTCCTCATTTACAAAACCACCCATTCATGCTTCTCATGTGCTTACTGGAGCATAATTAAACACCCTGTGGCCAGACCCTTAAAGAAAACAAGTCTTTCCTTCCCCACCTCTCTAACAGAAGCCATCAATGAGGAAGTGAGGCATTGTGTCATTTAGCTAGGTTCTGGTCTTGAGTTCTTGTGTACAATGATCTCTCTCTGTCTTTTTTTTTGTTTTTTAAAGTCCACTAATGAGTGAGTACATACCTTGCTTCTCTTTCTGGGTTTGTGATACCTTGCTCAGGAGGATATTCTCCATATTCATCCATTTGCCTACAAATTTTAGAGTATCATTTTTTTCTTACTACTGAGTAGTACTCCATTGTGTAGATGTACCACAGCTTGTTAATTCATTCGTCAGTTGCGAGGCATCTAGGTTGTTTCCAGGTTCTTGCTATTACGAATAATGCTGCTATGAACATAGTTGAGCTAATGCTTTTGGGGTGGGAATGTGCGTCTTTAGGGTATATGCCTAAAAGAGGTATTGCTGGATCCTTGGGGAGACTGACTTCCAGTTTTCTAAAAATAGTCATCCTGCATTCCAAAGTGGTTGAACAAGTTTACACTCCCACCAACAATGGAGGAGTGTTCCCCTTGCTCCTCACAGTGATTCTCAACCTTCCTGATGCTCTGATACTTTAATACAGTTCCTCCTGCTGTGGTGACCCCCACCATAAAATTATTTTTGTTACTACTTCATAACTGTAATTTTGCTGCTGTTATGAATTGTAATGTAAATATTCATGTTTTCTGGTGGCTTTAGGCAACCTCTGTGTAAAGGTCATTCAGCTCCCCAAGGGGCCATGACCTACAGGTTGAGAATACTGCTCTACAGCTCTTTCAGCCTAGACCATGCATCTCATGGATCTGGGACAGATGTGAAATCGGCATTTCTATTACCAAGCTATGAAAATAGTGGCTGTGCCGAAGAGACAGGAAGGGGGAAGGGCCTAGACCACAGAGATTCCTTGCGTATGAGGAAAGCTTGTCCAAAGCCATTCTAGCCAGTTTATCCATGGGGTCTTCATTTACTGCCCCTCCCCTGTTCAAAGACTGCTGATTTTTTAGCTAGTGTTTACTTTTCCAGCTTGAAGCTTTAGTATCTTTAGTGTCCTGGCCCGTGGCTAGCCTCTTTTTTTTTTTTTTTTTAAACTTTATTTATTTGTTTTGGTGTTTGCCTGGAACTGGAACTACAGACAGTTGTGAGCTGCCATGTGGGTGCTGGGAATCGAACCCGGGTCCTCTGGAAGAGCAGGCGGTGCTCTTAACCGCTGAGCCATCTCTCCAGCCCCCGTGGCTAGCCTCTTATATTGTCGTCTGACACAGTCCCCCTTCCTCATTTCTTTAGCACACATTTTCTGAAACCCAATCTCTTACACGGCTCTGTTTCACTGTGCAGATCAAACCAAGTTTTGTTTCCAGCTCATGTTCGCTGATGCGGCTGTGGGGCTGGTTGCTAGCCAGTTGAATACCTACACCAATCCTGGAATGATCGCTGCACGAATTGGTTAGCTCAAATTATGCAATTTAGCGTAAGCAACTGTGTGTGCTCTTGCTTTTGGCTAGAAATAAGACATGTAGGAACTTCAAAAATATATCATTGCCAATTTCTACAGGCTGCTGAACATATCAGGGTGACATTGCATCTACTGCCATCTTGTAACTATGGAGCAGACGTGTCCAAAAACAGCTGTAATACTACTTGTATGGATTGCAGTTTCTCTCTACTTTTTGAAGTTCTCACAGCTCTTGGCATAGCAAAAATATAGAGAAAAAGACATTTGTGTAGTCAAGGTCATGAGTCCAGGATGAATTCCTATCTTATCCAGATAAACAATGCCTCTAGTGGACTCAAGTGAACTGCCCAGCACACAATTAAAATTATTTAGCTTAGCAATCACGGTTGCCTTTATTTTTGATTCTGGAATTAAGTAACACTTCATTCTGTAAAACTGAGCAAGTGTTCCAGTGACAGGGGGAGATGTTTTATAGAAAGACATGGGAGATTAGGGAAACCAACATAATAAATAAAAATTTTAAACCAGATTGACCCATTTGAAGTTACTTTCCTGCTAAAAGAAATGCAGAGAAACACTATAGAACAGGCAAGAAGAACTGATTGACCAGGCCAGTTTATGTTATTTTTTTGTGGGAAATGCTTAAGGCTAATGGGGTGACAACACCACACCTAAGCAGCTCTACAGCCTCTAATCCTGATTTCTTAGGTCAGACGGACATGTTGGGGAGAGGAAAGTTCATGGAAAGGATTCCATTTTGATTGGACCAAATAGAAGCTCTAGGTTCAAGACAGTGTTATGTAATACTGATTTAATAGAATGAATGAAAAGCACATGAATGCACAGACACCACACACACAGAGCAGTGCAACACATACACACAAATATACACACGTACACACTCACCCAAACAAAGCAAAGAGAAAAAATTTCTTATTGTCTACAGTTTGAATTGGACTTATTTTACATAAAGATGGTACTTTTTTACAGTTATCCACAGTGACCAGACTGTTTCCACATTTGGTTTCCCACATATTGAAATATATATATTATACATGTGTGTATGCATACATAAACATACATAGTTTAAAGAGTTCAGTTTCTAATCACACTGAAATGAGGCAGACCCTAGGTCTTCATTCCTGCCAGGAAAAGGTTACTGTTGCTATGGACCCATGGGGGCCTCTTTATTTTTTTTCTTGTACCACAACCATTGAGCTCCAGCCTAGGGCCAGGATTCTTATCCATGCACCACACCTCTGTACTTCCCGATGTGTCTGTGGTTTCTGTGTCTGATGTGGGTTCTATTGAAATAGTTTCTTAGAAACTCTAAAGCATCCACATACTTTATGAACATACTCCAGGGCCAGGCACAGGGAGAGGAGGGATGAGGAGGTACCACGGGTTGTCCCAACCATCAGTTAATCTTCTCATCTGCATTAAGATAAGAATAAGCAAGAGGGGAGAGAGAGAGAGAGAGAGAGAGAGAGAGAGAGAGAGAGAGAGAGAGAGAGAGAGAGAGAGAGGGAGCATTTTTTATCTTAAAAGTTAAAGATTTATTTATTATGTACATAGTTTTCTGTCTGCATATATAATAAATAAATACATCTTTCTGCAGGCCAGGAAAGTACACCAGATCTCATCTCATCTCACCTCATTACAGATGGTTGTGAGCACCATGTGGTTGCTGGGAATTAAACTCAGGAAGAGCAATTAGTGCGCTTAACCTCTGAGCTATCTCTCCAATCTAAAGGTTTTTTGTTGTTGTTGTTGTTGTTGTTTTTGTTTTCACATACCTGACACTACTCCCCCTTTCTCTCCTCTTCCCATTTACCCCCCAGCTTCCCCTATCCCCTCCCAATCTTGTCCCTCAGAGAGAGTAAGGGGCCCCAGGGTGAGTCAACGCAGTCCTATCCAGCTGAGGTAGGACCAAGCTCCTCCCCCAGTTTCAAGGCTGAGCAAGGTGTTCCCTCTGTAGGGAACGGGCTCCAAGAAGACAGCTCATGCACCAGGAATAAATTTTGGTCCCACTGCCAGAGGCCCCACAAACTGTTCAAGTCATTAGACTGTCATCCACAGAGGGCCTTGTTCAGTCCTGTATAGGTTCCCCAGGCACCATTTTAGAGTCAGTGAGCTCCCAGTAGCATGAGTCAGCTGTCTCTGTGGATTTCTTCCTCGGGATCTTAACCTCTTTGCTCATATACTCTCTCCTCCTCTCTTCAGATGGATTGGGGACAGAGAAGGAAATAGAAAAACAGATAGAGAGAAACTTGATGCTAGAGAAATACCCAAGAACTCACCAAGATGATCCCAGCTGAGATTCCAAGCAATAGTGGAGAGGGTTCCTAAAGCAGCCTTCCCCTATAATCAAATGATGACCATTCTAATATCATTACAGACCATTCATCCAGCAACTGATGGAGGCAATGCAGAGAGAGCACATTTTTTAAAAGTGCAAATTTCCTCAAAGTAAGTGAAAACTTACAAAGGGGAAAAAAAAATCTATGTCACTCAAATTGTATCAAATGCTAGGAAAGAGTATGGCCATGTAGAAAATAAAGAGGGTGAAGACTTTAATAGGAGCAATCCTCTGTTAAGGCTGTGAGAGGACATTAGCCAAGGTTTGAAGGATTAAATTACTTGATATTAAAATGTGGAAGGAAGCTGGAAGGAAAGTTACTCTAGATTCAAAGATCAGAGAAAAACAAAGGCCCCCAAGGTGGAGGAGATGGGGGTTCACAAAGAGAAGGGGAGAGGAAGTTCGGGACTGGAGGAATAGCTGGGTATTAGCATTTTATACCAATCACAAAACGAGAGAATGACATAAACTGACTTGTGGCTTTGTAAAATCACTATGGTTGCTCTCCAAGTGAGCCAAGGATGTTTGCATGCAGAGTAGGTAGGTCAGCTGATGGAATATTAATAATCTAGGTAGGAGAGAGCGATGCCCTGAAGTGAAGTCCTAACAGCGCAGATACACTAGGTACAGGGCTGAGTCCCATCATGAAGCCAGGCCGGTCTGCATAGTGATTACATACAGGAAGGAAGGGACAGGGTGTTAGGATTCTGTCCTAGCCCCTGAAGCCAGCCCTGGCTAATGGCAAATCACCTGACCCTGCTCTGAGTTCTGACATGTGCAGGGTTTAAGGATTCCCATCTTCAAGCCTTCCCTCTTGTGTCTCTCCCTGTCACTATCTGGCCAGTGGGCATGCTCCTCCACCCTTAACCTCCTCCCTCTCCCCTCTCTTCTTCCCTTTCTCTCCCATCTATCTATGTATCTATCTATGTATCTATGTATGTGTCTGTCTGTCTGTCTGTCTGTCTGTCTGTCTGTCTGTCTCTTCTTTCTCTCTCCATAATCATAAAGTCTCTCTGCATGGGTTTATTGAGTCTAAGTGCCGCTGGGTGGGATGCTTTCCACCATGCCCACAGGAGCATGGGGTCCCTATCTACATGAGTATACATGTTATCATAACACAGGGACCAAATACTTTGCTAGAGAGAAAAATACACATCGTCCTTCCTTCCCTTTGTTTCTTCTTATGTTCTGCAAAGTAGAATGTATAGAGAAAGAGAGGAGAAGGAGGGGAAAGGTGAGATTAAATAGTCAGCCCCCCAAATATGCCAGCTTTAGTGCCTTTAAACAGCCCATCTGCTTTTCGGTTTCCGTGTCTCTGCTTTTTAGATCTAACCTCTTCTATGAAACTTATCAGAACACTTACTCTATTTTGTTTGTGTTGCCCAATTCAGAAATTGCAAGTAAAAGGTAACTGGAGGTCCAGTGAGATGGTTCTGAGGGTGAAGGTGTTCGCCACTAAGGTTGCTAACCCAAGACCCATCCCAGGTTCTAAATGATGGAAGGAGGAAAAAAAGCAACTTCTGCAAGTTGTCCTTGACCTCCACACTTGCTTCCTGGTATTTGACCCTTCATGACACACAAAACAAACAAAAAATAAATAAATTGGGATAGATAAAGAAATAAGTGTAATGTAAAAGTTTGTAAATGAAAGGGAAGCAGGTAGGCTACTGTAAGTCCTCACCTCTCCAAATCCAATCCTACAGTTTTTCTTTTTCTTTTTCTTTTTTTTTTTTTTAAAAAAAAACTTTATTTATTTATTTATTTATTTGCCTTGGTGTTTGCCTGGAACTGGAACTACAGACAGTTGTTAGCTGCCATGTGGGTGCTGGGAATCGAACCCGGGTCCTCTGGAAGAGCAGATGGTGCTCTTAACCGCTGAGCCATCTCTCCAGCCCCCAATCCTACAGTTTTATCCCAAGCAATGTAGCAGACTACCTACTATGGCCTCCCCTTCTCTCTGCCTCTAAGTACAGTGCAGAACTCCTCCTCCGGCCTTTCTTCCCTCCACCCATTGCTTTATCACTTTCCCCAACTCCAGTAGCCATTCCCTGGGAACCCACAGGCCTCTCCAGCATGGTAGATGAGCAGGTAGACCAACTGCAGATCCTCACCTCTTCCTCCTCTCCTCCAAACCCAAGCCATACTCTCGCTCAGACCAACTGCTGGGCCTCCCCATACTTTGTCCCCATCTCCAGCTGATCAAACAGATCTCCAATCTTCCTCTTTGCTCATCCTGCTATCTTAGCCCCCAACTACAGCTGCCTTTCTCTAAACCCTACAACTAAGCCTGATAGAGAAACAAGAAGGCGGGCAAAGCATGTAGGCTAGCTAGATCTTCTTCATTACCACCACCCCCATCTCCACCATATCCAGTCACCCAGTCTCATCCCGGCTCTGTAGCAGTCTACATGTTGTGGCCTTTCTATACCCTCTGCCAAGATTCCCAGAGAACTAAAAAGACCCTGGTGCAACATCCTGTTTTACTCACTCCTGTGGGTCCCTCAGTCCCCACTATCACTGCCATTCCCATTTCTAAGTATCAGTTCCCAACACCTAGAAACACATTTTACTCAGAATCCTCAGTGGCCACACCTGTCAGGACCCCAGAAGAATTTTCTATCAAGCAACACATAGCCAGCACAAGCCTACTAAGAACCAGAGAGGGTAACAGAAACCAAGGAATAAAACACCCACCCGACAAAGACCAACCAGATATCAGCACCTAGAATCACACTCTTACCAGACCCAGATGCCCGAATACCATAAAAACACAATCAGTAACCACAATCAGTAATGTGTCTCCACTAAAGCCGGGCAATCCCACCACAAGAGAGAGGCTCTGAGTATTGTAACATAGCTGAGGCCTAACAAAAGACAACACAAACAACAGTGTCAAGAGATGAATAAAACAGTTCAAGACGTGAAAGTGGAAATAGAATCAATAAAGGAAACCAAAACTGAGGGAAAATCAGAAATGAAAATTTTAGGAACTCACAGCAAGAACCTCAGAGATAAGCCTCACCAACAGGGTGGGAGACATGGAAGCGAGAATCTCAGGCTTTGAAGACATGATAGAAGAAATGGATACCTTGGTAAAGGAAATGTTAAATCTTAAAAAAAAAAAGTTCTGGCACAGAACATTCAGAAAATCAAGGACACTATGAAAATATCAAATCTAAAAATAACCCTAAAAATAATAGGAATAGGAGAAGAAATAGGTCAAAGTCACAGAAAATATTTCAAACAAAAACATAGAAGAAAATTTCCCTTACATAAAGAAGATGCATATCAAAGTACTAGAAACTTAGAGAACACCAAATATACTGGACCAGAAAAGAAATTTTACCAAATACATAACAATCAAAACAGTAAATGTATAGAACAAATGAAGAATATTAAAAACTGCAAGGGGAAAAAATCCAAGTAACGTATAAAGGCAGACATTCAAATTATGTCTGACTCCTCATGAAGACTCTAAAATCCTAAGAGCCTAGAGATGTTCTACAAACTCTAAAAGAACACAAATCCCAGCCCAGACTACTTCAATCACAGTAGATGGAGAAAATAAGACATTCCATGATAAAATCAAATTTAGGCAAATCTATTTAGCACTAAAGAAAGTGTTAGAAGGGGAGCTCAAATTTAAAGAGGTAAACCACACCCAATAAAACACAAAGAATAAACCATCCCAGCCTAGCAAATTAAAGGAGGGGAAGCATGTGCATGGAGATGAGAACAGAAAGGTTTTTGGTCACATGGAAATCTCTAATGTGTTCTTAACAAAAAGAATTCCAAAAAGAGAAGGAAAGTAAACTGTGGAGCATTGAGTAGTGAGTGGGAGCAAAGGATGATCATATTAAGACTAGCCTTGATTATGGGAGAACCTTTCCTCAAAAGACTTCAAGAGCAAGAAGGGGCTAGGAAGAGATGGAGATGAGATACTAAGGGGTAGGGGTAGGGAGTGGTGAAAAATGCACTTGCTCTCTCTGTGAGTCTCTCTCTCTGTGTCTGTCTGTCTGTCTGTCTGTCTGTCTGTCTGTCTCTCTCTCTCTCTCTCTCTCTCACACACACACACACACACACACACATACACCTGCTTGTTGAAAGATAGGAGATGCTATTGTTCATTTGTTCCTGAAAAAGACTAGAAGAGTGGTTATGGCATGTAGAAAGAGAGAAGATGACAGCAACTCAGTTCTTGGAGAAAAGGAAGGAGACAATACTGAACACAAACATAGTGAATGTAAATTTAGAACCAAGTCCTGCCATGTGCAGAACAGGTAAGGAAATAAGATAGATACAAGAATGTTGTAGTTTACATTAACTGACATCTGGACACTTCTCAAGTCATTGAGTGACGGCCTTTAGAAGGTTGGTCTGAGGACATGTCTGTGAGAGGTTTTTTGTTATTTTTTTTAAGTGATGGGGGCCAGTCTACTGTAGGTGGTGCAGTACATTTCCCACACATAACCCTAGGATATATAAGATGGGAATGAGCCTGTGAGAGTGGAGATGTAGTTAACTAGCTCATTTCTCCATAATTTCTGCATTTTATGTTTTTCCTCAGTGAGGGGGAGTTTCAAGTTGAAATTATCCCTTTATTCCACTGAATTGCTTTTGGTCAGAATGTTTTATCACAGCAACAAAATAAGGCTAGGACAGAAGACAAAGAGCTGGAAGAGACCCCTGTATGATGCTTCTGTTTCCTCATTGCTATTAAAGGTCACTCACAATACCTCTCATAATTTTACTCTTACAAAGCTGTTGTGAGTAATTCAAAGTACCATTGAGTTACAACATTGTCAGACTCTAAAATCATAAAGGAAAGTCCCTAAATTAGAACATGTATGCAAATTCTTCAAATATAAGAAGATTCTAATTGACTAAAATTAAGATTATATAATTAAGATTACAGACATAATTACTGGCATTTGGCATCTTCTAGCTTGAGTAGACAAGTTAATTATAATATCATGTTAAATATCTGAGGTTCAAATTTATACAGAGAGCTTTGCAAAGATAAAAAATTTTCAAGGCTAGAGATTAATATTCTTTTAAAAATATACTTTTATTAATTGAGACTTTTATACATACATACGTACATGCAATATTTGATCATATTCTTCCCTAACACTTCCCAGATCCACCTCCTACTCTCCCATTTAATCCAGCCATGTGTCCTCTTTTTTTAAAATAACCTACAGAATCCAGTTTGTGCTGTTCCTATTTTCTCCTGGGTTGTGGGGACATCTCCAGGAACATGGTTAACCTACCTGTGGCTGTACCCTTAAAGAAAACAAAGTCTTCCTTTTCAAAAAGTCACCAACGGTCTGTAGCCCCTCTGCTGGGGGCTGGTGCTTATGAGCACCATCTTACTCCTTTGGAGAAGCTGACTGGCTTGGTCTTGTGCAGGTCACATGCAGGCAACCACAGCCACTGTGAATTCATAACTGAAGTGGTTCTGTCGTGTCTAGAAGACAATATGTCAACCTGAGTCCTCCTGGTCTCTGGCTTTCACACACCCTTCCAATCTTCCAATCCCAGCTTCTGAATGGTCCCTGAGTTGTGGTGTGTGTGTGTGTGTGTGTGTGTGTGTGTGTGTGTGTGTGTGTGTGTGAGAGGGGGGGAGGGAGGGAGGAAGGGAGGGAGGGAGAGAGAGAGAGAGAGAGAGAGAGAGAGAGAGAGAGAGAGAGAGGTTCCATTTGTTCAAGCACTGTATGGAGTCTTTTTTTGTATTTGGCTCTTTGTGAGCTTTATTACCAGCCACTGCACAGAAAGTCTTCTCTGAAAACTGTATTCATAACATGGGCCATGCTTTAAAAATTGTGCTGCTAGGGAAAGAAGGAAGAGCAAAGAGGCCCCTGAGTGGGTGGATGACTTTAGCAACCTCATCGCCCCTATAGAGAAAACAACATAAAACACAACCCAGACTTTAACATTATCTTTGGCCTATAAGAAACCAGTTCATTTTTTGGATGTCTGTCATCTCAGTAATTTAAGTTATTGCATAATATGTTCTCCTAAGACTTCTCAATGGCCTTGCACATGCCACTCTGTTGTTATAGCTTTCTGAGGTTGGCAACAACTCAGCAACCCAAGGGGAAGCTTTTCAGATTAGTGCTGGCCAGGAGAAAAAAAACTATATATTTTCGAATATGCTGGTAGCTACATCACACACACACACACACACACACACACACACGAGAGAGAGAGAGAGAGAGAGAGAGAGAGAGAGAGAGAGAGAGAGAGAGAGAGAGAGAGAGAGAGAGGAGACAGAGGGAGAGAGACAGAGAGAAAACTACTTTCCATATTAAATGTAGGGAAAACATTGGTAAAATATTTTCATTAAAAACACATAATGAATATAAGCAACTGTTTACATTCTCTGAAACCTAGTGTGCTTTGTATGTCACTCACATTTCAAATGCTTCGAAGCCACATGATAGCACAAAGGAGTGAAGGTCACAGAATGCGAAGTCTTGACTCTACCATGGCTGGTATGGTTTGTTGTCACTCTGCACACAATCATTCAAATATCTCCCACTATGGCTGGAGTAATAGCTCAAGTCTTAAAGACTGAAGGTGGTACAGCCCTGCCTCACTGGCTAATTTCATTACCTTACAATTTCACTGTCTTTTTGCCTCTGCCCCAGGCTTGCTGCAGACTCAAGTTCATTCTCACCTTAGGGTCAAGGTACTTCCTGTTCCTTTAGCCTGGATTCCAACTTCTCAAATCACAAACCTGTGAGTCCTGTGGATGGCTTTCCTCTTTAAGCATTGGTACTACATTCACATTTTAAAGTTCGCTTACTGCTCTCTTGCTCTAGAGAATCCCACCAAGTCAAGAGCTTTGCTTTGCTTTCAATAATCAGTGTTTGGATCAGTAGGTTTGAAGAGCAAAAAATGAGTTGTGTTATTTGGGGCAAATCATTTGGTGGATGAGTCCAATGTTCAAGAATTTGCCCTCTGGAGCCAGATGTCAGCTGCCCAGCTTTGCTCCTGTGGGCCGAGCTGCACTCCATTCTGTTTCCTTATCTAAAAAATGTAGATATTAATAATAGCATGAACTTCATGAAAGTGGTGTTACTTCTTGAATTAAATAAGGTAATGTATATAATATCTGATCCACAAGAAGTTCTTGAGGAAACATTTTGTTATTATCTGTAATTACAGCAACTACTTACATAGTCAGCCACCTCAGAGTGGATAAGTATGTAAGGTATGTAAGTATGTAAGGAATGCCTCTCACAGCTATCTTAGTTCCCTGTCGGCTCTCACATACCTTCAACACTCTCCTCTTTCCTAACCCCATAGGCACAGTCTTGATCTCCACTTCTCCCAGGTCGGCCCGCCATTCTCCCTGTTCCTCTTTCCCTTAAATTCCTTCAGGATCTGCTTTGGAAGTTGAGTCTCTAAAATGAGTCCCTCACTCATTTTTCTATTTTGTCAAAAATAAAATGAAACCTAAAAAACATTGTTATGTGCAGAATTTAGTGTTATCAAATATGGCAATGTTGTATAATCATCATCACTTACTTTCATAACTCACAATTTTGTAAAATACAAGCTCTATACATATTAAATACCTCTCCTATGTTTCCTTCTTGTAGGTCCTGGCACCCACAGTTCTACTATTTATCTTTATAATTTTGATTACCCAAAGTATTCCATATATGTGGAATTAAACAGTATTTCTGACATTTTTCTGACTTATTTATTGTACTTAGCATCATCTTCCCAGTTTAGCTCATATCAGCTTTTTTCCTTGAAAAGATGAATAGTATTCCACTGTGTATATGTATACATGTACCACCCTTTGTAGAAAATACTGCTATGATTATGGAATGTATAGGTATCTCTTTGAGCCTCTGTTTTCAGTAAAAGATACTAGATATGTAGACACTAATTTCTGTTTATATGACTCTCTGGGCAATCTCACATACCTCCACTACTTTAGTTGCCATTTCTTTTCTTTATTAAAAATTAAAATAATAATTTTCCCCAATTGTCCTCTGTCGTTTTTTGTCTTTCTCATGTATCCTTTCTTACACTTAAAATCATGACCTCCTCTTTTTGTTATTGTCACACACACACACACACACACTACTATATGAATACAACATGTTCGGTCATTTATTATAGTTGTCTTTTATAATTTGGGGATTGACCATTTGGCATTAGATAACCAATTAGAAGCCTCATCCCTGGAAAAGACTATTTGTTACACTCTCCGTATTTCCTATTTGCCTGTTGTTATTTTTTATGGGTGGAAGTCCATGAAATACTCCCTTCCACATAGCATGTACTGGTACTGTACTTCTTCAGGTCTTATTTAGGCAGCATAATGTGAAGGCATCATTTGTGAAACTTCCCTGTCATTTCTAAATGATACCATGTCACAGCAGATTTCCTGGTCCTCTGGTTCTTATAGTCTTTTGACCTCTTCTTTCTCAATGTTTCCCGAGTCTTAGAGTTATATTGTAGATGTATCTATGAGAACTAACTACTACTCAGACATGGGTTTTCTGCATTTTTACCAGTTTTTTTATGTTGCAAAAAGAAGATTGGTTGATGAATGGTGATAGCTACATGTATTGGTGGCTGTACAGAAAAATATTTAAAATGCATTTAGACATAATGTCGGTTTAGTAAAGTGATGCTAGTTTTATTATTTTTTTTTTTGTAAGATTCATGACTTCACTTGTTCCATGGGGTTGACTAGGTTTCCAATGCCAGGTACAATTCCTATTGAGTAGGCCTTAAGTCCAATTAGAAAAATACTGGTTACTGCCAAGATATAATTGACACTGTTGCTTTCTTTTTTTTTTTTTGTTAAAAACTTTTTATTTATTTATTTGCCTTGGTGTTTACCTGGAACTGGAACTACAGACAGTTGTTAGCTGCCATGTGGATGCTGGGAATTGAACCCGGGTCCTCTGGAAGAGCAGACAGTGCTCTTAACCGCTGAGCCATCTCTCCAGCCGCAACACTGTTGCTTTCTTAGGGTTATTGTGCCATGCTAGTCATCATAGTGGTTAATAAGCTTTGTAGCTATGTGGCACTATTGAGTGTTTTCCTCCCTTTGAAGCTTACATAACATCTTCTGGTGCTAGTCCTCAAGTTCCGGCTGTCTGGGTCTTGTGTTCAAAGTGCAAGATGCCTTCAGCAATGGGGACTTACTTCCAGTCTCTAGGAGGGAACCAACTGCAACAGAAATAGCTTGCTGCATGAACAAACCACAGCCTTGTCTCATATTGCCAGCTCCTCAGTTGAAAGGGGAAGACCCTGTCTCCATGAATCCTCAGACTGAATGGGGAAGTAAAGGCAATGGCAAGGCAGAAACAGAAGGGGCCAAACTCCTGCTTCCTCACACCTTATGTTTCTTCCCCTCCCAGCCATATCACTTTCTTTCTCAGAGTTTCTAGCCCTAGGACTAAAGATGTGTGCTTCCCAAGAACTGTGAGCAGAGGCATAGAATCCCAAGTGTTGGGATTAAAGGTGTGTGTCACCTTTGCCTGGCTTCTATGCTTACCTCTGTGGCATGGTCTGTCTTCTGAACTTCAGATAATCTTTATTTGATACCTGATCTATCATCACATTTCCCTCTTTTTTCTCAGAAATAAAAAAGAAGGCTGTAACTGATATAAGATAAAACTATACAATATGTACAATAATGATATACAATATATACAGGCAAGAATTATGTCAATCATGTTTAGTCCATTAACAATTGGCAAATTCAGAGAAAATACTCCATTATTTATCTTACTTTGGTGAGTTCAAAGTGTTGTACCTAACTCACTTTCTATCTTAACTTGTATTACTAACTCAAAACTATGTTTTTATGTCTCTCAAACTTAAACATTTTACACTTCTTTAGTGAGTTTCTTAATTTATTAACAAAGAAATCTATAACTATGACTGTCTAGTCTTCAACTTCTTCAGAGACCTGAGAAGAAAATAGTATTAACTAAGTAAGCAGGAAGTGCAAGAAAGTGACCTCCAAAAAATGTGAAGAATGACAGAATCAGCTGGCTGCCTGGACAGTCACCCAAGGTTCCTCTGCAAAATTGAGGCTTCATCATTGGCCTACAAACCTAGCATATCTGACAGAGAAGATGATGCCCATTATGTTCTCTAAAGTATATTGGTGCTGCCAGGAGTAGACATATTTCATTGTCATAAAAATAAGAAGAACCTATGTTATTAAGATATCTTAAATGCCATATTCTGTACATCACTGAAGTGTTTAAAGAAACCAGTCTATCTAAAATATGCTTCTGTTTGACCTTGAATACATACCTAATATGACTCTAAATTTGATTGTAATGACTAACTACTGACTTGCATTTCTTTATATTCTAATTAGTTCATAAAAATAAGTTTCAAGAACTAGCAATTTGCATTACATTGTTAGATGACTTACATGGGTGCATTATCTTGAAAAAGAGTAGAAATATATGTACAATATGTTCTAACAGAAATAATCTCAACTTTGTATCAATATACAAAATTTGTATACAATATACAGAAATACAATCCAATGTAAACTATTTAAAAACAAGTATTTGTTTTTTAAAAGTATATTCAATAATCATATCTGTATAATGGGAAAGTTCAGGGCTTGTCTCAAGTCCTGGCTAGAATAGGCAGTGAGGCCATATCATCTCAGCTAGCCACCTCAAAATTGTCCTGAGCCGTTTGTAGTCCAACACTAATCTTTGGGTGGTATTTTTCAGCTTAGTGGCTTTATTATAGTTCATGTGAAATCATCATTGTGGGATTCCTTCATAGAGACTTCAGAGATAGCATTAGGTCAGATTATTCAGTTTCTTAGTAATTTTTGTCTGGGAAGTTCTCTCTTCTCTTTTAGATGCTCATTTGTCCAAAAGTCTTTAAATTCTTCAAAATGATTATTTTTATTTTTCTGAAAGACAAAAATAGAACCCTTACCAAACCCTAACTTTGAGGAAGTTGGTCTTGGGGAATTTCAATACCTTTCATAATAGCTGCAAATAGCATTAAATACCTTGGTGTAAATATAACCAAAGAAGTATCAGATCTGTTTGACAAAAATTTTAAATCTCTAAAGAAAGAGACTGAAGAGGATATCAGAAAATGGAAAGATCTCTCATGTTCCTGGATAGGTAGGATCAACATAGTGAAAATGGCAATCTTACCAAAAGCAATCTACAGACTCAACGCACTTCCCATCAAAATCCCAGCACAATTTTTTACAGACCTTGAAAGAACAATACTCAATTTTATTTGAAATAACAGCAAAGCCAGGATTGCCAAAACAGTTTTGCTCAACAAAAGAATCTCAGGTGGCATCACCACCCTCAACTTCAAGTTATACTATAGAGCCACAGTAATAAAAACAGCTTGGCACTGTCATAAAAACAGACTTGTGGATTAATGGAATAGAATTGAAGACCCAGAAATTAACCCACACACCTATGAACACCTGATTTTTGATAAATCCCAACTGACTCACCAATTCTGCTGATAATGACAATTTATATGACTGTGAAGTGAAGCAGCTACTTAGTATGGCAGCATCCTGAGGAAGGGATCCAGTGAAAGCCTCAATCCATCAGGAGAGGGAAGAAGTCAAAGAGCTAGCTATCTGCATAAAGGGGTTAGCAAAAACAGCTAACTCCTGCTAATTCTGGTTAACTCCTTAGCCTGTGGGGTAGTGACTTTGGCTGCTTATAGCTCCAGCCTGGGTCAGTGGCTGCAAAGCCACAGACAAGCAGCTTTTTTAGTGAATTTGTGCCACAAAAGTTGGATGCTAGATGTTGCATAAATTGTAATTGATATTATAATAAAAACCCAGAGTCAGAAATGGGGTCAAATGCTAAAAAAAAAAAAAAAAAAAAAAAAAAATCAGAGAGATAGAAGAACAAGCCACAACACATCTCACCTCTTTAACTCCTTGGATACTCAATTCTGAAATCATTTCCCTCATACTGTACTCATTCAGTACTGGTTCTAATGAACGGCATGATTACCTACCCAACTCAGAATATGCATTGTCAGTCTTGAGTACCATTTTCTCCATCCCAGCTTCCAAATAATCACAAATCTCCTTTATGTAACCCTGCCACCACACCTGAGTTTAATCCAATTAGCACTTTATGCCCAGATTCTAGGCTCCTGACCACTTATGGCTTCTTTCTGTACACTTCAGTACCTATTTCTCCTCCCATTATATTCTTTGTAATGTACTAGAGTAATTTTTAAAAAAATACAAATCAGCTTGTTCTATCAGATGCTATCAGTGCTTGGGCTTCCAAGGTAACAAGTAGATTCCTAGGGCCTTTAGAACCATATTAATTGTGGAGAGAAGTAAACACACACCATAAACACACAAAACAGCAATTTCCAACACATGCTGCACACACTACTGTCTACTAGTTGTTATTTCTCAGATCCCTAGAGACAATAATTTCTATCTGCACAGTTCCTTGTAATTTGTCTCTTATGAGGAAGAGGCTGGCTCCAGCTTTGTTTTAATATGGGTAGATTTTACACCCTGTTGCTTCCCATCTTCACATATCTGGGCAACTAAGATAAAAAGAGCCATGTAGGCCTTGTCTCTACAAATCAATGTGAATTTTAAATTGTTAGATTCTAATCCATTGAGGGAGAATTCAACCATAGTATAACCAGCCACTTCAGCCTAGTGCTTTCCTTTATGTTAGAACTGGAGAGCATTCACTGCTGGGAACCTGTACGGAAACTAAATATTATATTCACTTTTGAATCCATTGGGTTATCTAAGTAAAGTCCTGAGTGGGCCATTATGCCCACTTCTGGGTAAATTGATCAAAGGAGCTTTCTGGTACTTACTAATATGTCCCCAGTTTTGTAAAACTCCCCTCTAGTTTTGTAAATCTTCCCAGATGTATTTTAAACATTGGTTGCTCTATCACTTAGCTTTCTTCTAAGGTTATCTACTCGGTTCCAGTTTGTGTCCAGCGTCCAGTGTTCAGTGTCCAGTGCTGTGGCCCTGGGTAGTCTTGTTTTTTTCTCTCTGTCTCTCTTGTATATCATAACCTCATTTTTTTAAAATTCTATTTTTTTTTTGTTTAAACAAATCTGTTAATAGCTGTATCAGAAATGGAACTGTGAGGTGACTTTGGTTGTTTTTATTGTGTGAAAACAGTTTTATTATTCTTTTACTTGATAAATCATTTGTCTGAATGGGCATCTAGATTAACAACCATTCCCTTGTATTCCTGTGTTGCTGTTGTGAAATCTAAAGCCATTTTGTACCCAGTTCTACTTAGAATCTTCTGTTTGTTTTTTGAAAGCTTTTGCAATAGACTTTGTTTGTGTAGTTGTGTGGTTTCATAAATGATGTGTCTCTGTGTAAGATTATTTTCATGTATTGTTTTAAAACTCAACAGGCCTTTTCATTTTTTGAAGTTATGTCCTGTCATTCCAGGAAATTTTCTTGAATTGTCTCTTTGATAATTTCCTCCTTCTGTTTTCCTTCTGGAATTCCCAGTATTCAGACCCTGAACTTCCTGTACTAGAAAGCACCTCTCTCGTGTGTTATCTATTGGCTTTCTAATGCCTTCATCTCGCTTTGACTTTTGGGAGGTTTTTCTCAATTCTTATATTTTTAATTTTCCTCTGAATTTTTTAAACTGATAAGTCTGCTTTACAAGAGTTTACCTTTACCTTTTATAGTAAAAATTAAAATGTTTTACTATCTATGTCTTATTTAGTGGCTATAATATAACATTTCAGGAGCTTTAAATCTTTGAAGATAGTAATAATAGATTTTTTTTCTTCTTCCTGTATTATCTTTCCTGCTTTCTAGTTGATTTTTCTATGGTTATTTTGTTTTGAATCATAACTTTCTTATTAGGATACTCAAGTCAGAGTGTGAAGACTCATAACCATCTGCCGATATCGAGGAGGAAAGCAATCAAATGTCTTAAGAAAGTCTGACTGGTATAGTTGGCTTTGCCATGGGATACACCTTGAAACTACCTATTGGCCAAGACCATTGGAAAGAGCAAGAAAGACAGGCAGGATTGTTAATTATCACTTCCATCTTTTGGAAGGTTCTTCTTCAGCATAGGCAGTGGCTAGCATAACGTTTTAATTCTCCTGGGACTGATACATCAGTTACCATGCAACTGTTATTTTGTCTTTCAGCTTCCAAAAGCATGGTATTGATTTATCTTTTATATATGTACTTTTAGCCCCTTGAGAGGTAGAGGCAGGAAGAATCACTGTAAGTTTCAGGCCAGCCTGGTTACATAGTTAAGTTCCACACAAGCCATGGCTATTCACCAAGATCCTGCCTTTTAAAATAAGATAAATAAATCTAGTCACTATATACTTTTAATGCTTTTCCTGACCACTTTCATATCCATGTCCAGAGTTCAATTACAGAACTGGTTTCTGAAGTATGGTTCACATGGATGCAACATGAAGCATTGAAACTAATGTCATTCATAAAGACCCTTAGCTAATGTTGCATCTGTATAAAACACATAAGGAACACAAAAGGATAGGGTTAAACAAACTGTATCTTTGTTAGAAATAGTGGTAGATATTTTCTCATAAAAATGTCTATAAGATAAATTTTTGTAACAAAAATTTGGACTGATATGGCAAATTATAATCTTCAAGTACATCTTAATAAGATAGGGGAATATAGGTAGTCTTTAATGCATGCTTTGACTTATGTAGTTTATTACTCTCCAGACCCATTCTGAGTTAACTTATATGTAATGTCACTTAGATGCTTTCACAACTTCTTTGTTCTTCTGTCAGCTATTTGCAAGTAGATCATTTTGCTTCGGTCACTGGGATTCTTCAACTCTAGAATGAAAAAGCTCAGGACTGCCTATAAAATAACTAGGCAAACGTAGCTCTTATTTCTGGATAAGTCTGAGGTTTGTGTCAGCAAAGAGTGATTGCCGGAAACATGAAAAGAATTTGAATAAGGAGGGGGGGGATGGCTGGCTGGCAGCATGAGGAGGAAAGACGGGAAAAGTTGAGAGGCCTCACTTTATAGAAGTGTAACTACACTAGCTTCTGTAACCTTGTTCCTCCCTTTCTAGGTTCAAGGTTTTCTAGAGGAAGGACAAAACTCTTACGAATCAGTTCTGTCCATCAGGAGGAATGTGAAAGACATTAATAACAGTTAAGTGTTTGAACTCTATGTACCAATTTCACTGATGACTCAGAAAAATTATACAAACTACCTAAACTGTGTCCTTCTTCATTTCCTGAATGTGTTCAGAAATGGATAATATTTGATCTTGGAGGATATTTAACTCCATATATTTCTACCACTTCAGTAACTATGCTGATTGGATGTCAATCTTTAAACTTTGACTGTTTCATAAAATTTTATATTAACGAATATATCTATTTTTCTATCTCTGCTACCCATGTTCTTGGCTTCCTGGTTCCTTGGATTTCCTTTCTCTGATTCTATCTTTCAATATTGTTTTGGGTCAGTGATTCTGCTTCCTTAGTTCTTTGATCCTAATCAAATCCTGCATTTGCAGCTTATTTGAATTAGGATTTCCACCCTTCACAACTACTGGCAGCCTATTAGCCTGTTTTTCTTATGTGTAATAAGATCCACACTATTTTATAACAATGCACAGTTTTTGTCAAATGTGACTAGAAAGGATGGACATTAATTCTCATGTAATTTTTGTGAATGGATCTTTGCTTTGATTATAAAGTACTGTGCTTCTTACATATCAACCTTCATGTGTCAAAGATTAACCACTTTTAGTATGTCAGCTGAAGAGTGGGGTAATTTTGTCTTTAAATTTAGAATCAGATTCTTACAGCTAATGACCCCAGAGTTTATCTAGCTCCGACCAGCAGTTTAACAGATAAGGAAGCAGACTAGTTACTTATCTAAGGCTGAACAGCACTAATCCCTGCCTCACAGTTACTTATTCAGGCCTACCACACTTGCACTGGTGAATTTGGTTTCGGTCAACACTTGAGGACTAAGCCCTAGATACTTCCTTGTACTACCTTATTACACTCTTAATTTAGGCTGCCCCAACTATAGTGCAGATAGATCCATCCTTCTATTGAAAATACACATGCCACACAGATACTAGATAATGATCTTGGTGACTCTAAACAAACAGCAGATCATTGCACAGTGACAGCAATCCATTCTCTCAGATACGCAATTAATCCTCTATGAAACATATACTGTGCTTTGCCCAGGTCAGGGTCGCAGGCCTGGTGGTCTGCAAAGGTGAGACATTTCATAGAGCTGAATCCTCCTGGCCAGTGAAATAGCTCAGTGAGTAGAGGCACTTGCAGGCAGGCCTAACTACCTGAGTTCAATTCCTGGATCCCACAAGATAGCATTCCAGAACCATTTCTTGAGTGTTGTCCTCTGACATTCACACGCATGGGTGCTCACACTCACACATGCACACACACACACACACACACACACACAGTGAATTCTTAAACAGAAGTCACATATTTCAAAAGCACAAAGATAATTTTTTGTGTCCCTGGTCTGCAGTTTTCTTGCAGAATTTGTCAGTGTGACACAGATAAACATAGAGCAGAAAGCTTGTCATTGCAATTGCCAGGCTTCATTTGGTCTGTCACTGGACACAGGTTTCACCTGCCAGACATACTGTTATCATTTGGTGAAGAGTTTTACAGTTGAGATGGCTGAATGTTTGTAGTCAAGCAGAGAAAGAAATATCTATTATGTTGTAAGTTAGTGTTTTTGCTATATAATATTAATTCAATAGTTAGAGCTGGCTTTCAAGGATAAAGTGCAATGACAAAGTTCTCTCCAATCTAGTAAATATCCCTAAGTTTTTCCTTCCATTTCCAGAAATTTTGTGTCATACAGAAATGTATATATTTTTGCATGTTTTACCACATTTTAAGTTTTAAATATGATTCTCTCTACTAATCTTAGACATACCCATGCAAATTTATATTACTTAAAAAAGTCACAACAGTTTTGTATGTATAGATGGTAATTTAAACAGAAATTGGCTTTTTTTAAAAAATCAGAAATATTGAAGAGGTATAACAGATGTAACACATATACATGTGCAGATACATGCACACTACACATACACAAAACATTTGTGTGCAAACACCGCCGAGCCATGAAGCTGGGCAAGTGCATTGTATTCAAACCAGCCATTTCCAAAGTGAACAACAGCACAACCACAGACACACAGCACTTTAGCCAAAATTCTTATGACTCTTCTGGCCCGGCCTAGCCCCAAGGTCCTGACCTGCCTACAGCTGCTATTTATTTTGTGTCTTACTCTGTTTGCCCTTCTCTGTCTCTGTGTTCAGTTGTAACCTGCTAACTTTCTAACCTATCTGAGGAAGTGGTAAATGTCAAAACTCTTTCCTGTATGAGGCCACACTTGGTGCTTTCCGTAATTATCGAGATAGGGCTGGCAGGATCCAACATCTTTGGTTTAAGTTATCTTGACTTTCCTTGTGAATTTCTGGCTCTCTCCTCTTCTGGGGGCTTGGCTTGACTAGCTGTCTTATATCGGTAGCAAGCTACCAAAAGCCTGTAATGTGCTCAGCACAGGGCGGAACAAATCAGTGTTCTACCTCACAATTTAGGAAAGGCTGGGGGCTAGGTTTTGTTTTAAGATAAAAATCTTTTGACAAAACACAAACTCCTCAAAACTTCCTTTAAACCAAACAGCATTGTCACAGCCGCACAAGCTCCTGTTACTTACACAGCCAGATGACTCAAGATTACTAACGTTTCTATTCATAAGAACTTTACTGGCCCGTAATCAGTACACCAGGCCTTCCCCCATCTTCCTTCAGTCTCCCCTGGGAGAATGACGTTTGGAGTTCTATGCTTATTAGAAAA
This sequence comes from Sigmodon hispidus, assembly GCA_004025045.1. NCBI lineage: Eukaryota > Metazoa > Chordata > Mammalia > Rodentia > Cricetidae > Sigmodon > Sigmodon hispidus. The sequence continues at coordinate 229,666 of PVIH01000221.1, forward strand.
AGAACTAAACAAAGCCAAAAAACTTTGTGTTCTCTGCCTCAACTGTTTGTCCCAGGTGGAAAAAGCCACCCTTAGCCATCTTGTAGGTTCATTTGCTGAGGTGGGGAAAGGAGGTGAGCATAGTTTTTTAGCCTGTAAACCCTCCAATTCAGAAATGGGGCGTTTGTAAAAATAGGAAGCAGACTAAGGACCCAGTGCACCCACCGTTCACCGATGAAAAGGGGTAATCTTTGGGGAATCGCCTACAGTGACATTCCTGTCACCCAGAGATAGGGCTGAAGGAAAACACACGAATCCTGACTTCTGGGACTTCAGGGGCAGCTTCAGCTTTTGCACTTGACCCCAGTGAAAACAGAGCTCCCTTTTCCTTCCGAGCGGCCACTTTCCCTGTACATTAAACCCAGAAAGTCTGTCTTAAACCCGATCGATTGAGTCCGGGAGGCCAGCGAGCACCGGGTCGGACCGGGGGCCACACGGGCGGAGCGCGCAGCTCCGGGTGGGCTGGCTGGTCCGCGGGCCTCGGTGGTGGAGCGCGCGGGAGGAGCGCGGCCACGGCGGGCGGAGCGCGGGCGGCCGGGAGGGGGCGCCGCCCGGGTGCGGCGGGTCCGCGAGGGCGGCGGAGGCCTCCGAGTCGGAGTCGGAGCTGGGTGGCGCCGGGGTCCCGCGCGCCAGGCCTTGGGCGAGGGGAAGCCGAGGCTCCCGGTGCGGCCCCGCGCCGCCGGCTGGGGACTTGCTCCGCGCGCGTCTCCCGCAGCCGCCCGCGCCTCCTCGGCCGCGCCACCCCCTCCGCCCGCCGCGGCCGCGCGGCTCTGGCTTACAAAGGAGGAAAGATGAAGAAGGCGGCGGCGCAGCGCGGGGGCCCCCGGGCGGCGGGGATGGCGGCCGCCCCCGGCACCACCTAAAACGCCCTCGCGCGCCCAGCCCCGGCCCAGGCCGGAGCCCCGCAGCCGTCCACCCGAGCGCTGCGCGTCGCCCGCGGCCCGCGAGGAGGCGGAGGAGCAGGACGAAGCGCCGCCTTCCTCGATCCGCGCGCCCTCGCCGTTGTCTGCGCTGCGCTGGACCAGTTTGGCGAAGTTGCCCGGGCCCCGCGCCGCCCAGATGTGCGACCTCATTGAACCGCAGCCGACCGAGAAGATCGGCAGGATGAAGAAGTTGAGGAGAACTTTGTCAGAGAGTTTCAGCCGCATCGGTGAGTGCGCTTCGCTATCCCCCGGTGTCCTGCCAGCTATCCCCCGGGCTCGCTCCCTGGTCCCCGCGTCCCCACCCGTGCTCCCCGCACAAGTCAGGCAGCTGCCACATCGGGGTGAGCATGGATGGACGGGACTTCGTTAGGGACCCCGGGGAGGGCAGGGACCAGCGGGTGGGCCACCCCTCTCCTCCAGGATCTGGGCTTCATTCCTGGACGTCCCAAGCCCTTAATTTGGGTTCCTCCTTTCAGCCACTAGTATTTTTGGCACCCGCAATGGACCCGTGAGGGGACACCCGGTCCTCACCGCCATCGCGGTTCTGCGACCACCCAGCTTACTGGTTGTTTTTAAAGCGCGTTGGTATTAGTTTGTTAACCAGTAATTTAGCTTTAAGAATTGTCGAAACGTTGACATGTGCCTGATGTTGTTTAACGTAGTCAACCTAAAGGAAGTGGGACAGATACCTTGGGACCTTTTGTTCCTTACTTCTGGTACTGTAAATGGAAATTTGAGTGTTGAGTTCTTAGAACTCTGAACCTTCCAGCTGCTGTAGAGAATGTGAGCTGTGAAGTTCTGGGGACTTTATGGATCAGTCTCTAGAGCTTGCTCCATTGGTACATTCAGAGGCTATTGTCTTTTAAAAAGATCAACTAACAAAGAACAAACAAACCAATAAGCAATAAAAAAGATCAAGGAATGTTTAGGATACTTACAAAGCAAATCTGTGTTATAGGGTACAGCAGAATGACAACAACAGTGTCATGTGGATTAGGTTTGTTAAATCTTGGCAGAAAGTGCCTGTTAACCTGGAGGTGTAGCTCCTTCCTAAACTGTCATAACTTTCTTTGATACAAGTAACTGTGCAAAGCAAGGGATTTTTACAAGCCCTCAAACAAGCCTATCACAGTATCCAAGCTTACTTTCTGGCCTTTGGATCACTGTTATCATGTTAATGAAAGCATTAATTAATCACAAACAAGCTAATTCCTTAAAATAAAACCTTGATGTGCCAGTGGGTGTCATCAATCTGTTCCATAGTTCATTGTCCACACATGCTTGTTTAGTTAAGCATATTATTATTATTGTTTTGTTCAATGTTGACTGTTTTTTCTGAGAACACCATAAGTTATGTGCAGACGGCAAATTAGTCCAGCTTTACTTATTGTATGTGTTGAATGTACACAAATTCACTCTTCCGAGTTAGGCTTTCAAATGTGGAGTCTTACATTTACATGAAGTTTGAAGCAGAGAGGAGAGAGTGAGGTGTGGAGTCTTGTGCATTATTAACAAGGGTGTTTCAGCGCTAGACCCAAAACACCACCCGGGCTGGCTCTGGAGTCCATTAGGGCCTGTTCTAAAGCACATTAACCAGATAGTTACTAATGCTAATGATCCCGTTGGAGCCCCTCCAGTTTTGTGTTAAATAATTCATTGAAGTTGAGTCTCAGTAAGAAACCAAGGGCATTAATAGAAAAAATCCTGTATCTTTAAATAATTTTAGGGTTTGATGGCCAATCAGTACAATTTGGGTTAACTGCAATGTTGGCAAATGGGTATTATAGTTAATTGGGCTTCCTAGATTATTGAGATTTATTGATGTGAAAACTCCTTTTGAGTCTAACTCTTTCCACAAATGCCTTCTATGATTATGTGGCTTTTCCACCCAGGCTTTAGGAAACGGCACAGCCCAGTAAAGAAGGCTGATCCCTTCTTGTATTGAAGAAAGACTGTGACACAGAAGAGTGGATCTTATTGTGGTGTATTGTGAAAGAAAATATTGACATTTTTAAAGTGATTTAAAGTATGTGTACCAAACCCAGGATATTTATTAGAAACAGTACTGTTGAAAAATATCTTTCTTCTCTGCTTTCCTTCACACTCAGAGGGAGTAAACTCATCTTGATGACTGAAGGACTTTTTGAGGAGCTAGAGGCAATGGAATGATTTTTTTTTTTTCTTTATGGAATGTGGTCTGTATATCAGATGGATTCCTAGTGTTGCCAAGCTTAGTGACCTTGGATAGATCCTTTAACTTTTCTGAGTCTCAGTTTTGGATGTACCACTTTTAAAAATTTGTTTGTTGGAACTTTATGAAATAATGAATCTATGTCCTGTGTGGCATGCAGTGTAGACTCAATAAATGTTTGCAGTGTGTTGTCATTTTTAGGAATTAGATCATACTGGTATGACTATATAGAAAGCGAGAAAAAGAGAAGTGGTAACAGATTTGTAATGTAGTGTCCTGGGGTGTGTTTTGGAAGTGGACTGGCCAGGCCTGGCCCTCTCTTTTCCTGCTTGTTTTGGGCTGTCAGTAATCCACTGGAAACTTTTGCATTTTTAGCTGCACGTATTTGCATGATTGTTTTGGAGATTAAGCAAGACAGAATAGCACTGTCAGATCCCTCATCTGTGGCGTGGTGAGGATCAGTACTGGAAGTTCTTGCTAGTTCTTCTGATTTCCCTTTGTCCCCTTCTCCACTGTCTTTCATAGAGTGGTGGAAGGATAAATAGTTTATTTTTGTTGAGCAATCCAACAGCACCACACATCCCCTTGCATTTCCTAGTCTAAGAGAGACTTTCGAATATACACACTAACTTTATTTCTATTTTCTCAGCATGATTCAGTTGTCGCTTTGTTATATGGTGAAATGTCCAGTATCATTATTTAGTCATAAAAAAATTACTAGTCATTTACCCAGAAAATGATGACAGTCCACACATGCATATGATATGCATTTGGTGGTTATTATCAACAATAATTCTGAATACAAAAATAGGAATGCTTAATTGGCCACACATTATAGATCATGCTGGCTTTGTCATCATCTACCCTAAATGTAACTGATCTGAGATTGCTACATTATAAAAGGTCAAATAAAACACATTGGGTTTCAAGGCACAGGGCTCTAATTTATGACATCTGTTACGCAGCGACTACAGTATGGCTGTAGTTCCTTTATAAGATGAGTGTAATTGGGTTTTAAAGTCAACCATCTATCTTAACAGTGTTTATGGTTTCCTGCTCAATAGTGTCAGTGTGATCACTTTTTAGGAATCACCGTTCTTGTCTTATACTTGATTTCTTTCCCTTCCCCACGTACAACTTTTAGGCTAGCTGAATAAACAGGAACTTAACTGTTAAGTAGCTGAAATATGTTCCAGCCCATTTCTTTCCCCTGGATTTTACAGGGAGCCCCAGGCAGATGAAGGGTGTGAAGTGTCTGTATGATTAGGTCCTATGACATTTCTTCACACCTGTTTGGATTCTTTCCTAGAGAAAGAAAGTTTATGTTTGACATTTGAGGTGAACCCATGTATACTATTTCTTTAAAGGATGTGGTTAGTGCAAAGAGGAAGCTGTGATTAGGCTGGATTCTTGTGGTTTGGTTGTCTTCTGCCTGATTGGCTTGTCACTGGTGGCCACTCTGAGGAGAGATGTAAAGTTAAAGGTTCAGGTACACAGTGTAGTGATTGTTTCACATTCTTTCCCAATGCGGCTATAAAAGATTTTAATTTGGGGTTGGGAGTTTAGCTCAGTGATGAGAGCTTGTGCAGTATGTGTGAGGCCCTGAGCTGTATGCTTAGTATGAGAGATGGGCAGAGGTAATGGAATTTGTGTTTATGGTTCTTACATATGGGTTTCATTTGCAGAAATTCTAGTGTACATCAAAGTATGAGGTTTTCTCTCTCATTTGCCATTGAGGTAGGGCTCACTAACTCCACGTATTACCCCGAGTACCTTCTGGTGCTACATATTGTACTGGCATCAAGAGTTAGTAAGCAATACGGCTGGAAGAATTCACAGGCTGGTGAATGGGCATTGCCATCTTACATGGCAAATTCTGTTAAGGAGATCAGTGAACTTGCCATTGGAGCATACAGCAGGATTTTGTCTCTGTGCTTGGTAAAGGAACTGGAAGTCTTTTAGGAGCTGTATCTGAGCTGGGGACCAGATAGACTATCTGATCATATTAAATGACTTAATATTTATCCTCTTGTTAAGCCAGAGTAGCACAATGTGCCTCTTTCCCACGATATCCTGGAGGACAATTGTGGTTTTACGTTTACATGAATGATTAGTGACAATCAGGAAATGTAATCAATAACATGATGTTGTGTGCATGTTTAGGTCAGAGTTTATTCAGCAGTGACCTGATAACTATCTGGCAAGGACACCTTGGTCTTTGTTATACTATTAACCACTTTTTAGGGCAAGGGTAACATATTTAGAAGAAACCATGTCAGGTATTAATCTAACAATGAAAGGTATCTATTGATTAATAGATCTTTTGTTCCAAATCTGCTCTTCTTTGTAGTGCAAAGGGTCTGAGCATGTCATGCAGTGGAGAGTATCTGGCTTCTTTTGTTGCTTAGCAAATGCACCTAGAAATTTTTCTTTATTTTTTCCTTTTCTGACTAACCTTAGACCCACCTTTCCTAGTAGGGATGGTAGGAATTGTCCATGTGAATTTTTGAGAACCCCCACTACCTCATTCATTCCTCACCTTTATTCCTTGTTTTCAGTCCCTAATGGGACAGTGCCAGCTGCAGTAAGTCTTTGCTTAAGAAAACACATGTCTAAACCTCCAGCACGTTTGCAATGTTCACAGTAGATAAAATATTTTTGAAAGTTTGTCTTGTGAGTCACAGGTTTTGCAAGGCTGTCATGTGGCTTCTGCTTCATTCACACTTGCTAACTGATTGATGGACGGGCTGTAATTTTGTACTCATATGCTGCTTTGTGTTTGAAGTCAATGCTATTCTAAAATATTATTGAAAAAAAAGTTTTGAAAAATGGAGAAACTTGTTTATATTTATGCCACTAATGTCTGGTAATGGCCCCACCAGACAAGCATATTAATTAAAAGACTCACCATTGGTTACTGTGTTTGAGAGTTTCTAGATTAGAAATTAAATTCTAGTGAAAGTTAGTATAATCAGCTAAGATTGCCTTCCTTTCTTCCAAGTTCAGTGTAAATTAACAATTCTGTAGTGAAAATCTACATGTTCCTGATTTCAGGAGCAGCCGTCCAGGCCAGGACAAGGACTATCTTTGGATTTTCCATTCAGGGCAGTTTGTTTTCTGATGCCCAAAGTGGGCAGTCTGCTTTAGACCAGTGTGTTAGGCTAAAAGGGGAAGACTGCAACTCTGGGTGTTCTAGCTACCCTAGCCGGCCTGTCAGCACTATGCCACATAGGATCTGAAACAGACAGAAAACCTTGTCGAGACTGCGAGAAAGCCAGGCATGGTGGCTCAAGCCTGTAATCCCAGCATTTGGGAAGCTGGAGCAGGAGGATTACTGCTAGTTCCAGGCCAGACTGAGTAAGACCTTGTCTCAAGAACAACACCACACCTTACCATGTGGCTAGAGTATACAAATTTTTTACTTAGGAGTTTCTACTTAGGCTTATTTCTCAGAACTTAATTGCCACAGTACTTTTCTTTTTATTGCTTTTATCAGAGAATTACCTTTCAAGCAACAGATATCCATACCTTTTCATCCAGGGTAGGACTATCTAATATAGACCTGTAAATGCTTATGCAGGATTTTGTAGATTTGAAACATTTTTGTAACTGGTAGTTTCAGAGAAATTAGCTATTTTTTTTTTTTTTTTGCCTTTTCATCACTATGAAACATTGTAATTGCAGGATTTAATGAACTGATATTTGACAACTACATATAATATTCTCTTTTTCTTTAGAGTGAGATAAAATTTCATTTCCAAGGTTAAGTGTATTTAAACTAAGTCTGAGGTATTTGTTAGTTCCTATGAAACATTTCTCAATGTGTTCTTTTCTGTGGAAACACTTGACTATAAAATTCATCACGTTAAAATGTTTGAATTATATCTCTTATTCCACATAGCACTGGCTTGATATGCTTGGCTTTTCATTACCATGCTCAAACTTCCTCTGTAGTACAATATCACTTAGATACTGGACAGAATGTTATCATCTTAATAAGTGGCTTGAGAGTTCCACAAACCACACATGACCTGGTGTTGGAGAGGAAATTGGTTTGAAATTACCTTGTGTTTCTTTTATCCTTTCGTTAAAACATGTTCTGCTGAAGAAGAGGTAGGAAAAGCTATGCATGCTTCTCTTCTTTCTTCTTGAGGATGCTTCATTTACATATTTATGAAAAGTTTCACAGATGCATGCTGTCTGTTCTTGCTGTCATTTGCAGTTTTTGTATTTATATCGTGACATTGTTATTCAGGTGGGGGTACAGTTTTTCTTTCTGAGATGGAAACACTGTACTGTACTCCCTTTCTGTTTTCTGGAGCTTAGAATCTCTTCGGGATGCTCACAATAACTGTTTCCTTTCTCTTGTTCTCTCATAGCTCTGAAGAAAGACGACACCACCTTTGATGAGGTAGGCTAAATTTCTTCCTCTGATGGGAAGGTGTATTTATTTACTGTTAGGTAGAGTTCATAGGAGCCAACTTTGTGCTTATAAATAGAAAACAAATATCTCAAGAAACAAGAAAAAAGCCCATAAGAATAAAGGGACAATATTTATTTTGTTACCCTATATTAGTGTCTAATCTCAAATATTTATTTGAATTTCATATTAATCATCAGAAATGAATCAGTAAACAAGACACACATGTGCCTTTGTGTTGTTGCCTTCTTGTTAATGCTTGAGAAGCCCACTGTGATGTGCTCTGTGGGGCAAGGCCAGAGCTGTTGATAAATTGGACAGCAAAGCTCCTTTGTAGACCTTGCTGAATCAGGGTGTGACTGCTGATGTCACAGATTGTCTGCAGGGCTCCCAAAGGAGAAGGTGACTTTTTCTGTTCTAGTTTCCCTGTTCTTTGTGGATCAGATGAGTCTCTATTAACTCACTACAGAAGCCTACATTATGTAACAAAGCATTCTGAATATGATTTTAAAATTGTACTTTCTTGAGGTTTTGTTCCTGTTTCCAGGGTGATACAGAGGGAAGTATTTTATTGTACACATGTAAAGCCTGTCAGGTGAATGTTGTGAAATGGCCTGAGTATGTACGTTGTATGTAGTTACATGTAAACAGAGATGTTCCTACACCTCGTGCTTACCCCACTGCCTAATGAATGCATACAGTAGGTAGCTCTGGTTGTTCGACTCTCAGATTCCAGTAAAGACGCTACCAATCCTCTCTCTACCTTACTGAGGAAAGGACACATATGCTCATGGAATGTCCCTTTGGCTATATGCTGGTCCTGTTACTTAGGGAGGGCCACTCAGGGTTAGCCTGCTCCAGCCTGGGAGTTCTGGATGGGACCAATGGCATTTGGCTCTCTCTCAGTGTTACTGCTTCGTTACTGCACCTGTTCCAACTTTCCTGGTTTGAGATCTATAAAGATGTGTCACTTGACTCCAAAGCAACTTTCCCAGGCAGCATTCCTGTAAAGTCTTCCTATACTTAATTCCTCTAGTCTTGAAGTAGTAGAAGAAATTTTTCTGTCTTATCCTAGTATTTCCTCCAAACCTGTATTTCTGGAATTTCTACTGTTGTGTTACTGAGATATCTGTTTTCAAGAGAGTACTTTTTTCAGGAGAAATCAGAGTGAGAATATTGGTTACCTTTTCTTTCTCTATAAAGAAAAATCTTCCCTATAATTATGGAAGTAATTTAAGTCTACACAAAGAGAGAGTTAAAGAAAGGTAGGACAATAAAACTCTTCAAACTTGCTATCCAGATATAACCACTGCTGAATATTCCTGCTTCTTTTCCCAGGTTTTAACACCCTAACCCATTATTATTCACCTTTTCCTCTTTAAGCCATGTCATATTTCCTCATCTCTTCATAGGCGCCTCCTAGTTATTAGAAAGAATTAAAAAACAACACAAGTAAACAAACAAGATGCCTCCTTTTTTTACTTATGCACAATTGTTGTGTGTGTGTTAGCCTGTCTCACAGTGGTGTGGACATTTGTCTAAACAAGCACCTAACACGGAGAGGCTGGAGAAATGGGTAAGAAGTTTATAAGGACGTCACAAGCTGCAAATCCCCCTCAAATCTTCTGAGACCTCTGTAGAAGGTTTTGTTCTGGGTTTTGCCATTCGCAACAAAATCATCACCAACTCTCAGATGGCATTTCCCTTTTCCTTCTTCCATGGTTCATAGGTTTTTGTTTGTTTTGTTTTTTATTTACTGTAAATCTGAAAGTCACAGAATTCTAGATCAAGAAAGGCAGAAGCCATCATTTCCCTGTCCAGGCATTTCACAGATGGGTACATTAAGATGTAGAGGGCCAGAGTCATTTTCAGCTCATTAAAGAAAGCATAAGGGCTTGACCTAGGAGGGGCAGCAACAATGCAGGCTTGCCTGGGGGTCATTACTAATGCAGCTGCAGAGGAGCAACTGCTCCTCCTTCCACAAATCTGCAAAATGGTGCTATCTTCCTTTTAAGAAAAATGTCTGGCACACTGGAACAGGCAGAGTTTGCATTGTCATCCCTGTTGTTGGCACCAATGTCATCTTCATCGATGTGCTAACCATGATCCAGTTGCTAACCTTCTCTAGTTGGAAGAGCTACAAGGGTGATAGAAAAATTCAATTAAAAATTAATCATTTCAGTTACTCCATTAAAATTTGATACAAGGCTTTGTATAATGATTTTCATATTAAGATGGTGATTCTAAATCCTCCACAAGGGGATGCCACACTCACCCTTCCTTGGGCACACTGGCAAGCGGTTCACATTCATTCACTAAGTGTCTGTTAAATCTGAGCACAGCCTGTTGTAGAGGAGCCGAGTGAAGGCAGCATGGCTTCTCATTTGCCACTTCTTAGCTATTTGGGAAAGATATTAATGTAGTCTTTGTTTTCTCATTTATAAGTCAACCAATTATACTGCATTCTTCAAAACGCTTTGGGTTCTAGTTCTGACACCTTCACACAGACACACATGCAGGCAAAACACCAATGGACATAAGATAAAAAAATAAAAGAAATAATGTTTACCATCTCAGAGGAGCATTAGGTATGTGCTTCTTATAAATGGGAAGTAACAGTTTTTTGGGGCTCATTTTCAGATTGTCTAGTAGAAGTTTTCTTGAATGTATGGGTTTCTGATTTTTTTCTCTCCTCATGTTGCAGTCTGGTTTCTACAGTCTCTTGGAATTCACTTGAGAATTGAGCCTTGAAGCTTAAGGGCGGGGTCAGTTTCTCAGCTATGCAGCAAGGTGTGGCCTCTCTCTCCTTACCAGGAGTTTGGAGTGTATGAGCTTCAGGCTCCTTATCATGGGGAGTGCCAGAGGGTGCCTGGGTTAGAGTGTGGGTGCAACTCCCAAGATTATCGGGAAGATTCCTTTCAGGTGTGTGTGAACGTCTGACCTTGAACAGAGAAGGAAAAAAATTGCATTATTTATTTGACTATGACACTGCTGATTTTCAAAACAGTATCAAATTGTTTTTAGGAACTATGTTAAGCAGATTGTGTGTGTGTGGGTAAACATTATTAGTTTGCAATTAAGTATTGACATGTTCAGACATTTGCAGTTATAGGTAGTGAATGTTGCTGAAGCCCCTCCATGGTTGCAAATTTTAAGAATGCTCCACAGCCCTTCATTCATTGAGCATTTATATATGGACCCTGACTAAAATGGTAGCCAGTTTATGAACCGTGAGTTGAATCCGTAACTTTTGGATAGACTACTCAGTCATAGGATTTCCAAAGGATTTTTCCCTCAAGTTTTAAACTTACTTCCACAATAACTGAAGGTTGTATCCATGGTGTTTGGGGTTTGGTGCACTATGTGACTAACAGGAAGGAACTAAACAGGTAAATGCTGGGGGAACAAACCAATCTGGTAGAGTGGAAAAGAAAGTTGGTTTCTTATGCTGGTTTTTTATTTTTTCTGGGCATGCTAGTAAGACTGTGATGGCCTCTCCACTCAGGGTAGGAGATTCTGCACAGCTTTCTGAATGTCTTGGTGGTCACATTCTTCCTTAGGCAGTTAATCTATATATACCATGCCTTCATACTGAACCTCAGTTTTATATTTAATAATATTTAAAATAATTATGATACATAATATACAAAAGATGAGAGAATACAATTATTTGTCACCAGTGTAGAACTACCATATACAAAGTCTTTTGCAGGTTGGAGATAAAAGCTCCAGTAGATATGAATACATATACACAGAAAGGATTGGAAACCCCTGAAGTTACAGCAATTCATAAATTAAATGAGATTTTAATGAGAGTTCTGTTTTGTGCTGTTATAAAATGTTGACCTTTCTTGGCTTTTTGGTGATAAGTACAAAAGTAAACCTTTAATGTTTAAAATAAATTTTTAAAATGTGAGGTGTTTTACTTCGTGTATGGTCAAATCCAAATAATTCATCTCTTATTTTGTGGTGAAAAAGACACATAATGTATGACCTTGCTTTGATCATGTTTGTAACCCCAAAGGATCTCTCAGGACTTATTTTGATATTTTCTACCCATTTCACTCTTGAAATCCTAGGGAAATGTATACAAGATATATAAAAACTTGATTAAAAATCTTACTTGTGGGTACTCAGAAGTATAGTTTAGAGACCAACGTAAGGTATATATTTTCTGTAATAATTCTTATAGCTTGGTGAGGACAGTGTACACCTATTTTGGCTTCCATTCAAGAGCATGCCTCTTTTACTCAGATAATGATATAATGCTTGAGATAATTATTGCAACAGTGATGGATTTTATGGGCTGGGGTGCAGGGATCTTCCTGACCCTGTTTTCCAGTGACTGTAATTGTCTCTCATGGCCTCCCGGTGTCTGTGGGTCTAAACATGACATTCATCAGCCCTTACTCTGGGTTCCTCACTTCTGGAGCTGAGTCTACCGCATGCTTATCCAGTTTCTAGAAGGAAGTGGGCCAGTCCTTTTCTCCCCTATTCTGTCATTTGTGCTGTCCTCACCTGTCTGCTGATGCTTCTGCCCACCCATCCCACCACCCTGCTGGCTCTGCACCTTGCCTTTTGTTCTCCCACTTCTGTCTTCACAGTGCCCTCAGAGCTGGTACCCTTTGCACATCATTCCTAATCTGTAATCTCTGTCAGCATGGATTTTGACCTGTCATCATTTCCTCTCACCTAGTGGCTGCCAGGGGCTGCTTGCGAAAATCCCTCTGCAAATAAATCTATCAATTCCTGCCATTGCTGCAGCCTCAAGCAGCTGAGCCGCCGGCCTGTGTGCTGCCGACCCTCAAGCTTGTTCCTGGTTTCCAGTAGGTGGCTTTCACTCCATGTTGTTTCCCAGTGCTGTGCGAGCAAATTGTGTGGCTTTGACAACACACATTTCTGGAGATCAGGGGTCTGAAATCAGAATGTTGACAGAGTTAGTGCCTTGTGGAAGCTGTGAGAGAAGGATCCCTCCTCACCTTCCTCTCCTTGGCTTGTAGATGCTGGCTTCTGGTTTCTTTCTCTTACTCTCTTCCGGTCATCATCCCTCAGTGCATCTCCCTCCCTCGCTAACAGTAAGTATCCTTGGACTCTGGTTCCTCCTACCTCTGCTTCGCAAATCTTGTCTTGGCACTAACTTTTTTTTTTTTTTTTAAAAATCAGGGCATCTTTAAGATTCATCAGGTGCTCTATCAGCTCCAGTGTAACCTCCATGTAATTTAATTGTATTTTCAACAATCATTTTTTTTTCTCCTTCCTAAATGAGGTCACTTGGAAGTATTGGACTTAAGACTTAGACCTGTGAGCTCTTAGTGGACACAGGTCAGCCATCTGCAGCTTCCTGTCCCTAAAGCACTATCATGTCCTCAGTGCCTTCCCATATCAGCCTCCTACGCCAGCCCCAGCCCCACCCCGCTACAGAAGACCATGCTCCTTTTCTCCTGGTTCAGGCTACTCTCTCTTCCTGTTCCCCAGCCTCCCACTCTTCTGTTAAGAAGCTTGTAAAATTGATTCCTTTCTATATTCTCCGTCACTCCTGTTTCCTGGCACTTTTGCCACAGGCTGTGACCATGCTTTACCTCCCCTTATCCTTTCTTTTGCGACAGCAGCCCTCTGCCCTCTTAGATCATTTCTCATGCTCTCCTCCAGTGTCTGTGCCTTGCTCCTGGCCACCCTCTCATTATAGTCCCACCAGGGTGTCTGGCTCAGCCTCCTATTACCAAACTCTGCACAGAACATCCAGCTACTTCGTTAGCTGTTTCTCCCTTTGTATCTCCAGTCAACCTGGTCTCAATGAACACAAAATATTAATAATTCTTGTGCTCCCAAACCTACACTTTCTCCTTTTTAAACTCAGAAACTGGCTTTCTCAACTGTGTGATTTCTAGGGTGGGAGCCTGTTGTCTTAAATTCTATAGCCCTTCAAGTAAGTACTAACTTGGCTCTTCTCCTGTGTTCCTTGGTTCCCACCACTGATTCAGACACATCATTTCAGCATCTTTTGCCTGGCCTTGTTGTTGTCTTCTAACTGGCTATCCCATCTGTAGCTCCTGTTCCAATGATATAAGATCTTTAATACAAATTTTGTTCTTTTATTCCCACCTTGAAAGGTCTCTGTCAGCCATAAATTCAAGGCTGCTCACTGTTGGTTCCATTTGTGCCTCGCCGTGCCTGGCGGACATTTGTCCCTGTTGTGGTGCCCTCACTCGCCTTCCCCTGCTGCCCTGCCAGTGCTCTGTCACTGCCACCTGCCTGCCTCCACTGCGTCTCCATTTCAGCCTTGCCCAAATGCCTTTCTTGTCATGCTCTTCCCTTATTTAAAGACTCATGCATCTCCTTTTTACGGATGCCTGCTTTGTGTCAGTCTCTGGATATGCACTTAACTTGATCTCCATCTGGCCAGACAAAGAGAGGTCATGCCCGTGTAGACAGATTTTTCTTCGAGCTGCAAGTTCATAAATAAGAAACTTCTTATTAATTATGAAAACTCGGTCTTAGTTTAGGCTGGTCCCACTAGCTCTTATAACTTAAATTAACCCACGTATATTAGTTTATGTTTTGCTTTGTGGCTTTTTGTCTTTATTTCACTCTGTATGTTCAACTCCCTCGAGATCTTATTGGCCTCTCCTTGTGCCTCGATAATCTCCTCTTCCCCTTTCCACCCTGAATCCCGACTATGCCTCCTGCCTAGCTGTTGCCATTCAGCTTTTTTATTACACCGATCAATAAATTTTCACACAGTGTACAAATACCCCACAACATGCCACCTGCTTACTTCACATGTTGTGGATCACAGTGTGCTGGTTAGTGTTATGTCAACTTGACATTAGTGAGGGTCATTGGAGAGGAGAGAACCCCATCTAAGAAAATGCCTCTACAAGATCAGGCTGCAGGCAAACCTGTAGGGAATTTTCCTAATTATAGGATTGATGGGGGCGGGAGGGCCTAGACCATGGTGGGTGGTGCCATTCCTGGGGAGGTAGTTCTGGGTTCTATAAGAAAAGCTGGCTGAGCAAGCCATGAGCAGCGAGATGACAAGTAGGACTCCTCCATGACCTCTGCATGCATCAGCTCCTGTCTCCAGCCTTTGTCCCTGTGGAGTTCCTGCCCCAAATTCCTGCAGTGTTAGGAAGCATAAGCCTATGATGAGCCCTTCTCCCTTCCTCCAGGTGCTTTGGTCATGGTGCCCATCACACAGCAGTAACCTTAGCTGACTGTTTGATTATACCAGAAGTCATTGTCTTTCAACTTCATCATCTTGCATCATTTGTAAAAGAACCGAAATTCTCCTTAATACTCCTGTTGGAAATTTAGTTTAAATTTTTCATGCTTAACACTCTTTGTGTTTTTGGGAATTTCTATTTTAAAAAAAATGTTTGATCAGATTTGCTATCTCCCTAATTATGGTAAACATAATTACTATAATAATGTCTCATTTTGGCCAGTAACTAGAATGTCTGGGTAGTGCTGTACAGAGGCAGAGAACTACATGTCATGAAATGCAAAATGAATGGCATTTGGGGGAATTAGTCACTTTCATTTTGGCAAGACAAGAGAGCTAATAGAAATCAAAAGCCCAAGTAGCATCCTGTTTGTGCCTTGAGCATCCTCATTCTGCCAGCAGGATCATCAGGCTGCAGCTGTGTCTCCTGTGAGAGCGAGTGCTCCCTCCCCTCTTGCCTTCCTTATTTGTGTATGTGAGTTCATTCCTGGAGAGCTGACCTTTGCCATTGAAAGAGCTTCTTCTGTATTACATCAGAACTCACATTTTCTTCAACAACTGGTGTTTGAAGCACCACTAGGGGTCTTGCCTGTGGCTGGCGTAGTCTCTTAGCAGCAAACATGACGGTTTAAATTGGCCAATCAAGGGTGAGGACTCTGAGGGTTTTCTTAGGTTTGGAATCTGTGGTCCATGTTTGATTTCTAAAATTAAGAACAAATGTGTGATTTTTTTTTATTCTCAATGTTTCATGTTTCTAAAGGTATAATTGCAAATCATTTGAACCAGCAGTTTTTTTTCTACAAACTTTATTTTCTTAATACTGTATCAATATTTTTGTTTCTTAAATAACCATTTTCAACATTTTATGACAATAATCAAAGTGATACATTTGATTTTTGTGCATTTGTTTTATTTTATTTGTTTTACTTTTAATATATAGCTATTTTTTAATTTATTATTTTCAATTTATAGTTTTAGCATTGTGTTTTTTCTTAATAATTAGTTTTATTAACTATTTTGTTAACTACTTCTTTTTAAAGCATTTAAGCCTAGGGATTTTTTAAAAATGTTTTTCTGAATCATGTGAAACAATGACAGTAATATTTATTACATGGTAATTTAAAAATAGTTTCCATGTGTTTTTATTACTTAAAATTTATTTTATTATTTTGTGAGTATAAGCATTTGCCTACATGTATGCATGTACATCCTGTGTGTGCCTGGTACCCAGGGAGGCCAGAAGATGGTGTTGGATCCCTTAGAACTAGAGTTACAGACAGGAGCCACCATGTGGGTGCTGGGAATCAAAACCAGAACAACTGGTGCTCCCAGCTGCTGAGTCACATCTCCAGTCCTTCGTATATTTTTAAATACCTAATCCAAATTGTACAATATTAAATCATACATATATATATGTATGTATAGAAAGAATGTATTGAAAAATCTTTTTTATGTTTTTTATGGACAGATAGAAAAGAGAGAAATATTTTAACAATATGTAGGTGTCTTCCCAGAAAAATTTATATTTATCTTCTCAGTGCTAAAAATGCTTTTCTTTTGTTTTGAGACACAGCCTTGCTGTACAGCCCTGACTAGCATGGTATTTGCTGTGTAGCTTAGGATGGCCTGGGGTTCATAGCCTTCTTCCTGTTACAGCTTCCTGAGTGGTGGGTTTACAGGCAGGCATATCACGATCCAGCTTACAAGAAAAATATAAATATTGCATGTAAGTACTGAAAGAGGCCAGGAGCTCAGGCAGTGTGCGGATGCTCAATTATACATCCTTATTTGTTCCTTTGAGTCCTGTGAGCTCCACACATCGATGGAGGTCGATATGGTGTCATGTTTGGACAGTATCTTCCTAGTCAGGGTTCAGGAATTACAATCCTAACCCACCATCCCTCAAAAGTGCTGTCTGTGTTTTAATCAGTTTAAATGTGCAACTAGTTTTCTTTAAAAAATATAGCAGATTGATGGCAATCTTTCAGTGTATTTTAATGGATTGTTGGGAAGGGAAGAAAAGGGAGACAGCTGTAACTAGAATACCACAAGCTTGACACATCCCAGGGTTTGCAATGAGAATGTGACAAATTACTTACTCCGTTTTAAAGAAGAAGTGCTATAAAGCACTGGGAAAATGTAAGAGGACAGTTTTCTACACATTCCCTGAGGATTGGGGTGCCAGCCTATCAAGTCCTCTGCTCTACTTTAACCTTGCTGCTGGAGGTAGTAGCCAGAGTAGTCAGTGCTGGGCTTTTCGTATCTTTTGTGTGTGCAAGTGATAGAAATGACTAGGAGTCTTCTTTTCAAATACCTACTGCTGACATAGTGGAAAGTAGTAGATGAGTATTTCTACATTCATGTGGAGTCTGAACTTGTTAGAATGCTCAGTTTTAGAGCATGATTTCTGAGTTTAGTTTCAGAAATAGTGTCTTCTTAGTTCTACAATGTATACATTATTATACCAAATTAATATTCTAGGTACCTTAACCAAAAGAAAAGCTAAGCCAGAAAATTTTAACAAAGGGAAATTATTCTATGGTAGATAAAAAGAATTTTTCTGAAATCTAGATGAATTGTAGATAATGAAGAAATAAAGATTGATGAGATTAAGTTTTTTTTTTTTTTTTTTTAAGAATTTTCATCTGTGGCATGAATTACAAACTCTTTTGTGTTATAGGTACTCATTTATTTTCAGTCTTCAGCTCCCTGGCTTGGTTTAGATTGCTTTCAAGTGAACTTAATGGAGAATGTCCCACAGTGTTTATGTCTCCTCTCTTAAAGGCAGACTATTAAGTCTTACAAATGAAGATCCTTGGGTCATTAGATATTGGGGTTCAGGTGTGCAAAAGGCTTGATAACATATGGCCTGTGCCTAGATGCCTTAATTGAGTTTGGGACTTCCCCAGGAGGTTTTCATGACTCTGTCTAAATGATGTGTTACATGTGCAACAAATGGTGCTTTAGTCATAGTGAGACAAAAGCAGACATGTATTTTACAAAGCACACTGCGGATTTCGGAATAGTGATTAGGGAATATGAGAACCTGGGTGACATCAACTGTATGACTTCACTTTTGGCTGAGCCAGTTTGACTATGTTGTACATTTTTTTTTTTTTTTTTTTTTTTTTTTTTTTTTTTTTTTTTTTTTTTTTTTTTGTATTTCTCTGACTACATTGTCTGGAGTCTGCCTCTGGAGTAACATTTTACCTGGATGCCCTGCAAGAGAAATACTGCATAGGCACCATGTGATATATGGCATCCAGACTGTAAAGGACACAAAGTTCTCATAGAGACTATCTATGTTTGTTAGTAATTTTGGCATTTGAATAGCTTTTTCCTAACAAGGCATGATGCTGGGTATTAGTTTGATTTTCATTTTTGTTTGTGTTTGCCTCTTGGTTTGTTTTTTTAATTGTTTTAAAAATAAAGATAAAAGAAAGAACATAACGTGTGGGTAAGGAGGTGGGGCATATTTGGTAGAAATTAGAGGAGAATACAGGAACAAAACATACTGTCTGAAGAAAATTTCAATAAAAAGTTTTTAAAACTGGATTTCTACAATAAATAGGACATTAAAAAAGCTTTATTTATTTAATCTGTATGTGTATTTGCTTGAATATATGTGAGCCATGTACATGCAGGATCCTAAGGGGGCCAAGAAGAGGATGTTGGTATCCTGGAACTTCTGCAGTCATGTGGTGCTAGGAAGCAAACACAGGTCCTCTGCAAGAGCATGGAGCTCTAACACACTGAGTCCTCTCTCCAGCACTCAGAGGACATGTTTTTAGTCAAGCTACATTCACCTAGTTTATTGAAAGAAAACCAAAGCTTGAGGACATAAAATAATTACATCAATAACAACGCTATCGAAGAGGACTTGAATGATTAGTTATTGTGAAATCAAAGGGGTATTTTTCCTCCTTTGCTCTTTACATTTCAGATTCCAGTGTTAAATATATTTTAACATGTTTTCATATTTCTGTTTTTATCCAGATTTAAATGAGGATTGTGTAGAATTGTTTGGTGAGTTATGCTTGTTTCTGTTAGTGATATTTTTATTTTATAACATTTATGGCTGTGGTGTAGGGCACTGAAGATAGTGGAAGTTAATTGTTGGGTGACAGGTGCATGATCAACAGATGGGGTCAACTGGGGGCTTACAGAGTGATGCCAGTGTGTATTTTAACTGGCAGATCCTGAAAGCAGTGTTGGAACATTTTACAGTGTGTGTAGATTGCCTTCATTGTACAGGCAGGTATTGAATATATTTGTCTTCAAGTCCTGAATATATACATGGATTCTTAGCTTGTGCATATGAAAGGACTTGCCTTCATATTTATTTCATATCATGGCAGCTGGAATCTTTGTGAAGGGGATAGCTATTGAAAAAATAAGCAGTTATCTTGCAACATTTACATTTAGAAAGAAGGATGAAAGACCAGTAGGCAAAGCGAAGAGATATTGAATTCTTTTGTTTGTTTGTTTGTTTGGTAGCTGTGGGTGGTGAAGAAAGAAATTGACCTTTTTAAACTTTGTCTTCTCTTTTCTCTACCCACTTTTCTTCCTCCTTGCCCCAGTGTCCTCTCTTTTTCTCTGAACACTGCCTGACTTTGGTGAAACACACACCTGTCTGTCTCCTCCATGGCAGATGGTAGAGCTGGATGTTGCTGAGCTTCTTCTGTCCTGAACTCTAATGGACCAGAAAGTGGGATCATGATTTGGGATAGGGGCATTTTTAGTACCATCCTCTCAGGGAGGTTGATGTAGTAATTTTTTTTTTTTTGTTGGGGTGGGCATGCATACTGGGTACAGACTGGGGAAGAAGGGAAAAGTTTCAGGCAGGAGCTGTTCTGTAATCTCCAGCTTCTGAAACCAGACCTGGGCTGAATGCATGCTACCATGACCCTGCCAGGCTCCAGTGTGGACATCAGGTCACTTATGTTGTCTTTTGCTTTAACAAAACACTAGTTGTGTTGAGAAGATGTGGGGGCACACATATGAGGAATGATTTCAGATTCTTCTTGGAACCATAGGAGAATCTATTCCTTATTCATGGAGTTATTTCTCCTCCTCTTTTTGATGAGTAGGGAAGTGAAAATCTGAAGAGAGCAAAATTAGTTTCCCGGTCTCCAGGCTCATTAAGTTAATATTTACTTTCAAAGTGAATGCATTTGCCCGCCCTTCCTGCTGTTTGTTTGGCAAAACTTGAACATCTACCGAGAACTCTAACTCTAGATCATCCATGGAAAGGTGAGACAATACAGATGACATGGAAAACTGGAAATTTAAGAAAAAAATTTTGCTTAGTAACAACTCATTTTAAAAATTTTTATTAATTAGTACTTTAATATTGATTTTCTTTTAACGTTATGTGTATGTGTCTGTGTACATGAATGAGTGCGGGGCCCTTGGAGGTCAGAAGTAGGCACTGGAACCCACAGAGCTGAAATTACAGGCAGTTGTGAGCTGTTCAGGGTGAACGCTGGGAACCGAACTCGAGTCCTCCAGAAGAGCAGTTTACACTCTCACCACTGAACCATCTCTCTAGCTCCTGATTTTCAATATTTAAACAGCACACTGATTTCAGCCTACAGGTTTTTAAAAAATAAAGATGATCTTGTCATAAAGGATTTTTTCTTTCTCAACCTTAGTTACAATTTACTCTCAAAAGTCTGCCTTTGGTTATTTTCCAAACACTGTTTAATACATAATAGTTAAGAGTCAGAATCGGTTTTTATTAATTTATTTTGCATTATGGTAGTTTTAGTCAACTTTATTGATTCCAGTCTTTTCTAGAGGTTTCCTAGGCAAGTAATCACGCCACAAATTTTTTTCTGCTTTCTTTTTTTCTAGTGTCCTACGAAACTGATATTTAATTTTTTTCTTTTGATGCTGTAATTTTTCTTAGTGAAATTGTTAATTTTCCTTAAATCTCAGATGTGTACTTGATAGTATAACATTTTTTAATGAACATAAAATGTTGATTGTTTTAGCTTCTCTGGATTGTTAATGATCAAAGGCCTTCAGAAATATTTCGTAGTACTAGGGATGAATTTTTAAAACATCTTATGTAAGAGAAATGCCAATTATGTTTTATTATTAGAGACTGTTTTGAGTATTCAAAGAATATTATGTCAAAGGAGAAAACTGTTTGTGCTCAAATTCTCCAGCTGGTATCCCTTGTTCTCTGAAGTATGTGTGTCAACAGATGCATCCATTTTGAAACACAAGTATGTCCTGCAAAGTTTTGTAATTCCAGCATGGTATTTATGTGTAGCTGGAAGTGTTAAGAAAGTTTTTTGAACTGTATTTTGTACATAAGCTTTTATTTGGGGAATTTGCAATGCAGCAAATAGCTATAGGAATTATAGATTTAGCAATCTGTTGGATGAGGCATTTTCCTTTGAGATTTATTTTTGATCTATGCATAGATTGGCACCCAACTCTCAGGTTATAACTCTGGTGCCTTCTGGGCCCTGGGAGCATTACTGAGTGCTGAGTGGAAAGGTAGAGCAGGAGATAGGGGAGCTTCCTCTTCACTTCCTCCAGATTCTGCAAGGCTTCTGGGAGCCTCCTTTTCTTGTCTGTTCAATAAGCATGATAATCTCTGCCAGGAGAAGTTGTTGTGAAGAGTGGTAGGTAACCTAAGGCTTGTAAATCCCTTCAAAGATCTTGACACATAGCCTGTCTGCCACTTCCTAGAGCAGCAGCCTTTACCCTCCTGGTATGATGTGTGATTGATTTTGTGAGTTTTCATGTCTAGGGGCACAGGCTTGGGGCCACACAGTGCCTGCTTTGCTTCATCACAGACACCAATGATCTCATTTTAAAGAGAACCGATACTGTAAAGTCCAAATTGATTCTTCCTTTTATTACCATCTCAACTTCTGAAGTCACACAGCCTTTTGTTGGTCATGTGTTGACTGGAACTAATTATAAGGACTGTCTCCCAGGTGGTTTTTGGTGGATACGAGTTATGTCCAACCAGACTGGAGACTTTGTGAGCATTACTAAACAACCCTTTACAAAGAAACAAGGCTCCCGCATATCACATCTACAGTGTGCACCTGGTGACAGGAATTTCACAAAGATAGCATTGATTATCCTTGATAGAGTGGTAGGAGGATAATTCCCATTCTTTCCTGTTCCTTCTTCTGGTTTGAGGCCTCCCAGTATCTATTTGGTTCTCTGTCTTTACTGACATTTTCACTAGAATACATTCATTATCTACAGAAACCCTGGTTACTCAGTTCCCTGGCTCCTACACCCCTGAATTGAATAATTGATCCAGTTTTGTCATCAGGATATTCCTCTTTCCAGACTCTGTTCTACACATTCCTTTGGACTTGCAAATAAAGGAGACCAGAAAACCAGCCAGCCAACACCTTTGAAACCTTTTGGGGAGTTTGTACTATTTGGAGTCCCCCCCACCAAGAATGCCACAGGAAGAGAGTAAGCGTATGGTGATGGAATAAGCCTCTTTTTCTTTTGTTTTATTTAATTCTTTCAGCAATATTTCTATTAACTTTTTTTTTACAGAGATGGGAGAAACTTAGAGCAGGTTAACAGCACAGAGCTTATGAAGTTTCTGAACCAGTTGATTTAGACTCCAGCTTCTGAAACTTTGTATTGGGACCCCATGTCAGGTTATTTTTATTGAATGTGGATCTTGGGGGTAATTTGGAGATGATAAAAGATTTTTGGAACATGTGATGACCAGACATTAATTCTACATCAAATGTATGATGAAGTCAGCACATGTTTGGCCATGCTCGTCCTTGGTGCAACTTTACTGCACCTTGATTTTTGGACACATAACATACGTAGTACACGCCACTGTGTCATGCAATGCCAACGTCTTGGGTCACAGTCAGTGTTGTGGAATATTAGTTAAAGATGAGTTGTAGTCTTCTATGCCATGGAATATTTGTTTAATGATGCAAAGATGTGTTGCATTCTTTTATGTTGCATTCGCTTAACTCTGTGAAGCAGTTTTCCTTTCCCTGTCTAAAATACCTGACTAGTCTAATAAAGAGCTGAACAGCCAAGAGCTGAGCAGAAGAGGGGTAGGCGGGGCTGCCAGGAAGGGAGAATAAATCGGAGGAGAAAGGAGAGAAGAGGGAGGCAAGGGGAAGGCAAGGAGGCCTCGAGGGGTCAGCCACCCAGGGGCGCAGCAAGCTGTGGAGGGACAAGTAAATAAAGGCATGTAGCAAGGCAAAAGCCTCGAGGCAAAAGGTAGATGGGACACTTGAAGTTAGGGACAGCTGCCTAGAAATAAGCCAAGCTAAGGTCCGGCATTCATAGCTAAGAATAAGCCTCCCTGTATTTATTTGGGAGCTGTGTGGCAGGCCCCCAAAGAACAAAGAGTGAAACAGTTAAAAGAATACAACTGAATTGTGTTTTCATATAAACACAATGGCTTAGTTACAGAAAACAAGAGTTTATTATTTTTGCACTATCATCTTTCAGTTTTGTATCAGATTCATATCACTTTGGATTGTGTTAGAATGCTTGATTAAAAAAATGCTGACTTTTAAAATTTGTATCATGAGTGTAATATACCACTAAGTAAATATTAATTCTTTATTCAATGTATTACAAGCGAATTATTGGTATATCTTTCTGTTGAGGTATGATGTAGAATAAACTTGCATGGGTCTTATGCATATTATCACGACTTCTATTAATTTCTACATGCAGCTACCCTGTTACATCCTGATGGCTCTTTCCTGGTAGTCACTCATATATTTGGCTCTTATATTTTATCCTCTCCCTCATCTGCAAAGATTTGTGTGACTTGGGAGGCATGTAACATAGATGTTACATTTATGGCTGAGTGTTCCACAATTTATTCTCTGCACCTTGTCCAGTTGTGTATCTCTGAGTTAATCACCATGTATTGTAAATAGAAGACTTACAATAAGGGTTAGAAAATACACTGAGTAGAACTTTTAAATAAAGTCCTTTTCATTGTGAAAAAAAATATGCTGACTTAAGTTTCACACACACACACACACAAAATCATGAGAGGAACTTTGTCGTCTTGGGATTACGATGGAGCTTCCAACACTTTCTGAGATGGCTGTCAACACAATTCTCCCAGTTTTCTATTCCATATGTCTGTGAAATGGTGTTCTCAGCACTGACAGTTATAGAATAGAAATATAGATCAATTTTGTAAAATGTGGAAGATACTGTAGGTCTTTCAATGTTAAATATTAAGTCAATTTCATTTTTTATGTAGAAACAAGTAAGTACATTTATCCTAGTATGTGCATTTGCTTTTCTCTTCAATAAATAGTAAAATTCTATATACATATGCATAAATTTTTTTAAAAACACTTCTTACACAATATTTTATTTGAGGTGTATATGTGTATGCCTGCTTGTCTGTATTGTACCATGTGTATGTAGGTGCCTGCAGAGACTAGAAGAAGCCATTGGATTCCCTGATGTTGGAATTAAAGTTGGGCAGTTTTGAACTCCAGATGTGGAAATGTGGCTGGGAGCCAAACCCATTTTCTTTGCAGCATCTCTCAGTCATGTCTCTCTAGCCCCCAAATTGTTTAAAAGCAAAACTCACTATGATTTATTATCAGTAGATGTTTAGCTTACTTTACATAGGTATATACCCAGGTCCACATAAAAATTTGTCACAATAAAGGGAGTATGAGTAGAAGAGAAAAGCCATGATACAGGCACACCTGAACCTCAAGCTCAGTAGCTAGTGCTGTGAGAGGCTTGCTGAGTTAGCCTTTAATAAAGGAACATTGAAACTTCCTTGCTCTGAATGTTGATTGAGTTACATTTTCTGTTGAATTGTAACTTTCAAGTTGCAAATTAATGCTGAGAGTGTATTGGCTGGGGGACTAATTGATAAGCAAAGTGCAAAACAAATGTACTGCATACAAATTGATTTTCCAACTTTGAGTACTTATTATAAATTCTATGGCGTTTTTGCCTAAGGAGACTTTCTTACCTAATTAAGAACAACAGGCCAGATAAGCAAGCCAGGAACTCAGTACCAATGGCTGTTTTCCTCCTTGTTTGGAACCTATTCAGAATAATCTGGTTATATGTTTTAAAACAAAGATGACTGTGCATAGTGAGTTAGTTCTTTTTAAAAGCCCAGTGTGTGTGTGTGTGTGTGTGTGTGTGTGTGTGTGTGTGTGTGTGATCACTTTGAGTTTAAGAGTTTTCTCTATAATCTTGACATTTGAGGAAAAATTGGTAATACAGTCCGATGACCTTTTGCCTAAGTCCCCTTGCAAGTGGATTAAAAAGTCATGATTTCTAAGCACATATGTTGGGAGTGATTCTACTTGGATCAGGGTTTTTTTACTTTGGTCCCAAGACATGTCAAAGTCAGCCCCAGAGGTTGCTCTTTAGGGACTGGATTTTTGTCTAGACTTGTCACTTGTGTTAAGTGGTGAGGGTGGAGGGGTTAGGGGAGAATACAAAGTAGTGACCTTAGTGACTTGGGAGATGGATTGCCCTATTCCCCTCACTGTCCTGACTGTGTTGACTGAGGTCCTCCCTGTGACTCTGAGTAGTTTATGCTATTTATTTATTTACACAGTGTAAGGAAATTCTTTCTTTATCTCCCCATCTTACTGTAGATCAAAGTTTCCAGTCAGGGCAGTCATTTAACAACAGTAGCTAAGTCTGCATATTCTCTTCCTTTTTAAAAAGTTAAAAAGTTTAATTTTTTTGTAGTGGGTATGTCTCTGGCAAGATATGCCAGAGCACGATCTTGAGAAAAAAAAAAAAAGAAGCATATCAGAAAATGAAAATTTGTAGTGTTCTGAACATTGGAATTTAAGGTACTAGGATTATTATGATGATGATGATGATTTTTCTTTTTTCTCACTTGGCTTTGAAAAAGTGATACACTCAAGCCCTGGGCCTGTCATTTGGGTTTAAAGCCACTCTGTGGTCCTGTTTTCCCTGTCTCATACTTGAGCAGACCCTAGCAATTAGCACTTCCCTCACTTTCCTCAGCCATCCTGGGAAGAGGTGATTAGGAAGGCAGCTGCTGCAGTGGCCATGCCTCCGGGGAGCTCTTAAGCCAGTTACTTAAATCAGAGCTTGTTATCTCTCAGGGTCCTTTAAAAACACAGCTCCCACACCATCAAATCCAGGAAAGGTTTTATCTGGGAGGTTGAATTGGTGGGTGTGTGGGATTAGGATGACAGACAGTTGTATAATCATGTGCAAATTGTCACTGTGTATTCATAACAAATTTTATAGGCCTTTGGAATTGGCAAAACAATTTCCTTTTTTTCTTTTTAAGTACTGTCTTCTTGTGACAACCCTGTGAAGTGTTACAGTCATATTTTTATCTCCATTTTGTAGAGGAGGACACTGCACTCTGAAGTAGTGAACGCTGAGCCCTCACCCCTCACGCTCATCATTCTGCTTTACCTGGGAAAATGAGGGCTTAGAGGCCATCACTTTACTCTCATCTCAAAGTGTATAGTTTCATTCTGAGTCCAAATATGAGTGGCCATAGCCCACAAACAGTTTTAGATCGTACCTTCCAATGTGTGGGCAATTTCATCAAGTTTTTATAAGTAACAGAACAAATGAAGTCATAGATCAAGATACTTTTCAAATACACTGTTGGAAACACCAGAGGCGGCTTACAGTGTCTTAGATCCTACATGCCTAGTTAGCTTTTGGGATAGGTAATCAGCCACAAACAGAGGGTTTGTTCTGGAAATTCTAATTCATCGATCTCTCTGTTGGCCAAGCATCACATTTTACGCATGCTGGGACCATATATTATTTATTAAGTATTATAACCATGTTCTTCCTTGCTGGGAAGGGTCATTCCTAGGAGCTGATGTAGAAGAGAGTGGGTAGGGCAGCAGTCTGTCTGAGAGAAGAGCTGCCTGAAGACCTTAAGAAGAAATTCTTGGACTAGATGAAAACTGTTAGCCATAGTATTGGACTTATTTTTCATTTCTTTTCCCTGTGTATTTGAGGTAACATTACATGAGACATAGAATAAGATTGTTATACTCTAAGTTAAGATGATCGAGAACACTGTTAGGCCAAGTGGAGTTAAGGTGACAGATGAAACAAACACATTTTAAACAACTAGCATTGACACATTAAACAAACAAAACAGCTTAATTGTCTGTATCCTCCCCACCCCATGCTGTTAATGTACACAGGAGATAATCCCTTACACCAGTAATTTAGGAAGCTTGTGGGAGGAGAAGATGGAGATGGAAGGGAAAAAGAGAACTAGCTATGTGGAGTCTTTGCGGTATAAAGATGCAGGTGGGTGAAAGTTTGCATAGCCACGCCTGATCATGCATATGGATGAAAGGGGTGTGCCTCCTCCTGTGGTATGTTCTGGAGGCGCTGCCATGCTGGAATAGTGCATTTTACTAGTTAGCTACCACAGGGCAGAAATCCTAACACCTTACCCCTTGGATTTACAGTTTTGGTATACAGTGAACTCTTAATTATATTTAGAGAATTTAGAAAACCAATTATCTTTTCATTTTAAGGTTTTTTTTTTTTTTTTCTTTTGTCCAGCTTGACCTTATACCTATAACACTGTATAAAGTGGTTAGCTGTCATTCTGAGGAAAAAAGCTGTATTTAATATCTAACTGACTGTAACTGTTATTTGTGGATACTGACTGCATCTGCTTTTCCTATCTCTGTCATAGGCCACATTATAGCAGAGATTAGATAACAGCAAAACATCCCTTAGAATGTTTTGGACAGTATTATTTTTTAAATGTACCAAATATTTATAACAGTTATAATCAAGACCAGATAATCTTTAAAAATCATAATTTTATGAGATTTTTTTGTGGAATAATTTTTAAAGATTGTTTTGATGATCAGAGATGGAAATGGGGCTCTAGAAAGGGTCACTACAGAGTTGCCCATTTTATTTTTATTAGCAAAATACATAACATTAAAACCCATTTTTCTTTAATATTAGCTAGTTGTACTATAAGACATCCTAAATTCTCATTTCATTAGAAAACACCAGCACTTAAGGAATAAACCTTCATAAATGTTGTGATATACATAGATTTTTTTTTTGTGTGTGTGTAAGTTGGGGAAGAAGATTTAACCCAAATCTTTAAGTGTCTGTAGATTCAGTAAATAGAGCTAAAGTGCCTTTGCTTAAGTCACTGAGCATGTTATGGACCTTTTAGCATGTAATTGGTTATATCTTAGCATTTCAACATAAGTAGAAACATAGTAATTCAATTGCTTAGACATACACACACATAGAATTAATTTTCTTAGTAGAAAAACATTTGTTTGTTTTGTAAGAATTTAGTTTTAGGGCTGGAGACTCAGGTTTGGTTCTCAGCACCCATATGTGGGTCACAACCATCTGTAACTACAGGTCCAGGGGATTCCTTGCCTACTTCTGACCTCTTCAGGATATCAGACACACCAGTCACACATACAAAATAAGAAGTAAGTCTTTAACAAGGAAGTTTGGATTTTAAAATGTTGGTACCCTAAAATGAGTTTCCTTTGGAAGATTTAAGATATGTTTTTTGTTGGTTTAAAAACTAGATTTCTTTTATCAAAATTATACTGTATAATGAGAAAAATTTCTTCTTTGATACAGTGAAAACATTTGAATCTCTGAAACATAAAAATTATATTTAAGTAAGGTAGGGGTTTGGAGCATACAGCAGTATGATTAAAGAAATGAGATAATATCATCCTCACTTTTAATTAAATTGAAAATAAGATTAGCATTATTTTGACCATCTAGGAATATACTAACTGAAATATTTATCAAATATCAGATAATTTTTAAAATGTATAATTATAAGAGTATTTAAGAAACAAAAGTGAGAGCAATATTTAGCTCCTTGGTGTTGGTTTTCTGAGCATAATTAAAGGGTCTCAACATCGGATACCACACTATAGTTTATTAACATAGAGTAGAAGAGAATTTTGCAGGAGCACTTTCTTTTAAGAGGATGGGTGGGCCCTTGTTGGCATATCCACACCCAGGGGTGTGGACAGCAGCTCTGCTGTATCCCAGGTGAATGCCAGCACTTGTGATGTCCTGCTGCCCTGTGGGAAGTCTGAAAGGCCTGGGGGTCTGCAAGGACTATTGGGAATGCTTACATTTGGGGGACTTGGTTGTCAACATGGTTGGAGATGAATTCCAGTGTTGCTGAGGTCCCCATGATGAAATTGGCACACATTTAATGTGAGAAATTGGAATTTAAATGTTCATCTCCTTGAGTTTTAAGGTCCAGCAGAAGTTGGAGGTACCTACCTGGAGATAGTCTCCTTTTCTCTAATCAGAATGGATCTTGGGTGTAATTACTTTTTCTGTCCTTTTTAGTTGATGAATCATCTGACTTTCTTTATCCTTGAGAAGGAGTGTGTAATTAAATCAGATATTTTATTACTGTATTTCAGTTTTTGTTTGTCTAAGACATATTTTGTAAACACAAAGAACAGATCAATACTTAAGAAAACCTTATTATTACAAACAGAGCAAAGCATTAGTTTTACCTCAGGGTATTGAGTTTTACACTAAAAATTTAATAACCCTTTTATTAAGATCAGCTATTTTATCATCATCATTAATATCATTATTTTAACACAATTTAGAAAATAGTTTTTAATAGGATAATTTAAAATGAAGACTTAGGAGGCTATATCTAAAATATAAGAAACACATTTGGTATTTAAACTAGCTAACAGTTATAAATTCAGGTAAAGCTTCAATATTTTTGTGCTTTTTAAATAAAATATAAATTAATTACTTCTTAAAGATTTAAATAATTAAATAATAACAGACACTTGAAATTCTTTTGTTATCCCAGGATAGCTAAAACAATCCTGAATGATAAAAGAACTGCTTGAGGTACCACCATCCTGACCTCAAATTGTTCAGATTGTACTATTGTAATAGAAACAGTATGATATTGGCACAAAAACAGAGATGTTGATCAGTGGAATGCATCTGAAGACCCAGAAATAAATCCACATACCTATGGACATCTGATTTTTCACAAAGAAGCCAAAATTATTCAGTGGAACAAATGAGAGCCTCTTTTAACAAATGCTAAAACTTGATGGCTGTAAATAGATACACTTACTACCCTAAACAAAACTCAACTTCATATGGATCAAAGACCTGAACCTGATAGATGAGAAAGTGGGGAATAGCTTTGAACTCATTGGCACAGAAAGACACTTCTAAACATAACACCAGTAGCGCAGACATGAAGATCAATTACTGATAAATGAGACCTCATGAAACTGGAAAGCTGTAAGGCAAAGGACACCATTACTCAGACAAAGCAGCAGCCTACAGAATGGGAAAAGATAGATTTTTACCAACTATACATCCAATAGAGGACAAATATCTAAAATATATAAATAACTCAAAAACTGAGCATTAAGAAAACAAATAATCCAATTAAAAATGGAATGCAGATCTAAATGAGAATCTCAATAGAGGAAACTCCAGTGGCTGAAAAGCACTTAAATAAATGTACAACTTCCTTAGCCATCTGGGAAATGCAAAGTAAAATTACTGTGAGATTTTTGTCTTAAACCTGTCAGAATGGTCATGATTAGTAGAACAAGTGACAGCTCATGCTGGTGAGAATGTGGAGTAAGGGGAACACTTGTTAATGGCTGGAGGAACTGCCAGTGTTTGTGCCTTTGCATCTGTATATGTTTCTTGGGCTTTTTTTTTTTCTTTTGACTTCTTGTTTTTTGTTAATTTGTTTTTATTTTATTTATTTATTTTATTTAGATGCCTATTTATTTTTTACTGAGAGAGAACAAGATAGGGTGTGGGTTTGGGTGGGAGGTGGGAAGGGGCTGGGGACCATATTTACAGTATAGGACATGAAAAAAGTTATTTCCAATTAAAAATGACTGTTATTGTTTTTGACAAATTGGATTCAGTTTTTAATCAAAGTTTGTGAGGCATTCAAAGCAAGATTAAGCCTGACATTTTGTACTTTGTTTCTTTTTAGCCATTATTAAGTATGTTAATCATTCAGTGAATATTTTATGTAAACTGCTTTGTTAAAACTAAAAATGAAGAGTATTTACTCCAAATGTTATTATGCTATAACTCATTAAGATTATCTGTAAAGTTTAGGATGTTTTTGTAACCCTTAATATAGGATTTTACAATGATGTTTACCATCTGCTACCCATCCCCAAATGTTTAGAGTCATATACATTACATAGGCTTGGCAGAGATATGAAACTTGGAAAACCTACTTGTTTATTTGTTTGTTTCAAAGAGGCATTAATGGGAAAAAAATTCTTGTATTTACATACATACTCACCTACAAGTAAAATACATCTAAAAGCATGGACATAAGTCATCCTAGTCTTTGGAATAAGAAATCAGCATCTCAGAGGAGGGCTTCTAACTTCTAATAGGAAAGTGGTACCTTGGAGCACTTATATCTCATACAATATGAACCATGTTCTAGTGCCAGAATTGAGTCAAGGAAAAGGAGGTACCAACATGACCAGAATTGTATAATTATATTTGTCTTGTCTTAAAACAATAAAATTTTTTAAACTTTAAATTTCAAAACTCATGTCACTTCTCTCAGAGGAAGATCTAGGGCCATTTGGCCACCTCTTCTTGTCTCCTTGTCTCCGCACAGAGGCCACAGGACTTAATAAACCCTGTTTAATCTTCACTGTTCTTTTGCTTTGTATACTGTTGGGACTTTTCCCTGAAGTTTTATTTTTTTTCATGAGCCTAAGGGAATCTAGGTCAATTTAACAACTTTAGTTTACAAAATGACAAATAATCTGGCATTGAGTAAATGAGCATGTGGAGACAGTGCATGTATAAGATAGATTTTTTAAAACCCAGTATTGTGAATGATGGTAGTTGAGGTTATCCCTCCTGTAATACTCACCTTGAAAAGGAAACTCAATAGCAAAGAGCTTTCGAAAACCTGTAAATGGATTATTCTGCTTGTAGTCCATTATTAATGAAAACGTTATATTCAACAGCTTTACATTAAGGATAACTTAAAAAAGAAATTGTATGATTTTTCTGTTACCTGTAACTCATAAAAATGAAATGATTTTTAAGTGACGTTTATATTTATTTCAAACCTGTTAATGCAGGGAATTCTTACTGAAATCTATGTACATAAAATTTAATTTTATAGCTTAATGACATCTTTATGTTTTGATTCCAATGATGCTGTTTTATATAAATAATTCTCATTTAAGGTTTTATGAGACAGTAGTTTCAAAGTTAACATTTTAATAGTTTCTAAGATGCTAAGTGTAACTAAGTTTATAAGGCAGTATGTATTTATTAGGTCTTTTAATGCATGATCAAAATACTCAAATTTATAAAGCTTCACATTTACATTTTTGATTTTTTTATTACTTAATTTTTATATAATGTACATTAATTATATTCTTTCCTTGCCCCCAAGCCCTCCCATCTCCTCCTATCTTTTTACTCATCCATTGTTTTTCTCTCCAAAAAAACCCCTAAAACAATAAAATTAACAAAACCTAAAAAGGCAAAACACCAAACCACAACCATATCACCATAACAAAGCACACAAAAAATATGGAGTCCATTTGCACACAAGCATCTTAATTGTGTATGCCAAAAATAATTTTGCATAAATAAATATATATATTTACAATTATTACAGAAACATGTAACCCAATCACATGGAATCTATGAAAATCTAGTTTTACAAAAAGGCAGAATGTTTATATCTCTGTTTCTTTATGTTGTGAGAAAAGCTTAGTAATGCTGGATCTGGCAGCACATGTTTTCAAGCCCAGCACTTGGGAGGCAGAAGCAGGTTTATCTCTGTGAGTTCTAGGCCAGCCTGGTCTATAGAGCGAGTTCCAGGACAGCCAGGACTACACAGAGAAACCTTGTCTCAAAACAAAATGAACCAAAACAGCAACAAAAAGGTAAGCATCAAACATGAGGTCAAGTAATATCTTGTAATATTTCTTCTTCTTTTAAAAGCTAAATAGCTGATTGTTTCTTTGATTATGAAATGTCTTTCTCAGATTTTCTTTGGGACAAAATTATCTTTTTAAATCACTTTTAATTATAATGAGACTAAATTATATTTCATGCTTGCTTTTGTATCTAACAGAAAATGCAGAGAAAAGTGTTTTGGATCAGCATCATCTGTGGGCTCAGTATTAATCTGAAATGACAATGCTGGCTGTCTCTTATCTTGTATTAGGCAGTGTAGGCCTGCCCAGTATAACCATTTACTCAGCATGTACTCAGTACTAACCCTCAGGGTGATAATTTTTTTCCTCTAGGCATCCCTGGAGGCCCTTGGATTAGGAATGAATGCTTGTTTTAGTGTAAGGTTTAAAGACTCATATAGATGTAGCTTTTTTTTTTTTTTCTTAACTTCTTATAAAGTGAGAACATAAGGAGTTAAGTTTATCTGTTTTGACCTTAAAGGTGATGGAAGTCAGCTCCTTCTTCAGAACATCATAGGAAAGGAAACTGGCAGCGTTCACCTTGTTATTATGAGCTTTACAAACACAGGCATAGGCTGGAAAGCAGAGAATCGAGTGCCTGAGTTCAGATAAAGGATAACAGCAGTTATTCCTCTGGGGAAAGAGTTTTTTGTCGGGCTGTTTTGGTGCAGTGCAGAGACTGCAGTCTCTTCTAAGGAGGCTTCAGCACCAGCTGTGGATTCTGGCCTGTGCTCAGGCACCTTCTCACTTAGTTACAGACAACAAAGTTGCTGAGTCACTATGAGCCTCAGCTCAGGTTCACCTTGAGCTCCCTGTGTGCTCTTCCTGAGGTCACTGGTCTCCAGGGTTCCTTAAAAGTGAAGGGAATTCCTGATGGGCATATAAAGGTCTCAGTGTCTTAGCGCCTTCTCCTTCCATATAGACATTTGAGACTAGTCTAATAAAAACAATTGAAAAATGACTATAATATCATATTTTACTATTTGAGTCAGATTTAGTTCATGCAGTAATTGGCCTTGTACACCTTAGTTATTTTTACCCTACTAATCACTTTCAAGTATTGTCTTATATCATGTCTAGGAAATGCATTATAAGGCTCTTTAAGAGAGAAGGCTTTGTGACAAAAGCCAGCTGCCCAGACATTTCCCCTCTTCTCACCCATCCCCCAGCAGGCTGCTGAAGCAGTGTGTTGGCCTGGCTCCAAATTTCCTGAGTGACAGAATTTTTCTCGGGCCAGGAATGAGAGGAATCTGTGCTGCTGAAGATGGCTTGAGCTGGTTTGCTGGCTTCCAATTTGAAACCTTCTCCCGAACTCACTGAGATCCAGCCCTCTCCAGTGCCTTACACTGGAGTGCTGCTTAACCATGTGCAGAAGCTTTACTGTCTTACATTTAAACACGGCATTTGAGTTGAGTCTACTTAAATTAATACCAACAATTTCTGACTGTTTCCCACGTGGAGCTGCTTCAGGGACCTGAGATGCTGCCATTACTTTCCTCATTGTACTTGGGTGGGAAAGTATAGCCATTTGAAAAGCTTAGGCCAGGAAGTGTTTGGCCATTGTGGATGGAATTTGTTTATCTTTCCCACTCCTACATTCCTAGACTGTGAGAGAACTGGGCATCACTGTGAGCACAGTTGGGCTGTAGCAGCCCCTATGTTGGCTTTATTTTTATTTTAATCTTTCTCTTTGGAA
The DNA here is from genome assembly GCA_004025045.1 of Sigmodon hispidus. Taxonomy (NCBI): domain Eukaryota; kingdom Metazoa; phylum Chordata; class Mammalia; order Rodentia; family Cricetidae; genus Sigmodon; species Sigmodon hispidus. The sequence continues at coordinate 264,141 of PVIH01000221.1, forward strand.
ATGAATTCAGGGACCCCCACCCTCATACAAACATTTCTCAAGGGCTCTGCTCCTTAACGTTTGTTAAAATAAGTATTGAGATAATTCTAATGCGTTTCCAGGCCATCACAGTCAACTAGAAGTATAGTGTAAGTGACATTTCCCCCCAATTAGTCATATTTTAAAATAAAGCAAATAGATAAATTTGCTCCATCCCCCAGTGGTTGAGATCAGCCTCAGGGTCTTGAGATGCACTGTGTCTCTGAGCAATACCTTTAACTGTGTCTTTTCTTAACTCTAAATATCAAAAGTAGAATAATCAGGGCATAAACATTATTCTTTTGAATGTTTTCTTGTTTCTTTTCTGTCTTACCACCATGAAGGTGCCCTACTGGTCTACATAAATTCGAGGGTAACTTTTGTTATCCTGGCAATTACTTTCCTATAAAATCAGCCCACCAAGGAGTCTGGATCTGTACCTGAATGTCCAGAGATATATAAAGAGAGTTAGACCCAAGTATTTACATTTCTAAATATATATTTATATATATTAATATTGCATCTTGTATATAGTAATATATACAATTAGTAAAGACAATACAAATTACTTCCTGTTATTTTGCATTCAAGCATTAGTTTATGTATTTTACTGTTTTCTTCCTCTGTTTAGGCATAGTCTCTGTAGATTATTTGGAATATATGCTAAGCATATATCCAGTTTACTTATGTAACATGCTCCTTCAAATTCTTTTTACTAGGTCATCCACAATACTGGTGACAAGGTAACAAATCACTGTGTGAATGGCCATAGAAGGTGTTTCATAAGTGCCTTTGTGGAATGGGCCATGGCTTGCCAGGTGGCTTACAATCAGACTCCTCAGGAAGGCCAAGCATGCTGCCTGGGCTATGTACTCTGTGTCATGTTTCTTATCTGGAGTCACTGACAGGCATGGAAGAAGGGGCTGGGCTGATACACTAGTGTGGGAGAGTGGCAATTGAATGATGAGGTGAGTAAAACTTGCTGTTCAAGTGAATAACATTACAGTGTATTTGAACTTTCTAGAAAGAATTTATGATCCCTAGACCAGGAACCATTATTACAAGAGGTTTTTGATTGTTTTGCATTTGCTGTTTAGAATGATTAAATAATAGAACTTATGTCTCAAAGAGAATGTCTCTCTCAGCATTTACCTTGCAATTGGACCCAAAACCCATAGGCCAAGGGTTGTGCATAGTGTGCACTTTTAGTTGGGCTAAATGCCAACTAGTAGGTGCCAGAGTAGGAAGCTCCTTCAAGCACAAATAATTTTACTCTGTTGGGTATAACTAGAATATGGTTTATTAATTGGAACTGGAAAGACACTCAAGGGTAAGAATAAAAGGTCATTCAAAGTGAATCCATTTATGAAGATCAAAATTTCATGGCTATTATGCATAGAAAATTTGATTGGATTTGAGTCTTCTAGGAAATAAATCTATAACCATGAGAAGAAACCAATTTTCATTTTTTTACTTGGAATTATTTTCTAATTCTTAGAAAAAAATGATATAAGGATTTGGGAATCATTTTCTTATGAAAACACATAACACAATTTGCTACACCTTAGCATAATTATAAAATAAGTTTTATGTATTTTTATTTGTAAGGTATTAAAATAATTTTACACATGTTTTGATCATAATGCTTTCAACTGTGGATTGCTTTTCTCCTTAGTTGTGGATTATAGAGAATGCTATTGTTCTTATTTTCTGTGTTATGTTATTTAAGCAATTTCCTAATCACTTTTTTTCATTCTTGGGTATTATGTCTGTTTTTCAAGAGTGCCATGATCTGTGCTTTCATGCAGATGATGCATAGTGCAGCCTGTATGGAGTGGGCGTTTGTTGAACCAATTTTAAAAGTGGTAATTTTCCTAAATAATTTTGAATTGTGACAATCAATGTTTGGTTGCAAATTGTCTTTATAGCTCTTGGACTTTTAATGTATTTTGTGATGACAAGGGTAGTTTTCAGGATGATGAAAGTTCATCTTTCACAGTTTTTATTATAGGGTCTTAATAAGCAAGGCAAGTTTTTTTTTTTTTAGAACTTTATTTATTTGCCTTGGTGTTTGCCTGGAACTGGAACTACAGACAGTTGTTAGCTGCCATGTGGGTGCTGGGAATCGAACCCGGGTCCTCTGGAAGAGCAGACGGTGCTCTTAACCACTGAGCCATCTCTCCAGCTCCCGCAAGTTTTTAAATATTGGTGAAATTGTCAATATTATACATTTATATCCTCTATGATTTAGCATTATTTCTCTGAGTTTTCCGACATTATTACTATGAAATTTAGCCCAATATCTTTTTAATGTTATTTATTTATATGGTAAAATATGTGAATCATGGTTATTAGGTGTTTGCCTCAAAGAGAACTCTGTTCTTTGAAATTAATAGTAATTACAGAAAGCCTCCACACTGGATGGCATCTGTGCAGGCATCTTTATCTTCAACGTTATGAGCAATTATCTATCATGGCCAAAGAGTCTGCTTGTAAATTATGAACAATCTGAAGACAATGAGACATCCTTTTCTGATGCAGAGATAATGCTGAAGTTAATGGAAACACCATATGCATAGAGGGAGTTGTCATCAAGACAAACATTTAGTTTATCAAAGTGATGTTTAGATGACTATAAGCATTATTAATCCAGTCATAAGCTCCTGTCAAGCTTAGGTCTGATTTTAAAAGTAGCTATTTTAGGCTTATTTGGTTATCACTGTGTGAGGGACCACATGGTATAAAACAATCAAACCTTTATAGTGGAAAGGAAAAGTGACATAAAATTCATTGGCATTTAGAACTCTTTTCAAAAACTGTTGAGTGCATTCTTTCTGCTTGATTTTTTAATTTAATTTATTTTATTGTGATATGTTATGGCATTTCTGGTATGCCACTATTCCCATCCTATGTATAATGAGAAAAGAAAGACTGTATAGTAAATTAGTTCATCATCAATACAGTACAGTCACCTCTAAGGTTCTCAAAGCAGACCTCCAGGGTGGAACATGGTGTTCAAGAAGACCTTCCAAGAGCTGTGCCAGCCTGATGGATGAAGAGAATTGATTTCTAGGATGTCAGCTTCAGTTGTACTTTTTCTCAAGGTGGAGTTGCCTGAGAACACACTTGTACCGTGTCTTGATATCATGCAGGGCATTCTTTTTCCCACTTTGTTTTGCTGCACCCTATCCTGCTTTACAGTAACACAGACTAGTCTGAATCACTCTCCTCCACCCATAGTCTTTTCTGGATATTTTATTTGTTTTATAGGTATGAGTATACATGTGACTCTCTGAAATCCTCTTGTCTCTGTGTCTCCAGCACGGGGGTTGCAGATGCTTGCTGTGTATATGGCGGCAGACCGGGCAGTTGGAAACTCTCCGGCGCGCTGCTTCCACACACCCTTTTCTCCCACCAAACAAAACCCTTCTCTGTAAGTGATATTTAGATAATAAATATTACTTAATATATATCTCACGGCGGGTTATTTACTGCAATAGCTTTTATTGAGGGCCGAAGGGTATCTGAACTGGAGTTCTTTTGCTTTTGTGCCAAGCACTTTACTGATGTGGGATGTCTTGTCTATGGCAAGGCATCCTAGAGGCAGGTTGGAAATCTGAGCATAGATAAAGGGGAAGGAGGACAAAGTTAAGACAGAGACACTGCAGGTAGCTGCCCAGTGAGCAAGATGTAATGGAACACAGGTAAAGCCATAAGCTATGTGACAAAACATATATTAATAAAAATGGGTTGAGTTAAGTTATAAGAGCTAGCAAGCAATAAGCTTGAGTCAATAGGCTGAACAGTTTGTAATTGTTATAAGCTTTTCTGGGATTATTTGGGGTTAAGTGGCTTCAGGATTGCAGGTCCGGATCTTGAGCCAGACAGACCAGACACTTCAGGCTACACTTTACTGGTCCTCTCCCCAGCTCTTACTATGGCATACTGACTCAGGGCTTCAAAGCCCTGTCATTAAAATACTGGTCATAGCTTTAACATCAGGCACATCCTTAGGTCCCATATCCCATCTACTGTACTGTATAACATGAAGCAGTATGCTTACTACGTCTGGTTTAATTAGATTAACTGAATAAAAACACTACTAAATGAAAATTTTTTATTTATTGTCAGAGGAAATCATCCATGTTTAAAAACTTTTGAGGCTAGAGAGATGCCTTAGTGGCTAAGAATACTTGGTATTCTTGCAGAGAACGTAGGTTCAGTTCTCAATACTTACGTCATATGACTCACAGCCACCTGTAACTTCAGTTTCAAGGAATTTAAGGCAGTATTCTGGCCTCTGTGGGCACTGTAAGCAGATCTCTCTCTCTCTCTCTCTCTCTCTCTCTATATATATATATATATATATATATATATCTGATATGGGACAAAGGTGCTTTGGTGACTAGGCACACATGAACATTTTCTTTTCATGTAATCAATGTGTTCTGGAGATGACTGCTAAGGTTTGTAGACCTCTATAAAGTGTATAAGTCTATAAGACTCATTGAATTGTATACTCTAAGTGGGTATGGTACATACTATTCAAGTTATGTATCAAACTCTTTGAAGAAATATTATAATATTTATATCTTTAAAATGTTTATAAAAGCCTAAATGACATATATTGTATAACCTAAATAGAGTGATGATGGATCATTCGGACGTTACTTTAAAAATCTAAAGTGTGTGCCATAGTTTGTGGTCTTACATGATTTCTTCTAGTGCTTGTGCAGCATTTCACTGAGGAGGCAGGCTATGTTGCCTTTTCTTTTTCTCTGTAGGTACTTTGTGTGCATTTTAGTATTTTAAATAGTGATAATTTTTTTTATCATTTTATCATGATAATGACTAGTTTTCTTGTTTGCAGGAGCTCTCCTTTACACATAGGAGTTAGTAGCTTGTGGAAATATCATTTTGTATTTTGTAATGAAGAAATGAATTTTGTTTTTGTGTTGCTCCCTCTTGGCATCCTAGCCTAGAGTATCTGCTCTATGCATCCCGTAAATAGCAATGCTTTTTTCTCTTTTGGTCATTTTTTTAAAGACAATTATTTTTACATAGACTGTTTTTTTCACGTATCTTTTAGGTACTTTACATGTAAGTTTCATCCTGCTCACATTGAGCTATGATGATTTATTTCTTTAAATACTGTGTAGAGTGTTTTAGTATTTACCAGATTATCCATTTCACTGGTCTAGACGCAGCAAAACCTTGTGCTTTTTTGGAATTGTTTTTCCTCTGTTTGATGTTTGTGCAGTATGGAGCTCTTCCCACATGTGGGTGTGTAGTTCTTTATGCAGAGCAGCCAGATGCTATCCTGATAGCCTTTCTTTGCTTTTCCTTGTCATCAAGATACAGCAGTGTTACTCTTTAAACCCAGCGAGCCAAGCCAAGTCTTCATCCACATTCGGTTTCTGAAGGACACTGACATCAGTCCACTGAGAACCTTACTTCTCAACAGTCTCAGTTAAACTAAAATGCTTGTGTGTGTGTGTGTGTGTGTGTGTGTGTGTGTGTGTGTGTGTGTGTGTGAGAGAGAGAGAGAGAGAGAGAGAGAGGACAACCTTGAGTGTTATCTTTAGGAATACTATGTACCATCCTGCTGTGAATTTTCTCTGTGTCTCCTAGACACTTCCCAGGTATAGTGTCTTCTGTCAGCACTTGTATTTTAACACTTGGTCCCTAGTTGGTGGTATGTTTGCTCAAGTCACAGAACTTAAGGAGGAAGTACAACTTTGCAGGAGGAAGTGCATCTTTGGGAGCAGGCTTTGAGTGACCATAGCCTTGTCCCGTTTACTGTTCTTTCTCTCTCTACTTCCTGTGTGTCGATCAGATGAGCTCTCTCAGCTTCCTGTTCTGCTGCTTTCTGCCATGGCTCTCTGACATGATGGAATCTTACTCCTCTGGAGCCAAAAGCCAAAACAAACCCTTTTCCCTTAAATTGCTTTTGGTCATGGTATTTTATCACAGCCACAAACACGTAAGTTTCTCTGCTGAATCCTGGAGAGCAGGTTTAGTGGACACCAGTTTAAACAGAGAGCCAAAGTGGTCATTGGATTCTGGCTCCATCTACCAAAGGCACTGAATGTTTGATGAGAATGTTAGATTCTTGGCACTGTAACAAAATATCTAGAAAAGCAATTTCAGAAAAAGGAAGGTGTATTTCCGTTCACAGTTATAGAGGTTTCAGTTCGTGGTCACTAGGCCTCATGGTTTTGGGCTTGTGGTGAGGATGATTATCATAGCAGAAAGAGTAGGATGTAGCAAAGTTGCTCAAATCAAGCAGAGAGAGGGGGTTGGGGTACCAGTGTTCTCTACAAGGACATGCTCCCAATGATCTCATTCCTCCAGGTAGCTCTGGCCCTTATCCTTCCATCATCTCCCTGTAGCACCATCAACTGGGGGACTCAGCCTTCAGTGCATGACCCTCTAGGGTACATTTAAGATTCAAACCATCAAGGTCAGGCATAGTGTCATACCATTTAATCCCAGGACTATGGAGACAGAGGCAAGGCAGTCTCTGAGTTTGAGGCAAGCCTGGTTTACATAGCAAATTTCAGGCTAGCTGGGGTTATGTGTGAGATACAATCTCAAAAAAAACAAAACAAAACAAAAATAAAACAATAATAGAAAATACAAACCATTGCAACATTAGTTACTGCATTTTGAGCTAAAAAATGCAGTATGAATGAATGTATGTGTTACTCTGAGCATTTCTATTAAGTTTCACTTCCTCCCCCGCCCTTCTTTGTATAAATTAGGCAAAGTGGACAAAATAGTTTTATTAGACAGCTTACTCCCAAGAAGAGGAAGTAGGTGTCTCTAAAATGATTTGTTATCAACACAGGAAATGGGAAGAGCTCCAAGTGGACTCTGTGTAGTGAAGCCTCAGCTGAGTTGAGTCTTAATGTTGCCATGATGCTATTGGGTTCCTGCTGGAGTCTATGCTGGAGCATAGAGATATGTGATCATGAAGGCAGGGACCTGGCCATTGCTGCCTGCTACATCATGCCAGGTACTTGGCTTGCACTTTCTTGGTAAAGGTAGAACTGAAATGTGGCCCTTTCTAAAGGGAGTCATTAGAAAATTTGATATTCAGTTTCTCTCCATTGTTCTTCTCTACACTAAATAGTATCTACTCCAGTAACCTTTGGAGAGTGCTCATGTGTGGCTTTAAAGCCTCCCCTTCCATGAGGGAAGAAGTAACTTGAAGCGAGGTGTCCTCAACTCTGGGAATGTCTCCTGATGTTGATATTCTTCCTGGACTGTATGAAGGGAAATCACACCAAGCTCAGGATACAGAGCTCTTGGCTGTCACTGGAAGTGCACCTTCACATTCCACATGGGGTCTCCAGAGTTGCATGTTGGAAGGTGATTGGGATGAAAATCTTTCAGGGTTGAGGTGGCCATATGTGGAGAGGAGAAATGGTGAAGGGAACGAGCGTGGGTGTGTATGAACTGGTGTGTGTGTGTGTGTGTGTGTGTGAGAAAGGGTCAGCCTTGGTTTTTATTCAAATCAAATAGTTAAAAAAATGATGACATTCTTTGGTTTTAGTGAGCTTTGAATATAACTCTGGTTGGCATTTTGAAGGCAAAAGAGTAAGGTTCTAAATCTTACAGAGCAGACATATAGATTATGGGTTGTATGTAATTATTCTGTGTTTGTTTACACACACACACACACACAATTATAGTTGGAATACAATATGTGTCTTTTGGATCTTTTGTAGTGGGATTATGTTGTTACATTATAAATAAATAATTGTCCCACCTACTAGTTTAATAAAAATGCTGATTGGCTGGAGGCAGACAGAAAGTGTGGATGGAGCTACCAGACTGGGAAAATCTCAGAGTAGAGCAGACACACCACACAGATGCCACACAGATACGATGGAGACACAACAATGAGCCGGCAGCAGATGCTGAGGAAAGAAACTGAAATGCTGCTTTGAGAAAAGGTATTGAGCCACATGGCTGAACAAGATGGGTTGAATTCAGATGAAGGAATTAGCAAGTTATATGCTTGGGCCCTAGGCCAATCAGTGTAAAATTAATATAAGCCTGTGTGTGATTACTTGGGTCTTATCAGCAGTGGGGTTGAGAGGTTCCAAGCCTCTGCTCTAGGCCTGAAAGTACAGGCCAGAAAGCTAATACAACAATCTTTGTCATTTTTTTTTCTGATAACCAAGTCTTCAGTTTTGTTTGCGCAGTATTGTGATAACTTGTATTGCATGCTTGACTTATAATGTGTCATTAGACAAATCAATCTTATTCTGAATTATTAACAAAAGATTTATTTCCCTTTAGATATCTTGAAAAATGGGTATCTCCCTGTAATAGTGCTTTATTTTTATTTTTATTTTTTTAAATCTAGGCTTTCCAGGTCTAAATTAAAGAGGCTTTGAGTGGGTAGAAGATATGGGCAAAGTGGTTTGGAGTGTTTTCTGTTTAGACTTGAATGTCTTGCTTAAATAATTTGTAAGGAACATTCTGGGTATTTTCTTTCCTTTTAAAGTAGACCTAACATGTATTTGGTAGCACTCAAAATAAATGTTTTAGACAGCTACAATTTATTTATAGGTGAACGGGAAAATGCTACATCTTCTGTCCAGTTCAATACACAAGGGCCCACATTGACTCGTTGGCCAGAGGAGAAAGGGAATGTTGTCTCTTGAGAGCATGTTGCCCTAATTGAATTTCCCTGCCATGTCATGCACACTGAGAGTAATTAAGAAGCACTCACTAGACTTCTTCAAAGCAGCCAGATCTGCTTTCTTGGTCTCAGAAAGGGTTTTTTTTGGTCAGTGGAGAAGAAAATCACAGCTGACATTTATGGGTGGAGTCAAGAGTCAGGAACAGGCAGTTCTCCTGGAGCACTGCAGAGAGGTAGGGAAGTGGAAGCTGACTTCCTTTCATTTCTTTAACCTTGCCATTCTCCCAAACACTCAGAGAAAGGCAGTATCATATCTTATCATTCGCCAGACTTTGGCAGGATGATGCGCATCTCATGAATGTTTCCCGTTGTTGAGTTTACATTGAGGCAGTGCTCTATCCTTAATTAGTGACAGGCACACTGACTGGAAAAGACTTTTTCCTCCAAATGGTTATTTTTAATGCTTGAATGTACTTGTGAGTGTCTTAAGCCCAAAGTGAGTCCCTGATTACTCTGAATGAATGCTGTTATAAAGTAGTTCAAGAGTAGCTGTAACGTAAACCTTTATTTTTTCCTGTTTTAGTTTCTTTATTAAGCCTCTTTGTTTTACTTTAAAAGCATTAAAAATATAGTTTAAAACAGCATATAATGAAGATTTTCTTACTGTTTTCTAGTCTACAGTTCTCTTTCTCTGTAAGTTACTATGAATAGCATTTTAAACACTGCTTCTGCATAGTATTTTTTTTGCCTATAAATCCCTTTCTTCCTCCAGTCCTCCCTCCCTTCTTCTATCCCTCCTTTTTTTTCTTTGCGGTGGAACTTACTTTCCAACATTGTTTTGAAAGATGCTTTATATTATTACATGCACAGAGGCAAGCCCATTTGGTACTTAGCTTTTCTTGATTTGGATATTTTTCCCGTTTGTTAGGCACACATGACTACAGCGCCCATTGAGGCCAAGAGAAAGACATCAGACCCCTAGGGACTGGAGCAATAGTTGTTGCTAACTGCCATGCGGGTGCTGGGAATGCAACCTGAGTCCTCTACAAGATGTCCTTGTATACACATTTTGTCCTTACAAATGTAGGTGAGTGGATGGCTGTGGTAGAATGTCCTCTGTATGTTGTAAATAAAGTACTGTTTTGGCCTATGCACAGCACCGTAGAAGTGGGTGGAGAATCAGAGCATAGGCAGGTAGGAGAAAGGTGGAATTAAGTCAGTCTCCATCCGTCCCCCAAAAAAGAAGCATGTAGGAATACAGGTGAGCCACTGGCTGCGACCCACGTGGCAGGAAGATTAATAGAAATGGGTTGATTTAAGATGAAAGAGCTAGCTAGTAATGTGCTTGAGACATGGGCCAAACAGTGTAAAGGATATAAGTGTGTGATTCATTTCTTTGGGGGACAAAAGCCGCTGCGCGAACCAGGTTTCAAACTTCCGTACAAAATCTCCAGACCCAAAAACAGGCGCCGGGAAAAAATTCTACAACAGATGGCTTTGTCCACATTTGTAAACACTAAGTCATGTGTGCTATGGGCATATAAATTTTAAGAAAGTTCCAAATCACTTAGTGATAGGAAGATGCTCCAAGAAATGCAGTCTCTTGTTAGGCAGTCTCATTGTAATGTGCATTGCAGAACCTCAGATGACTGTGACATTACTGTGCAGTTATAGTGTGTGGGGCCACTGTTGTACATAAGTTGTACATACATTGATGAAAGGCCCTAGTATAACAGGTACTATGCTTCCAAAACCACTTACTCTTAACCTCAGTGTTCATTTTCCTAACTTTTCCTCTCCTGTGTTCTGAAGCTTCAAGATTCCCCAATTAGGCACATGCACACTAGTGATTTCCTAGTTGTCTTAAGGTTGAATTATTTTAGTAATGAATATCTTTCCTTTTGGTTTTTAAACCATTCCCTCCCACTCTAAAGTACTTTTACCACTTCTACTTGATAAGATTTGGTGTGCAGCTTTGATGGGTAGAGACACTGAGAAGATTGTGTCTTCTGGCCTCCTGCTACGAAGAGTTCTGGAGGTTATCTGTCCTCACCTTCCAGTTGGGTAAGAATGATCTGTATGACCTGATCATTGATCATCTGCTGAAATGTTTCCAGTATTAAGGAGCTTAAAACCCTATGAACATTTAATGCATGTTGGCTTCTGCTGATAGAGATTTTAAGGTATATTAAAAGAGTAGTTGAATAGATAGAGAGGGTGGGAGCAGCTGGCTTCTTTAAACATTAGTGGAGCTATGAAATTCTTTCAGGTCCAACTGTGAATTGAGGGCTGATATATGTTTAATGAATCTCATTCAGTCAGCTGAAGTACCAACCCTTGAGAATGTGTTAGTTACATATTGAGACACAGTAGGAAAGTTATTCCTGTACTAATGCCTTGAAGGGACTCTGGCATCTCTTTTCTCACTGACCTCCATGTAGCAGGAATCTGAGGAGAATGTTCAGCCTAGTGTTTCTGCCTATGTCACTTTTTTTCTCCTACAAGATGTCACTTTTAGCTGTACGGCTCTGAAGGCTTGACTGAGCCAGGGAGACGATCTGCTCAGTGACTCACCCATTGGCAAAAGGAAGTTGGAAAAGGCTCTACTTCCTTGCCACATGGATGTCTTTATAGGGCTGTCCAAGGATTCTATTGTGGTGGCTGGCTTCTTCCAGAGGGAGTAATCCCAATGGAAACCACATGTCTTTCATGACCTTGGAAATCATACACTGCACAGTCATTTCTTCAGTGTCCCCTTGGTCACACAGATGAGCTTTACTTAGGCTGGAAGGGAGGCTCCTATATCTATTAAATGCCAGCAAAAGTGTGACCCTGGGGGATTCCCTGAGAATGGCCACCCTTTCCTCAAAGCCTCCCATATCTCCCTCCTGGCACACAGAATACTCACTTTGCTCAAGACCCGTGTTTCATCTCCGTATAGTCCAGGTCTTTGAGAGGGATCAGAAGCTATTTAAACAGGTTTTGAAAACTGGAGATTCATTTCCTTTATTGGAAGAAATTGTTGGAATTTGGTAATGTTCTTAATTAGAAATTATGTTCTGTCCTGTGGAATTTCTGGCCTGAATTAATAGAACATATATTTATCATCATGGCAGAGCAATAGATGCTTAGTGTGGTATTTTAACTTAGTTTTAGTCATAAAAAATGTGTAACATTCTTAAATTTGTGGCTGAGGTTCCTGGAAATCCCTGTTGAAGGGTTGTCAGGCCAGGGAGTTGGAGTCTAATAGGAAAATATGGACATCTAACTGTGGTGGCTGGGCAGCTGTGATTTTAACTTCAGACCAGTCATTGTAGACTTGGTTGTGTGAGACTGGGGCTGGAGCTGTACAGACTCTAATTTCCAGATTCTTCTGCCATCTGGATTTCTATTCACTGCCAGTGGGATAAGGATGCGGAAGGAAGGGGGAACAAGAGAGCAGACACAGATGCTCTTTCAACTCCTATTTGCATCCAGCTCACTGTTTCTTTAGGAGCCAGTGGTGCCTTGATCCTGCCCTGAGGTGTGAAAAGCTGCTTGCTGCACTCGGTTTTCTTCCCAGTTTGAACATCTAGATCTTGGAGTTTTATATCTTCAGTAGTGTTTCGTTTCGTTTCCTTTCTTTCTTTCTTTCTTTCTTTCTTTCTTTCTTTCTTTCTTTCTTTCTTTTCTTTAACAGACTGAATTCACTTTTATTTTTTGTATAAAACCCCTATGTGGTGGCCACAGCTGGAGCCTGGGTCCTCTGAACAGAGACTCTGGTGTGAGCTTTCACAAGATGGTCAGTGAATTCCTGATAAGGAGACTTGGTAAACACAGTCTCTTTCCAGAGGTCACGGGTCAGGTAGCTGTAGGTCTTAGAGATAGCATCAAAGGTGGCCTTGATGTGTAACAGTCATCAGTACCAACCATCATCAATAGCTTCTTGGGCACAGGAGCAGAGATGATGCCAGTGCCCCTGGGGGCGGGGATAAGACGCATCAACACAGAGCCAAACTGCTTGTCACTTTACACGGAACAGTGTCGGGCTTGCCGATCTTGCTTTCCCAGTAGCCTCTCCGCCCAGGGACAATGGAAAGCTTGGCCAAGATGATGGCCTCTTGGATGGCAGTGGCTACCTCCATGGAGCACTTAACACCAAGCCCAACATGACCATTGTAGTCCCCAATAGCGACAAAAGCCTTGAACGTGGTCCGCTGGCCAGCCTGAGTCTGCTTCTGCACTGGCATGATCTTTAGAACTTCATCCTTTAGAGATGAACCCAGGAAGAAATCAGTGATCTTGGATTCCTTAATAGGAAGGGAGAACAGGTAGATCTCCTCCAGAGACTTGATCTTCACGTCCTTAACCAGTCGGTCCAGCTTGGTGATGGGGACCCACTCCTTGTCTTCAGTTTTACCTCCACGAGCCCCATGACCTCAACCACGACCGTGGCCCCTAAGACCGCTGCAGAATCCTCCATGGAAACTGCCGCTGCTGCCATTGTGGCCTCCTAATCCTGGGCCCCGTGTCCTCTGGGCCCTCCTGCTGCACCGGCATCATCCCCCATTTGATGTTTTCCAGAGGAAAAAGAAGCTTCTGTAGTATTTCTTGAGTCTTGCAGCTGTGTCTAGCGGCTTCCAGTATCCAGTGATCAATGCCCCGTTTTCACTTTTTGGTCCCCACAACCATGTGACCAGTTTTCTCCAATAAATCTCTACATTTAAAATTGCCTATCATGTGAGGTTTTTGCTTTCCCACATACCAAAGCAGGTATTAAGATTTCCAGACACATCATCCCTGACAAGTACAGAGGCATGTGGCATCTGTGTTTCCTTTGTGTGTGTCTCCTGCATCAGGCAAGCCTTTAGTCTCTTTCTGATGGCTCTGGTGTTCTGTGATGCTAGGTAGTTTCGTTAAATCTATTTAACCTAGGAACTTTAAACAAATAGTCATCTCCCATCACCATAGACACGGAAGATAAATTCTGCGTGCCACTCTGCCTGGCCTGCAGGCCTGCTGCTGCGATTCTTCCTTACTCTGCAGAGGGTCTGCTCACCACTGGGAACCTCTAGGCTCAGACTCTCTTCCTCTCTTCTTTTCTATTGTCCCCAAGATACTTATCCATGCTTTGCCATCTGCTTTATTTCCCCTTTCTGTTTGCAAATCCCAATTCTCTCTTTTTCTTGCTGTCCCCAGTTGGAATGATTGAGAGTTTGTACATATTAAAACTAGAAGCACTTGCTGAGAAGGTATATCTGTGGAATGACATGTACTTTACATAAGGATAATGGCACGAGGAGGCACAATTATATACAATCGTGAGTCAGATGGGTGCATTATGGACCCAAGGAAACAGCTAGCAATGGCATTAATAGTACTTCTGTTCTTCAGGTCAGTAGGTTGATTCAGCCTTTGTGTCTACCAGAGGGGTTACATGTGTTTTTACTGTGTACTTTTGTGTGGTTTAAAAGACTCTATTTTAGGCAGGTGAATTTTGGAACACAGCAGTAAAGTAAAATGGCCTGGCTCTTGCCTCTCTTGAGAAACCTTACTCTGTGACTAGGAGAGAGGAACCACATATAACCATAAAAGGGGATAAAAATTAGTGAACCCTGATGTGATAAATACTGTGCTTTGATAATGCCTGTGGGGGAAGGCAGTGGTCTTTGTATACGTAGCCTCTGGGCACTTTGTTGTCTTAGTATTTATACTGCAGGTTAGTTGTATTTTAAAAGTGATGAATCTGAAACTGAGATGTCAACTCATCTGCCCAAAGACATACACTGACAGTGTGACAGAAATTAGGATTTTAACTGGCCTTAAGTCACAATAACTTAAGTCTGAAGACTATGTTGACAATGCCTCCTACCTTTTCCTGCTTTATTTCTGTGAGTGTTTTAGATGGTCTCATGCCTCCTTCTTCTCTTTGTGTCTTTTTTATCCTGCTCTGAGCTCTGGGTGACCAATCCACATGGATTTCACCAGTGAACACCCATGCAGGCTCTGGGCAGCCAATCCACATGTGTTTCACCCATGCACAATGTCTTGCAGTCTGCTTTGACCAATGAGAAGCATTCAGCGGCTCAGGAGGAGAGTGCAGGAGAGTAGATGTTTATTTCTTCTGCTCCTCTTTGTCAGTCCCTGCCTGTTTGCTCTGTATCTCTCCCTGTGTTCCTCTGTTTCCCTGCTCTTCCATCTATCTCCTTTATCACTTGTTCACTGCCTGGAAAAGTAGGCAGCCCATCTCTAATTCCAGCACTTGGAAATCAGAAATGAGAACTGCAGGGAAAGCTGGTTACCTAGACCAAGCTAGTACTGATGAGCTCTAGGTTCAGCAAGAGACCCTACTTAAATATAGAAGGTGGAGAAAGTCAGGAAGACGTACAGTATATGTTCCTTAGTCTTCCATAGGCATGGCATACACATAAAAGCATCTGGAACCAAAGCTGTACACTTGTACATCTGCATACATGTAGTACACATTCACATACCACACATATGCAAAAAAAAAATAGTTTGTGACATCAGTTGATTATTTGCTTGGAAATGCAAATAGGAGTTCCTAAATTAATTGCTTATTTTTACTAGGATGTATATTAACTTTCACTTGGCCAAATTTTTGAGAAGTTTTTTTTTTCTTTGTTTAGGTTGATCAAGAAGAATATAAATTCTTTTAAAATGAAGCAGCTAACTGCAGCTTGGTTTTCAGAGCGCATTTCACTAGGAAGTTTCACCTTGAGGGTTAGTCACTAATAACATTCCTGATGGGCATTTCCAAATTCATGATCTATATGGGATTATTTTTTATTTATCTTAAAGAATTACTTAGTTAATCGAGACAGGTTTTCTCTGTTTAGTCCTGCCTCTCCTGGAACTCACTTCATAGTACTAGGCTGGCCTTGAACTCAGTGATCTGCTTGTCTCCCAAATTTTAGTATTAAAGGCTGTGCCACCACATCTGGCTTGAAGTTTTTTATTACTAGAGTTAATCTTTTGGAGCACTTTTAGGCTTATAGAAATTTTGAGCAAAAAGTGTAGCATTTTCCTATCATTCCTTCTATCCTTCTTCCCCTGTCGTTAATGTCTTAGTGTGGTACATTTGTTTTTGGTGAACCAGTATGCTTGTTACTGTTAACTACAGTTCACTGGAGGATTCACTCTCTGCTGTACAGTTAGGGGCTTTGAAGAATATGTGACATGCCTTTCCCACTTCAAGTATCAACAGACTAGTTCAGGTCCCATAGAACATTCTTTGTACTTCATCCCTACCTCATCCCTCACTCTTGCCCCTGACAACCCCCCCCTTCCCCCCCACTGACAACTGATCTTTCTTGTGACTCTATAGCTTTCCCTTTTCTAGAATGGTACATATTATATATTTGAATATTATGACCTGTAATCCTTTTAGACTGGCTTATTTCACCCAGTGAGAAGCTTTGTGTGTGTGTGTGTGTGTGTGTGTGTGTGTGTGTGTGTGTGTGTGTGTGTGGCTTGGAAACTAACTACATTTAAAAAATAAAATCTCTAAATGAGATTTTTTTTTTTTTTTGTCTCCGTGTTCCACAGATTATTTATTCACTCACCCATGGATTGACATCTTGGTTGCTTCCAGGTTTTGGCAGTCATGAATGAAGTGGCTATCAACATTCTTGTATAGGGTTTTTTGTGACATGAGTTGTGGATTGATGTCTAGGACTTAAAATGGAAGTGGAGTTTGTAAATGCGCATCAGTTTTTGTCTGTCCGGCTGTTATAACAACTTGGCTGGTTGGACAAGTCTAGCAGTAAGCCTACAGTGTAGGATCAGAAGGTAGCATGGGAAAGGAAGTCGTTTTGGAGCAAACTATTTTCAGATGAAAAGTTCAATATCTAATTCAAAAGGATCTTTTGATCTAGTCAAAGCCATGGGCAGATACTGACTCACTTGCTAGCCACCCTTAAGCTTAATTAAGTTATTAGTTAATCAGATATTTGTATATAAGCTGAGAATTAGAGTTGAGACACTTGCTGATTATCTGATATAAATCAGCATAAACACTTACCTACTTCATAACCTTACATGAGTAATTTATTTCAGAGTGAGAACTCTACACATATTTCATACGCATATCTGGAGTATGACAACATCTTTGGGATGCTAATGTGACTCTTGCTTGCTGTGGAGTAGGCAAAAGGGCATTTTTTCTTTATGATTTTCTGTGACCATTAGCTGTTCTGCCAAGAGGTTTGACGTCCTGGGATTCTGCCAACCTTTCTTCAGAGAAGTTGACTCATGTTGAAAGCTCCTTGGATTTTCTGTGGTCTGTTAAATCTTCCAGTTTGTTTCCTGCAGTGTGAGTCAGAACACATTCCCAACACAAAACTCAACCCGGAGTGGCATAACTCTTGTAAAATGACTTCAGCTTTTTCTGTATTTGAGAGACTAGCAAATTCCTCTTTCTGCCTGGGTGAAGTTCTCAGGAGAAAGTGCTCTGCAACTTCTAGGCATAATTACTGGT
The DNA here is from genome assembly GCA_004025045.1 of Sigmodon hispidus. NCBI lineage: Eukaryota > Metazoa > Chordata > Mammalia > Rodentia > Cricetidae > Sigmodon > Sigmodon hispidus. Next base: position 281,294 of record PVIH01000221.1, read on the forward strand.
ATATTACAGTTAGAATAAGGGAAACAAAGTACACTCACTTGAAAACCAAATGCCTATCCCTTTGTTCTAGGGCCTCCATTTGGTTCATTCAGAAGGCTAATTCATCTTGAATGTGAAAGCATATGAGCTGCAATGGGGGAATTTTAAACTTATTATCCAATGTTCCGTCATAAGTTTGACCTTATTATCTTGGCATCTGAAGCTCAATATGTCATATACTGTGGCCTAGAATATTGCTTAACCTACGATGAAGCAAATAAATTCTCATTCTAGTTTGTGGAGGGCTCTGAGCTTTTTGGTCTGGTCATTTACGATTTCTGGGAGCATTCCAGTATTCAGTGCTATTCATGTGTCTGAGGGAAAGTGAGTAGCAGTAAGTACTTCCTTGTACTTAATCTAAGTCATAAACAGGAAGTGTTCTCTCTTTTTTTCCTTTGTTTTTCTTTGGGATAGAGTTTCTCTGTGTAGCTTTGGAGCCTGTCCTGGAACCCCCTCTGTAGACCATGCTGGCCTCAAACTCACCTGGCTGTGCCTCCCAAGTGCTGGGATTAAAGGAGTGAGATATCACTGCCCAGCTAGACAGTGTTCTTATAAATACAACTAGAAATAGTTGGGAAAGTCTACTTGGTAGACAAAGACTGGTTAAAAATGATGGAATTTTGTTGTTCATGGAGAATTAAACCTCCTGTTGACATCAGCCAGGACATTCCACACAGAAATAGGTGTTTCAAAAATGTTTTCTAAGAAATTTATTGATAAAAATATATGCCATAAGCATTTGGTTATTAGAGGTAACTGCTTTTTGCTTACATATTCCTCTTGTGGAATGAAGAGACTACCATAGCTTTACATGTTCATAAGAGCTTCCTCAGCAATCGAAAACATTAAGTATGAGTGGGGCTCTGCTTGCAACTTTATTTTTGTTTCCTGCTCAAAGTCCCCTTTTCTTCTAGAGACTTTCAGTGAAATTTGTTAATTCAATCTTTTCAATTTTTTTATTTTTCTTACATGGCTTTCTATAGGGTGCTAGAAACTTAAGCTGCAATAAAGGGCTTAGAGTGAATATGAAATCTGATCATTTGAATATCTTTACTTGTCTTAGATCATCGACGACGACAGAGATGTTCTGGATCCACGCCATCATTTATCTTAGATGAACTAGACCTGTGCTGTCTAGTAGTATAGCCCATATAGGCTTTTGCTGACCAGTCCTTGAGAGGTGGCTCTTGGGACTGAAGAACTGAGCTTTTAGTCTCAGTTCGTTTAAGTAACCACATGCAGCTAGTGGCTGCTTGATCCAGCAGCACAGCTCTAGGGATTAATTTTCTTTCTCAAACTGTCTCATGAATTTATTGTCTAGTTACTTCATGCTCAGGATGTTGCAGAATATTTAATTTTTCCCACAAAGAAGAACTCCTTGAACTCCTGTTCTACTCCACTGAGAGGTCCTGTTACACTGTGAGAAACCAGGGCCCACAGACTGTAGGAAGCTTGGCCAGGCCATGGATTCAGTGATGTCTTTGCTCTTCTTTTGTCATAGTCTCGGTTTTTTTTTTGTTTTGTTTTGTTTTGTTTTGTTTTTGTTTCTTTTTTCTCCAGTGACAGGATCACTTGTTAGCCACAATTAATTATGCTTTCTAAATACTTTATGATTAGATTACAGTTTCCTGCTATTTCCATCACCCTAAAATGAAATACCAGATCCGATGTCATTCCCTCCCTCTTTACTGCCAACTGCTGCCTTCATTTTTGTCTCTAAAGATTTCCTGGAGTTCACATAAATGACATCAGATACTGCTTTGGCTTCTCCAGGCTGATATTCCAGAATACTCTCTCCCTCTGTCTTAGAAGCATTGTGTATTTACTAATAATAGCTCTTGAGGCTAAAGGTCTGAGAGGGGGACATCAGCCTAGTCAAGGTCCAGGGAGGGTGCTGTTTTAAGCTACAGAGCTCCTGTCTTCCTACAGTGACCTGATTGAAGGGATACTTTGCTCTTCTGTCCACCTAATAAGTACACTAATGCCACTCATGATGGTTCTACTCTCATGATTTAATTACTTTCCAAAGGTTCCACTTCTTACTACCACCCACCAGGGATTAGACTGAAATGTAATACATTTTGAGATGTGTGCCACACATCCTCCGGCCATAGCATTCACTAAATGGGTTTTTATATATGAGGTTGTATTCATGTACCATAATTTCAAGGTTCTTGTATGCCATTGCATGTATTGGTCCTTCCCTTTAGGTGGCATAGTAACATTCCTTGTATGGATATTTTATGTTTTGTTCATTTCTTACTTGATGGATATTTAAGGTGTCATCCTTTTCATAATCTTAAGAATTGCTGCTATAGCTTCCTCCTGCAGCAGATGAGAATGAATACAGACATCCACAAAGACAGTATTCAGAGAGTGAGAGACCCTGGAAACACTCAGCCCTAAATGGGATGCCCCATTAAATATCTTTCTTCAGAGCTCAGGAAACCCCACAGAAGGGGAGGCAGGAAGAGTGTAAGAATGAGAGGAGATGGAAGACACTAAGAAAGAAAGGCCCTTTGAAGCAACATGAACAAATATGAGCTCATATGAACTCATGGAGAACAAGGCAGCATGCACATGGCCTGTATGAGTCTACAGCAGGTCCTCTTCATATGTATTAAGGCTTCCAGTTTAGTATTGTTATTGGACTCCTGAGCATATAAATCAGGGCCTCTGGTTCTTGTGCCTTCTCTTTGGCTCTTTTTCTTTTGTTTGTTTTATCCAACTCAGATGTGATAGTTTTTCTTTATTGTTATATTTTATTATTGTATCTTATAAACTATGAGAGACAGAAAGGAGATGGATCCAGATAGGAGGACAGATGTGGAAGAACTGAGGAGTAGAGGGTGGGGAAACCATAATTAGGATATATTATGTGAGAAAATAAAATATTCAATTAAAGGAAAAAGAATTGCTGCTGTAAACATACCCGCATAGGTGCTGATGGGGATTACGGTTTTATTTTGCTTGCTTATATTTGATTTGTGTGTAATTAAGTATTTCTGAGTCAGAGTATGTTTTCTCTCCTACATGCTTTCTCCCCCATTGTATCTGTCTATCCTTGCAAAGTTGGCCATGCTGGCCTCAGAATCTCGATGACCCTTCAGAGTGCTGACTATAGATGTATGCCACCATGCCTAGCCAGAGGTACTTCCATTCCGGCAAATGTGTTTTTTTTCCAGTAACAAATTAGGAGTAAAACAAACTAGAGGTTTAAGAGAAGACAAATTAAAGGATAAAAGAACAGTATCAATATCTCTCTGTTTGTTGTGGTTAAATTTTGTGTTTTTCACAGTTAACACTTCTGGATTTGTACAGCCTTTCTTTTCTTTTTTCTTTTTCTTCTCCCTCTCCACCCCCGCTCTCACCAGGGTTTCTCTGTATTGCTTTGGAGGCTATCCTGGGACTTATTTTGTAGACCAGGCTGGCCTCAAACTCACAAATACCCACCGGCCTCTGTCTCCCAAGTGCTAGGATTAAAGGTGTGCACCACCACTGCCTGGCCTTATATTGTCATTGGTAAACATTGGTAATGACTACTTTCCTTGTGTATTTGGTCATCTTTCTGTTTGATGCATGTGCTGTTTGGATAGGTGACATCCTCATTGTGACATGGGCAGCAGGAATCCATAGAGAATATCAGTTGACATAACTAACTGCACTTTTACATAAGTACTCAAGAAATCTGGAGGGAAATTGATGAGCTCAAAGCAGGACAACAGTTCCTGTTAGTTTCTAGCATTTCCCTGTGCCTCACTCTGCTCTACCCTGATGGATTCTGCTGTGTGTCTCCTGCTTGTCTGTCTACCCCTAAGGCAGGCCAGCTTCTGTCTGTTCAACAAATGGACATTTGTTGCTGAAATGTCAGAAATATGAAGCTGCTTTTGAAAACTGCTTAGTAAATCCTTTTTTATTTCCTAAAGTATTTTTATTAAAGCAAAGATACAATACACTTAGCCCTATTACCCGAAGTTGTTGTAGAGTTAGCTTAAAAAGGGGAAAAAACTGTATACACTTGGATATTTTGATTTACACTATCTTATCAGCATTCATTAGTTATTCAAATAATGACATAAAGCAGAAATGTCCCTGTAATGAAGCAGAGGGCTGTGGGAAAGTTCAGTTGTTCAGAAGGGGCCCAGCCATCTGAGACCTTAAGAGGGGTACAATCTGGAGATGATAAGTAGGTCGTGTCTGTGTGTGTATAAATGTCTTGTATATTTTTTTATGGTGAAAACAAAAATTTATTAATTTGCAGTCTAAAAAGAAAATTCTTAAGAAATGGAAAAGGATTGAGCTTTGAATTTTATAGTGAGAAATCTTTCAAGTCAGGACTAGAGTTGATAAGTTGTACATACAATTTCAGGAGGGACATTATGGGATTTACATACATGACCAGATGCTGAATGTCCCACAGTGGACATTTACAGACTGCAGAGATAGGGAAATAAGTGGTTGTTCACCCAGAGAAGCTGGAACCTTTGCCTATGAATATCAAGAGGACTAGTGGTCCAGAGCTGTGCTGAGGCTGAAGGGCCCTAGAGAGATGTTGGTGTACCACAAAGCAGGCAGGGAGGACAGTGTGGGTGTACTGTGTGCAGGCAATGCCAGCAGTAGAAAAAGCACCTGCTCCAAAAGCATGGATCACATACATGGGTCCAGGCTCCAGCCCACTGGCTCATACCACGTATGCTCTGGTGAGAGTGCGCCTTTCTTTGCTCATCCAGGTGTCGTGTGTCTCACAGTCACACCAAATGTATACTTTACCATTATCTCTCAGTCCAGTTAGGTTGGCAACTAAGATTACCTACCACAGAAACTAATGGCATAAATAATATAGGTTCTTGGTCTGTTTTGGCAGAGATAATATGTGTAGATTATTCTGCAATGAAGGATTGATGCATAATTATTGATGCAACATTTTCGAATATGGGGAAAGTTGAGAAAGAATAATAGCATGTTGGCTGGGAGCACAGATTTTTAGCATCAGACCCTCTCAAGCCTTAGTTTCTTCGTTTGCAAAAACAGGATCAACAATTGTGACTATCTCTTAGTATGACTGTGAAGACTGGATTTGATAACATACACATTAATATCCAGGTCAGTGCATGGAACCTGATAAATGCCTGGTAAATGGTAACTGATATTCCTGGTACTGTATATAGGCAGTGGAAAGTTAAAAGAAAATTCCATGCCCAAATTATTACACATTAATGGGTAAAAAGCATGTACTGGTATATATGTATAACATCAGCATACTGTAGTAAAGCTGCATATTTTTTTTAAAACAAATCATCTTTACTAAATTTTGGTTGTGAAAAATTATCTGGAACTCTGCTGCTCTTTTAGAAGAATGTTGAGTAGGACCATGTTGTGCACAAGTCTAGGATGTACCCTTCACAGATGGCAAGTATAGATTGTCTTCCCTGGAACTGAGAAGCACACAGCCACACGTGGAGTTTAATTCCCAAATTAAACTCTGCTATGTTCTTAGAACCTGTTATTACATCCTCTTTAGAATGCGTGCTGGACTTATTGATGAAACTGGACCTTTAACTGGACAAGAGCCTGAGCTCCTAATTTTCAAATACACCAAGTGCCTATGTCCAGTGGTGTTCCCCGATTCCCACTGTTTACACCCAGGCTACTGTGACATCCCTGATCAGCATGAGTCACCTAGTGACTGGTTGGAAGGATTTCTTACCTTCCTGAAAATCCTTCATATTTACATCTGGCTTGACTAAAGCCACAGTTGCTGGTAGTGATCAGCCAGTGACCCTCCTGCTGTCTTCTGAAGGTCTGGGAGGTTATGAATGTTTTGATGCTAGAGTGCAGCAGTGAGGCTGGCTGTGCGACCAGCTGCTCTAGGCACTTTCCAGCAATGGCAGCCAGTTCTGAGGAAGAGAGACAGAATTCCATTGTGTGCCTGAAAGACTCAATATGCTGTTTGCTGGGCTCCTTGGCAGGAATCTGAGAACAACTCAAGCAGTAAGAACAATATTGAATTCTAACACAAGGCAAAGAAAATTGACACTATCTCCACAAGTCCTCTTCCTTTGGGAGAAAACGTTTATAAAGTGTATCATTTGCTTTAACTGATTCATTCTAATGCTCTAGATACTCAGAAGAATGACATTTAGCTGAGTGTCCTAACTTTGAGGTGGAGAAGAACTGTTATGTCTGGGTGATTTTAACTTGTAGTGTTGCTTATATAAGCTGTGAATTTGTAAGTTAGATGATAATTGTTTATGCCCACAGTTATTTCTCCATGTTTGTTGGTTAGAAATACAGGTGTGAAGCATATCTAATGATTTTCACCACAGGTGTTTGGGACTGATACAGTTTATCATGAGTTTTCTGCCTTACTGGTGGTGCAAGCCAAAGCTCAAGAAGCCAACTAACTGGGAAGTCAGCCTGTGGGAAGATGTGAACCAGGATCTTGGCAGTGTAGTGGTAGTCAAATGTATGTATGGAATTCTCAAAAGTAAGGAAAAGTTAAAAACCAGACACAAGACCCGCTTTGCTCTAATTTCTGTCCTGAGCCTGGTGTCCTTGAAAAGGTAAACTTGCTTTAGGACTTCACAACATTCGTCTCTTGTTGGGATGAGTTCTCATTTGAACACTTCCTAGCATGTGTGGAGGAATTCATTCACGGGGCTTGTTCCTTCCCAGAGGAAGGATGTTTGCCAGTTAACTCTGCATTCTGTTGCTGTCCCTGAATCAGTAAATGACATTCACTGCTCCAGAAGGGCAGAGAGCTAACTAACACTGAGATTCTTACCAGCATTTGGCACACAGCAGTGTCAAGCAACCTCAAGCTGGTAGAATTACCTGTTGAAAATTGCCTTCTTTATAAAATCCATATACAAGAGAAGAATTATCTGTTGAAAGGTTTAAGTAGCCTTGCTTGTAACCTTGTAGCCTTGTAGCCTTGCTTATATCTGGAATATTGCATTGTAGCAAGTACCTACATTCCTGGCCACTCTGAAAACCTGAGGAAAGAAAGCTTGGCACAACAGTAAGACCCCTGTCTCTGGCAAACAAAGTGAAAGAATATGGAAATGGCAGCATCTTATTTTGGCTCAGATAACCATGAGTCTGAATGAGTTCTGATTTTTGGGTATGGCTAACATGCTAAGTATTGAGTTTGCACATGTATAGAGATAAGACTGTGTATCTCAGTGTGAAGATGAGTGGAAGGGAAGCCTGTTCTTCTGTGACACAGGTCTCTTTAATCCCCTTTCCACCAAGTGTACTGTCTCTACACACTCGCAAGTGTTTAGAAACTGGTTGGAAACACACACACACAGACACATCCACACCACACACAGACACAGACACCCACACCACACACACACACACACACACACACACACACACACACACACAGAACGCAGGTTCAGTTTCCTATCTAAAGCTCTTTCTAACTTTCATTACAACAGCAATACCATTTCCTGTGTATTTTCTTGAATTGTGTAACATCACTTGTCATTCATTTTATTTCTATAGACAAATACTTTCTGAGAAGGAAACATTGCTTGTGGTTATTCTGCCCACCTTCCTCACTGAGGGGCTGGTGTCCCAGGAGGAGGTGGCTGTCATTGATTCAGTGGGTTCCCTGCCTTAATATTAATCTCCTTTTATTAACAGTGTCTGCTTTGATCTCTGGGGAGCAGCAGAATTTTCCTTGTTTCCATATTTTAAGATTTAATTCCTGGGCATTAAAGTATTATTAACTAAATCTATGCTTAAAACTTTTGGTCATATTTCTTATTTAGTATCCATTTCAAAATCTGTTGTGCCCTCCAGTCACTTTTAACTTTAATAAAACAAAACCAAATTTTCAGTCAGTCTTATGGTTCTTGGTAATGCTTGTATTTTACAGTATGTTCCTCCACAGAAGAGAAATTGTTTTGCAGAAAATATTTACAATTACAGAGTCTGAAGCCAGTGAAAATTTACAATATATCAATGAGAACTTCTTAGTAGATAATATTTACTAAAGCTAATGTTTGCATCTACTTTTAACAATTTTTTTTGCAAAATAGTGAGTTTCACTATAATATTTTAATGCAAATAAATCATTGTACTTTGCTCATAATTGCCACCTTTTGCTTGAAAACTTTCCAAATTGACTTTTCTCTAGTTGCTATTAGCAGTATTTAAAAACCATTCATTCTGTGTCTGCTGTGTTCTATGGAAGATGCTGTCTGGGAATAGAGTGATGAATGGGATGGCCTTGTTTTTTCACTTCCAAGAGTTTACAATGTTGTGGAAAGTAGGTTAAAAAAATAAAATAATGTTCAAGATAGTGTCAAGGTCAAAAGAAATTTCTAAATTTTTCTAGCTCAAAAACTAAGGAGTATTAACAAATACTGTTTGAGATATGATGAATAATTATTGAGCTGGGTCAGGATGAATACCTTTTTCCCATGATTGTTTGCATTTACAAGAATTATACACACACACAGTGCCATAAATTTTGTACCTGAAAGAAAACTCATGTTAGCATTTCAGTTTTTTATGGCTAAATAAAGTTCCACTGTGTGTGTATATCATATTTTCTTTTCTATTCATCTTTTCATGGATATTTAGGCTGGCTCTGGATATTGATTATTGTGAATGGTGAAGCAATAACATGGGTGTGCAAGACTCTGTACAGAGCTGACTTAGAATTCTTTGGATGTATATCCAGGTGTCGTATAGCTAGCTAGCTAGGTCATATGGCATTGTATTGCTAGTGTTGTTTTGAGAAATCTTTACACTGACTTCCATGGTGGCTACATCAGTTTACTGATTCTCACAAGCAGTGTCTAAATGTTCCTCTTTCCCCAGCCTCACAAGTCTCTTGTCCTCTTGGGGACAGTCATTCTGACTGGGGTTGGATGGGATCTCAAAGTAGGTTTTATTTGAAAGGCATGAGGGGGATTGACTCTAAGGGTAGAAGTAGGTAGAGCAAGAGCAGGGGAATTCAATACGTTTATTTGATGATGATGAAGATGATGACCACAAATCAATATCCTTCCTACCTTCCTTCATTCCTTTTTCAGACAAGGTCTCACTTTGTATCCTTAGCTTGCCTGGAACTGTCTATGTAGATCAGGTGGTTTTGAGCACCTGAGCAGATTTGCCTGCACCTGTCTCTTGGAGTGCAAGGATTAAAGGCTTCAGTCACCATGCACAGCTAGTTTATGGCCTTCATTGTCTAACATACATGTCCTACACTGATAATCCGATAGCAATGTGGAGGCTCTTTTCTATTTGTAGAATTAGTTACAACCCAAAGAGCGAATCTTGTGGAAGCAGTTCTGCTGCCAAGGTTTGAAGGAGTTCTTGTAAATTGCAGATCTTGCTTAGCTCAGCCCTATGCTGAAACTCAACAAGTTTTACTTGAAGAAATAGCCTGACATTTTGTTTTTCTTACAAAGGGCAGGCAGGATTCAGCTGTGGTAAGTAATGGCATTACATATCTGGACTTTCTCTTTGCTTGTTCCTTTTAATTGACTGGTGCTTGCTCATCCATTTTTATGTACATACAATTTAGATGACTATTTTCCATTTAATAAGAATAAAATCTGCCTAATGGCAGCAGCAGCGGCAGCAGAGCAGCAGTTGTGCACACCTTTAATCCCAGTATTTGGGAGGCAGGGGCAGGTGGATCCCTATGAGTTCAAGGCCAATAGAGTGAGTTCTAGGACATCTAGGTCTACACAGAGAAACCCAAAATAAAATAAAATAAAAAATAAAATCAGCTATAGCTAACCTGGCTTGAGAAGCTTTAGGTTTTATTTATTATGCTTCATGTATTTTAGAGAAAAGAGAAATTTTATTACCGTATGTTTTTTTTTGTTATCTATTCCAAATGTCTTGATTTTTTTATATAATATTTGATATTGATTTTCAAAAAACAATAAAAAATAAAATCAACATTAAATATAAATATTAAATATAAAGTGCTGTCTCTGTCTCTCTAGGTCTTTCTCCCTCTCTCTCTCTCTCTCTCTCTCTCTCTCTCTCTCTCTCTCTCTCTGTATCTGTGCCCTGGGTATATCTAGAAGGTCCATTTAAGGTAAGACAAGCATGTGTTGAGGACAAGCAAGTTTGTTTTATTTCCAGCTTTTGTATCCTGTTGTATTGGAATTTCAACATTGGCAGCTCCTCAAACCATCAAGGAAACCATGAAATCCTAATTCCTATAGGACTTTAAATGTGATCACAGACTTTTTCCTTAAGAGCTCAGTGAATGGCAGCAAACAAGTTAAAAAGAAGGAGTGACTTTTATTTAGCCTTAATTACATCCTGAGTAATCACAAGTGTGACACAAAGCACTGAATGCACTTAGTGGACCATCCCCTCTTTAAAAAAGACATGAAATGGAGTGAGGTATTTTGGGAGTCATATGACAAGAGTTGGGAGGGTCTAAACATGATCATAATTTCATTGAATAATGAAGTAAAAATGTTAGAAAGTTCAAGTCAAATAGTGATTGGAGAAAAGCTTCTGAGTAATGATGGGAAATTCTTTCAGGTCTCAGACTATCCTACAAGTTTTATCCTCTTTCAGAAATGTTGGTATAAGAGAGAAAATAGGACTTACAAATTAATTTTCTGGCATGTGCACATATATAATAATCCCCACACAGAGCTTTCAGGAATAGTATTGTACAGCATTGTAGAGCAGTCTTCCTTTGGATGCATGCCATCATCTGCCAGCCCTCATCCCTTCATCTGGCTGCTCTCCATTTTTTTTTCCTTTCCCTCTGTCAGTTCCTAAGTGCTTTATGGGTCCTTTCATCTCAGATCCCTGCACTTGCTTTTCCCTTTGCCCTGAATAGAACATTGCAGAGTTCCTTTCTCATTTTTATTTCTAGACTTAGCTCAAATGTATTTTCTTCATGGAAAAGCATTACTCTAAGAATTTATGTTATAACCTCTGGCTTTAGGTGGATGAAGAGGCAGACAAAAGCTGGGCATAGGAGGTGCTCTGTAATCCCCTTATGGGGGAGACTGAGACAGGAGGATGGTGAATTCAAGGCTAGCTTGGGCTATGCACTGTGACCCCCGGTAGTAAAGAGCATGAGAGAGCGCACAGGGGTATCATGAGGGGTGTGTTAATATTAGCCCGAGGAGGAGGTACATATCCTCTCTTCTGTGCTCTGAAAATTACTTTATGAGCTTAGTAGATAGGCTAGAGACAAAAGTGGATTCTCATTCTTCCAGAGTGAGGCAGGCTGTTTCTCATTTGGCCTGGCTTACCCTATATGTGAGTGTATGAAGGACTGAGAGTCAGTGTAACAAATAGCCAACTTTGATGAAGTCTTTTTTGAGGCTCTTTGGTCACTTTTGTTGAGGAACATCTGTTTCTATCTTGAGTGTTGTTTGGTGTTGCACAAAATATAGTTTAGGAAAATGTTGCCTTAAAGCATGGTTTTAATCAATTAGAGGAAATGTCTTAGAAAAGAATGTTCTAGAAATAATTGGAATAGTAAGCAGATTTTGTCCATCTCTTTGAGTGGACTCCATGACTTGGCTTCAGTGTTTCAATGTTTACTTCATTTTCAGAGGATTTTCTTTAAAGCCAAGTCTAGCCTAATTGCCTGTAGTCCAAGCTCATGTAGTGTAATTTTTATGTCAGTTTCTTAATAATTTTTACTTGAAAAATTTAAAACATATGCAAAAGTTAAGACAATTCTATTATCTAAATGCAGCTGTTACCAAAATTGCATATCATTTACTACTTTTTTTTGCCAAACTATTTTTAAAGCATAATGAGAAATATCATTTTACTCTGTCTGGAGTGTGCATACTTTTCCTGAGAGGATTTATGGGCGTGGGGAATGGAGCAGGGCCTTTTGCATAGTATATATGGAATGCTGTGCCTTGAGCTGCTTTGCCCCAGACTCAGGGAACATCTTCTTAAAGGCATGTTACTTTATCTCATCTCGGCAGTATTGTTGTGCCTACCAAGTTATAATTCCTGGCTGATTTGTAATACTCTGTCACTATCCAAACTTCAAAAGTCAGAGATATGATCTTTTACCATAACCATTTATTCTTTCCATGTGCTACTCAGTGGCTGGCTTTTATATATTCATAGAATAGGTAATCATCACTACTATCTAATTTTAGAATATTCTTACCACTCCTAAAAGATAGCTATTCTCATTAACAACTTTTCATTTTTTTCCTCTCTAATTTATTTACTTTTGTGTCTCAGTTTTGGTTGGTATGGACACTGAATGGCCTGCGCCATGAGTGTATTTTGGGAGCATTTGTTGATTATGACCCTTCTTGTAATGTGACCTCAGCTGAGGAGTAGGCGGCTCTCTGGAGGCTAACCCATAATGTGTCTGGCTAGTTCAGGACAGTTTAGGATTGGAGATGGTTAATACAGTCACAAGGCCAGAAGCTTAGGATACATATACATTTTACTGTCTTAATGGGTTTGACCTTATTGTGTGGGCTCTGGTGATAATTGTTAAACTCATCATTTTATAGAGAAGAAAAAAGTCTAATAGGCCTTAGAATTTGCTCAAAGTTTTGATTTCCTTATTCTTGGTGATTCCATGTATCCAATATGGATTCATAGCTTCTTAGTGTTAAAACAGTGTATTAGTGTGAAAATGTCTATAGTTTCAATTATAAAAAGTTTTGCATCAGTTTTTCTATGTTTTATAGTATATGTTCCTAACAGAAATGACAGTTGAAACAGTATATTCATGTTTAAAACACAAATTATTATTTTATTTACAGATGTTCAAACTCACCTACATTATTATATAGAAAAGCTTACACTGAGAAAAACTTGGGCACTAGTAGTCAAAAATTAATGTTTACTAAGAACGGAACTATTAATTTCACCTCTTATTTTCTGTATAACATATTTATACTTTTTTCCCCATGGCTTCCACTAATGATAACATTAAGATAACTAAATAATATGAGAGATGGATTTTCATCATTTTGATACCCACTAATTTATATCAAGGGTAGAACTTGTTTTTGTGTAGATATCCGAAATCTAATAAACTGAGCTAATAGATGTTGCATCATTCCAAATACACACATTCACCCTTTATCTAATGCTCAGTGCTGATGGCATTGAGGTGAGTATATTGCCATGGGAGCATTTGACACCCAAACACTTAACTTTGGTGGATCTCTTAGATAGATTTATTTTTCATAATGCAGACAATATCAAATTGCACAGAAGTTCTGCATAAATTTTCATGGAAAGTCTGTGTCCAGAGTTTTAAAGTTATAACTGTTTTTAGCAAAAAAAAATATAGCACAATATTTGGAACAAAGTCATTTATGACTAATGGAACCATGGGTCTGTTAGGGTAAAGTTGGGAGGGGAGTCTGTAGTGTGCAATGTCTTGCTGGGTGAGATAGCAGGGGATCCTTGATGTACTTGTCAGGCCTTAAGTAGTAGGTTTCAGCCTTTGTCTGTGTTTCTGGTGTAGAGAGAAAATAGTCAGAGCTGGAGAAGGACCTCTGGCCAGTAGAAACAGTCTCTTAGGAAAGAGAATGTAATGAGAGACGTTCTACAGCTGTAGACATGTCCTAGGGGGGAAGTGGAGTGAGCTATAGGTGAACTCAGCAGCTTAATTTGCACCCATACTTGAACTTGAAAATGGAAAAGTCAAACCAATTTTAGACTTTTATGGAGGATTCTCTTCTCGGACAAAAAAAAAAATAACAGAATGCATAATTACAGTTTGCGCAAGTATCTTTTTCTGAAAACCATTTCAAGCTTTAAAAATGGTGAGTAGAAACCACAGCTACATGCTTGCTTTTCTTCAGAAAACACAGCCTCTTTCACTCTGCCTGCTGGACACTCACATTCCTTTTCTGACTCTGCTGGGCTGGATGGGCCACCAAAAATGCTCTTCTTCTCCCCACTTTGAACCAGAAGATAGAGCTGAGCCCTCTCCATTTGAGATGTGGTGATATGTTTAGAAGGTTTAAACAATGCCTGCGCCATGAGTGTATTTTGGGAGCATTTGTTGATTATGACCCTTCTTGTAATGTGACCTCAGCTGAGGAGTAGGCAGCTCTCTGGAGGCTAACCCATAATGTGTCTGGCTAGTTCAGGACAGTTTAGGATTGGAGATGGTTTTCAGGGTGCTCAGAATTCTGTGTGTCTGGCTTTTCATGTACATTGACTTTTTTTAGTTAGATAGCATTGTTTTTCTTAAGGCACGATTCCCCATTTCTCATTCTATGTATTCTTGTGCCAAATTGTTGTTTTATTCATTGTAGCCATGCAACTAGCAGATTCGCATACCTAGTGTGCCCCTTTTAATTCATTGTTTTCAAACTTGACTATTTTCATCTATTGAAATGTTTTGGTTTAGAGGTGTGAAGATAATGCTTTGCCTTCTTAAATGAATACTGGCATAGGCAATGTAAACTTTCTTTTTTGTTGTTGTTGTGAAAATGAGATTTGGCAGTTTCTGGCAAAGTCCTAGCCATTATTTTGGGGTATTAGGAAGCTGCAAGGAAGAAATATACTGACAGGTAACCAACCAACTGTATCTGTGTTAAGCAGTTTATATCAATTACTTTGCAGCACTTTCATGAATTTGGATCACAAATAGAATCAATTTAATGTACCTGTGTAATTTGTTCTCTTCTGTACAAAGCAAGAGAATATAAAGATAGCCCCTTATTTCCTGTATTGATTAAATGTCAGCCTTCTTTCTGGAAATATCTTATATAAGTAGCATCTTACTGTGATATGATCAAAACCTACAAAACTAAGATGGTGGAAGCTTTCTGTGGCAGCCCTGACCTCCATTCTGCTCATTGATTCCCCTAATCCTACTTACTTACTTTAGTGAATGATTTCAGATTGCTTATCATGGAAGCTCCTTTAACAAGCCCTGACGCTAAGCACAGGGAAGAAGCAGAATGCTAGAAGAGAAGCCAAAAAGGGAAGCAGGAGCTTTGACTAGGCGAGCCTATGAAGCAAAGTCAGCAGATTCCAGCTCCATCATAAGGTACCTCAGACCTAACTAACAGCAGTAGATTTGCCCACTTACCAAGGAAATGTTGACTGGGCACCCACCATATACCCAGCACTCCGTGGGGCACTGGGTATGCAGTGATCAGCAGCACAGACACAATTCCCAGCCTTCATCAACTTTGCCTCTTAGTGAAGAGGAAGACTGTGAACCGGTGCTGTCTACTTAGCATATTAGTTATTAAGTAGTTATTAAGAAGGGAGGGAAGTAGGAGAGGAGACCGGTGGTAGAAGTGGTCCAGGAGGGCATCCCTGAGAAGTGGATTTTAGTTAAATGCCCAGAGGCTGAGAGAGATTAGGGTTGTCAGAAGAGCATATCCCAGAAGGGATAGCCAGGGCAAAGACACTGATGTGCCCATAGGAGGATGTGGGATTTCCTGGCAGAGGGAGTGAGGAGATTGTGACCAGATGATGTTGTGATCGACACTTGCAGCCAAGGACCACTCAGAGATAAGCCAAAGTCTTTGAATAAAAAAGTACCAAGGCACAAATGAGACTAGCAAACCAGCCCTATATTATTTAAAATACTATTTAAAATATTTAATTATTTAAATTATTTAAAATTTTTTCTCTCATTGTAAGGCAATTTTTTTTCTTCAAATTTTCAGTATTTTAAAAAACAAAGTAACTGTGATGTGCTCAGGTATATGTTTATCATTTCTTTTAGAATTTCTTAGAAGGTATTTCAGAATATGATTTGTAATTTGATGCATTACTATTTAATTAGGAAGCAAATAGCAGATCTTCCTAGACCCCTAGCATAACAAATCCTTGAATGTGCACTGTAACAAGATGAGATGCTGAACTTCTCATTTAATCATATTCCAAAGTCAAAGCTGCTTCTGTGACCCCTGAATCATCCATCATTCCTTATATCTGTCTACCCTGCACCCTAAATGTTATCAGTTTCTAAAACTTATTGTGAAGCCTGGGCTGCTTGTAATGACTAATGTCAGATTCACTCTAAATCTTACTGTTCTTTTTCTGGGCAGGTATGCATTTTCAGACTTTTCATGTTGTAAGCTGTTTATTTGTTTATTTACAGAGAATAGGGTGCTGTTTGTGAAATCATGATTTTAGTTCTATTGTGAAAGTACAGCCTACTAACCAGTTAATGGAGATCTCTTTTTCATAGTTCCTTAAAGGGGGAACCACTGAGTAGCTCTGCCTTTTGTAGGTGATGGGAGAGAATACATACTGTGCTTTGCTGAGAGCTGCTCTTTCTTAATAGCACAGCATAGATGTATAGATGATAAAGCCTGTTTCCCCTGAAACTCCTGTTAGTGCTTTAAACTGGATGTTTGCCCACTTGTTCAACATTTGTGAGTCTTATGCCTTTTTGTGTCATGGAAGCTGCGGATGGGACAAGTATTGGGAAGGTCAGGTCTCTGTGGGTTTTGCACCAATGCCCTACTTCAGGGAGTTTTATTGTGTTAGGTTTCCAGGGAACTGGGTTAGGAGGAAGCCCACTGGAACCAGCTGTGTAGCTGGCTGTCAGCTGGTCCCTGGCTATCTCTCGGGCAGAGTCAACAGTTGGGTGAGAGTGGCTGTGACTCAGCGAGTGTAAACATTTGTTTAGTTTAAATGATTAGTGGAGCTTCTGCCGGGTTATTAGCTGATGATAAGGTTAACATGGAGGCAAGCCACAGCTCTCCCTCTCCTGGAGAACAGTGGAGTTAGATGCATTTGACCAGTTTCCAGGAATCCCACTTATGTTTATAGTGTATCAGATGATTCTACAGTGTTATGAAGAAACAAAGATCACAGGGAGTATTAAGAGGGACCACTAGACGGAGAGGCTGTGAATTGTTTGCCTCATGCTTTGGGAAGGTGAGGTATTGGCTGTTGAGCCCTCTTATCAGTCACACTGGTAGGCACAGGAACAAAAGAACCTGTCCCAAAGCTTTAGAAGAAGAAAGGAAGAGGGAAGCATTGCCACCTACCTGTATTATTACTGGTTTGGGTTTCTGTCTCCCCTACTAGACATTATCTATAGACTAGATTCAATACTCACAGCATTATTGAAATGAACTGAAAGGCAGACTGCATTTGCTATTTTAATGTCCCTCTTCAGGTTGATGGTAAATTGCTAGTTTGATTTGTTTTTTTGTGAGCCTTTGGCATATAGTTCTACTTTTCATCCATTTAGAGGTACGGGATTTAATGAAGGATTGTATAAGTATTTTCTTTACACACTAGACCCTCTAACTCATTCATTGCTATATGTGTGCTGGATACTGTCTTTTATCTCAAATGCAAACACAATTTAGTGCCTTGAGAAAGGCAGGCAGACTTCAGTATTCAGAATAAAAGGGGCAAGACAGTAATAGTCACCTATGATAGGATTTTCGCACCTCGGTAAGCCTTTTCACTTGCGCAACGATCCAAATCAGACCAAATTAGAAAAAAGCCAGGTTTAATGGGTTCAGAGCAAAGCAA
>PVIH01000221.1:298901-403604 GCA_004025045.1 Sigmodon hispidus
ACACACACACACACACACACACACACACACACACACACACACAAACAACCAAGGCCACAGGAGAGTTCACACACACACACACACACACACACACACAAATAACCAAGGCCACAGGAGAGTTTATTTAAGAGAGTTGCCAGGCCGGTACAGGAGCAGAGAAGCAGGAGAGGAGGAGAGACAGAACACAACATGGTGCCTCTTTTTAAGAGAGGGGTGAGTTTACATAGCCACGTTTAGGGGCGTGCCTCTGTACAAGGTGCATCCTGCTGGAGCCATGTTGGCTTCACCATGTGGCGTGCCAGGAATCCTTATAGCTGCCATGGCAGCTCTATGGGATGGGCCTCTGTTTGACTGGCTTTGAGAGGGCAGTGTCTGGGGAGAGAGAGGTTAGGATTCCACTTAATCATTGCAACTCTTTGGGTATATGATATAGGTGGCAGGGCTGAGGTAGAGCTTCCACCAGAACATATCAGACTTTTTGGGTATGGGGCGCTGGCTCAAGTCTAGCTGTTTCCTGTGGGCATTCGTCAAGGTGAGGAAGGGGAAGTCACACGTCGGTGGGCTCATATCAGCAGGAGGCGTGAGTGGAGGTGCAACCATTCTAGAGATGTCAGAATTTTGTTACTATATGTTAAAGATAACTCTGAGTAACTAGTAAGGGATTTATAAGCATTAATATTCTTTTTGTTCATTTATATTTGTTTATTTGTGAATATATGTGTGTATGTTTATATGTGTGTGTGTGTGTGTGTGTGTGTGTGTGTGTGTGTTTGTAGACATGTATACCACACATCACATATATATGCAAAACCTTTGGGTAAATTCGGAATGAGTCTGAAAGTTTCTCCAGTGAGGTAAGTGTGTTGTGTAGCATCGGAACGTTTTAATAGTAATGTGAAATATTGACTGAGCTGATGGCTTTAGGTTTATATCTTCCTGGGATTTTGTGACAATCACTTTCAGGTGAATTTAAAAATAGTCCAATATTTAATTAAAAATATTCAGTTAATTTGCATGTTATGTCAGGTTGTCAAATATTCAATGTAATTAAAATTTGGTATCTGCAACATAGTTGTACATAGAGAGCCTCATATCTACATTTACTGGAGAATAAAAACTAGCATGAAAAATAAATGTAGACCTACAGTGTAGAAAAAGCTGTGTAAAGTCCTGGGGTCAGATGGGGTTTGTCTTGCACTTAGTGACAGGGCCCCACAAAAGAAATCTATTGTGTACATTAATCTGGTCTCTCCTGATGGCTCCTTATGATTATGGCAGAATGTTGCCTTGCATGTCTCCTTATGGAGTATTAGATGTGGCCAGTGATACCCATCAGCTGCAGGGGTATTTGCAGACCTCAGTTCCTATGGGTCTTAGGTAGAGAAGAGCTGATATTCTCATTGTTTTATCTGTACTTTTTTTTTTTTGTACTCTAAACACCATTGTGATCCCAAATTAGAAAACAAAAGAATTCATTTATCATGGTTTTAAACTTTGTAGTGCAAACAAAAACCTGGTTTTATATGTCGTTGTGTTTTATCCTGGTTTTGTTTACAGCTCAATATTTTCCAAACAACTGTTAGAAAGTAGCATAGTCTCTTTCATGGATTCTGTGAAGAGACAAACTCTGCCCTGTTGTCATAGACATACTTGAACTTAGGGTTTTTGGTTGGTTTGTTTTCCAGGAGAACACAAACCAGCTCTGACTGTTTCCTTTATTTTCTATCACTCCCTTTTGGTTTACTTTTTCTTCAGTGCTGGGTTTCAAACCCATGGAACTGCTGAGATTTTAAGTCAAACAGTATAACTACAACTTGTCTATTGAGGACACAAATGTCCATCTACTGTGTACTTCCTCCTTTGAAACATGTTTGCCCTGTGGTCTGTGGGTCTGTAAGAAAACAGAGGAACTTGGGTTGAAGTTGTTTGCAAATGTGATCCAATGTCACTTTAAATCCCTATGAAAACCTGACATAGTTTTCAAAGTGCTTAGTAGCTGTTAGAGACAAATGTTTTGAGTCATCTTGGGGGTAGGTGTCTTCCAGTTTTACTCCCTCTCTCCCCAAACCCTGGAGACAGATTCTCATACTGTGGTCCAGGCTAGCCTAGAATCCCAGGTGATCCTCTTAATTGAGCAGTATCTCCCTGTGTGGTCCAGGATGGCTTTGGGTACTGCAGCTCTATAGCCTCTGCCCCTAGAGACACTCCAGACCTGAATCACGACACTTGGCCAGCCTATTCCTCATTAAATCTTCCCTTTTGAAATCTAATACTGGGATTTATAGATGGTGGTTTATAATTATGGTTAAAATGGAAGGTGGGGAGGGCCTAAATTCCTAGAATGTTTGCAGAGAGAAATATCTGACCACCACAAAAACTGTAAGAATCAGAATTAAGGGCAGACTTGAGTGAAGCAGTATCCTTTAGACTTTTGCCTCAATGAACTTGTGCAGCTGTGATTGTGTGAGCAAGGTTTGCATGGGATCAAGTCAGTCAGCATTAAAGCCTATGAGCAGAAGGGGTGATGGACCTCCACACTTAACTGAAAAACTATGAAGTTGATGCCTTCTTGAGGGTGGGGAGAGGCTTTTTTAAAGGTAAAGCTCCTGGTAGGTCTACACTACAGTGGATGTGTGTGTGTGTGGGCAGCCCAATTGGACTCCATGGGTTAGCAAAAGAGGACATGAAGGTTGCGTGACAGGGTGAGGGGGGAGGATTTGTTCAGGGCGACCATGAACAGAAAGCGTCTGATTTGGGGACTGGAGGAGAGGGGATCTGTTATGGAAGGAATTGAAGAGGGGAAGAGTTGGGGCTGAATACAAAATACATTATATGAAATTTTCAAAGAATAAGTTATTAAAAAGAAAGGTAAATGTGATAGTATTTATAATATTCTTTTATTTATATGGTTGTCGTTAAAGATATATTAAGCTCTTATTGTCAAGAGATAATTTTTTGTAAGCCCCCCTCCCATGGACATTATAAATAATATATAAAGAATAAAATTACTTATTTACGTGTTTAAAAAAGGGGAGGGCTCTTGAGTAATTAAGTGTAATGAACATAAAAGGCATTTACAATAATCCAGTATTTAATCACTGCTTTAAATGATATTTTTGTTGTGTTTACTTACAACTGGCATTCACTATATTTGTGCTATCTTATAACTTTATGCCTATACTAATTTCCTGTAATCTGTTTTGTACTGACTTTACATTTGAGTCCTATTCGTGTGTCATTTCTAATAATTTAGTTACAAGTCTAGGATCTTAATGTTTACATTTCTCTATCTAGCAAAAAAAATCTAGAAAATAATAATAATGTAGAAAAGTCTTTAGGGAAAACATATGAATTTTTGTTTTGTTTGAGATAAGAGTTTCACAGTTTCCTGGACACAAGAAAAGGAGGGGCTTGCGATTGTGTTTGTGAAGGGAGACATCAAAGAATTAGATTTGTAATTTAAAATTAAAACACCATATGGATGATTTCTAGCCACCCACCTATCCATCAACCAACTCATCCTTTGCACAATCCATGTTTGCTTTCAAATTACAGTCATATTCATGGACACATGTAAATATACATAAACATCTATATCTTTTAATGTGTTTTTTGTTTATATTATCTGCATAACCATATTAAAGATTCCGAGAAACTTTCTCAACTTGTCATTTCAAAATTACTTGACCATAGCACCCTCCCATTCTTTTCTAAGGATGTTCTAAGATGCTTATCCTCTCATCAACAAACAGCCTTTTTCCTGGTGGCCATTTCATATGCAATGATTGATACTGATTTTTTTTTTTTTTGTTTAGAATGTCTTCATTATGTTAAAAAAACAAAATTCTTCCTTTTCATGACCAGCTGACTTTTCTTTTTCTCAGTGGGCAAGTGCCCAGGCCTTGTGGGTTGTTGCTCTGTGTTTTCCGCAGAACTGAACCCACAGTACAACTTATTTTGTTTTTAAAGTAACAGAACAGTTTTGAAAATTACCAAATACTCTTCTAGCTGCTGTGATTTTTCTGATTGACCTTTTATTTTACTAAAGTGCTTTATGTATTTCCTAAACCTGGGTAGTCTTTACTAAACAGTGTCTATTTTAAACCTGATTTGCTTGTCTATTGTAACTTTTGTTCTAATTCATTTATAGTGAGGTTGAACTACAAGAACAGACTAATCATTATTTGTGTGTGTCCTCTTTTATTATTTATTTACTTATTTACTTATTTATTTATTTATATTTCTTATGCGAATTGGTGTTTTGCCTGCATGTATAGCTGTGTAAGGGTGTCAGATCTTGGAGTTACAGTTGTTAACTGTCATGTGGATGCTGGGAATCGAACTCAGGTCCTCCGGAAGAACAGTCAGTGCTCTTAACCGCTGAGCCATCTCTCCAGCTCTTGTGTGTGGCCTCTTTTTATCTTTTGCCAATTATTGGATTGAGAAAGTGATTTTTTGAGAGTTTGGTGTATTGCTAGGGACAATAATCTTTGTTATATACATAACAAATAATTCTTTTCCATTTTATCACATTTCTTTTACACGTGTATGTTTTATGTATACATTCTTTTTTCACATTTATCTAATCTTTGAATCCTATTATGTTTTGTGGGGTTTGATTTATATGATTGAAGTTTTCACCATACTGAGATGAGAAAAATATTCAGCCATATTTTCTTCTGATCTCTTCAGATATTCATTATACTGTAAGGATTGAGTAGGAAATTCATCTTCCTTTTTCTTTCAAGTAGATTTTCACTTATTTTAGTAGCATTTATTGGAATATGTCTAATTTCCTCAACTGCTTCAAAGTGTCACAGTTATAATTTATTAATATTCAAAATATACTTGGGTTTTGATTTACTGATCATGTTATTTTGTCTTTTCTTTCTATATCAGTACTATCCTATTAATTGCTGCAGCATTATAATATGCCCATTATATATTTTGTGTTACAGAAACATTAGGATATATTTAAATTAAAGATATCTATTGGGGTTTTGATTGATAGAAAACTAAATTTAGATGTTAGTTTAGGATGTTTGATTTATTTAGAAATTATTCTTTGATCAAAATCACCTAATGATTTGTTTTCTGTTTCTATTTGCATTTTAATTTCATCATGTAGATCATATAGATTTGTAATTAATATCTACCACCTCTTATTTATGGTTATTTCT
Source organism: Sigmodon hispidus (assembly GCA_004025045.1). Taxonomy (NCBI): domain Eukaryota; kingdom Metazoa; phylum Chordata; class Mammalia; order Rodentia; family Cricetidae; genus Sigmodon; species Sigmodon hispidus. Next base: position 304,082 of record PVIH01000221.1, read on the forward strand.
TATATTTTAATATATTTTTATTAATTTGACACCATATTTGATCATATTTACTTTCCCACCTTAGCTCCTTCCAGATTTGCCCATTCCACCTGACCTTCCCCAACCCAACTTCAGATCTTCCTCTGTCTCCTCCACCTCTTTTACTACTTCCCATTTCTATGGTGCTACTCTGGGGAGTGGGGCCTGCCCCAGAGTGTGAGGGGCCTATAAGGGGTCCCACCCTTAAAGCAAAGTGACTGTCTCTTACTCAGACATTACCACATGCTAGTACTTCCTCCACTAGTGGTGGGGTTTCTGGACTGCTTTCCTGCTAGAACTGGATCTTGCTTGAGTCTATACAGGTCTTGTGCACGCTGTCACAGTCTCTGTTAGTTTCTATAGGCAGCTGCCCTGTTGTATTCAGAAAATACTGTTTTCTTAAATTTATCCAAGTTTCCTGGCTCTTTAACCTTTCTACTCTTTTCTTTATTTACGACTCTTGAGTCTTGTATGGTGATATGTGATATGTACATCCCCTTTAGGGTGGAACACTTCATGGTTTCCTAGTCTCTGCAATTTGCCTAGGTGATGTTCTCTGTATTAATTGCCATCTTGTAAAAGAAGAAGCTTCTCTGAAAAGGATTGAGAGAGACACTGATGATTCTTCTTATTTAGTTATATTTTCTTTTAAAAATATTGATACGTAAGGAAGACTACCATGTGTATCTTTGGGCAAATTACTTGGTTCCATTGGTTGGCTTTTAAAATGAGCAAGATTATAGCTTTCTTATAGGGAGTGTTTAACACTCAGATAAGACCCTAGTTTAAAGATGTTGGTACATGGCTCTCAGTTAATGAATAGCATCACTGCTGCTGTTGGTTGAGATTTCCTAAGTGTCCAAGAATTGTTGAATTTTCTTATCGTGTTTAGCAGTGTTTTCAGTGGACTTTACTTTTGAAATATTCACCTAGGCCTCTCTATATCGAATTCGGCCCTCTCTTTCCTCTCATGTAAGATTTTAAACTATCTTTTAGAGCCAGTTTAATTCAGGGAAAAGGTGTCTGGAGGGCATTACCATTTTCAATTACCTTTGACTTACTGATCAAAATGTCACCTGTATCCTGATGTGAATGAACTTAGAGAATCAGCTTTAAGATTATATATGAAACATGGTTTTGTTTGTTTTATTGATACACTCCTGAAAGATAAGGTCTATAAGGAAAATGTTTTGTTTAGTATGGTGTAGTCAGAGACAGAAATCCAACATTGCATTATTAAAGACTGTGTTGTACTTCACAGTGTATGCCACTTTCTTATATAAATGTTGGTAAACATCACCAAATAAATGAACTAACCATAAATTATATGGTGTATGTAAGACAATACAGGTGCATACCTTTATTATTTTCTAAAAATAAGATTCTAGGGAAATGTGAATCCAAACAACAATTTGTGGCCAGTAATCCAGAGATCAAAAATTTTTGAGATTGTCAATGGAATTTTGTTTTATTTTGAATTTTCCCATGTGTTCAACCTTTTCATGTACTTACACTCAATTTTAAGTGAATAATGTTGTTCTATAATAGTTTATAATATAATAATATATGACCAAAAAAAAACCCCTCTAACCAAAGAGCCATGTGTGAACTATTCTTTATGGCAGAAGAAAATTAAAAATTCATTCATTATGACAGTCTCTAAATAAGTGAACGCATGGTCTAATTGTGAATGGCTTTTTATAGGAGCAGCAGCTGATATTTAGAAATATCAGCTATATCAAACCATCCATTTTACCATTTCTAATCTATAGAGGACCATTTGGATATGAGAGATCGGGAAGTTTAGCGAACGCCTCGAGTTAATAACATTAGTTGCAGTTATGTTTATACGAGTCAGTGTAGATGGGCTTGAGCCAGCCCTGACTGTGTGAATTAGGTCATTTGGTGAGAAGAAACTTTGAACTGCTGTGTGTAGGAAAGCTATTAAAAAGAACTGGAAGAAAAGAGCTGTGCAGAAAGACATTTACATTATGCTCTTAAGAGTGAGCAAGATTCGGCTGGGCAGTAGTAAAGCAAGGTTCTTTTTCTGGACAGAGGATAAGTAGGAATGATATTACTGAAAGGAGAAATAATTATGGGATGTGGGTAGTAGAACTGCTCTCGACATGTAATGCAGGGAGGTGGGAAAGGGAATGGGATGCACTAGGCATAGAAGGTTTTGATACCCAGGCAGGAAACTTTACCCATGGTCCTTGCGGCTAAGAGTCCCCTTACTTTTTTTTTTTTTTTTTTTTTTTTTAAACTTTATTTATTTATTTGCCTTGGTGTTTGCCTGGAACTGGAACTACAGACAGTTGTTGGCTGCCATGTGGGTGCTGGGAATCGAACCCGGGTCCTCTGGAAGAGCAGACGGTGCTCTTAACCGCTGAGCCATCTTTCCAGCCCCAGAGTCCCCTTACCTTTAAGGACATTATCTAAAGCAAGGTTTTACCTTTAAAAATAGCTAACCTTTCCCAACACCTAAAGGAGTTTAAAAGAGGACAGAGATATTAGTCCTGAAGAGACTTAGGCTATAAAAGCAATCTTGAGGCACCCTGAGGAATACCTTTGTGAAACAGTGGTAATTTCTTCCCATCAGTGATGCAAACTAGGGACAGCCACTGCAGCTACAGCAATGGCACTGCTTCAGGACAGGTCGAAGCAGCTGGTCAATACTGGCTTAAGTCAGCTGTTAGATTTGACTGCTGAGAAATGTGACTTAGAATTATCATTTCCCTCTTTTTCATTGTCCCATCAACCAGTGCTCACAGTATATGGATGACAGAATACAAAGTGAAATGCCATGGCTTCTAGGAAACTATGTGGAGTAAAGCTGAAGAGATGAAGGCTGGATTGTCAGAGTTTATGTGTATAAAACATCCCTGTGACCCACCCCTGCATCAAAAATGAGTGAAGAAAAGGATTGTTTTAAAGAATTTTTGTGAAATCCAATATTAGTTTTTGACACCTGGGATCAGTCATACACCAGTGAATACAGATTTCTAGTGGAAGTCACTAATGATCTCCTACACAAAAAGGGTGGAAAAGGGAGAGAAAATATCATGTCTTGCAATTATATTAAAAATGGTAACTTGAACACTTGATTTGTTTTCCTAGGACACAATTAGCTGTCAATACATATCACTATAAAATTACACAGTAAAAATCTGTTTAGCTATTTCTGCTCCATAAAGATTTTTTTTTTTTTAATTTAAGGGATTTGTGGAAGTGACTTGACAGTAATGTATTTTTAAGCATGGAGTCAGTCATCCTTTGCAGTGTAACTGATATTAGAAAAAACCCCACAACTAATAGACTAGTATAAAAGTAAACTTGAAAATAAGTATATTTTTGTGCTCTATTTCAAGTACCATGCTGTTTTGAATGTGTCTAATGGTGATTCAGTAAAAACTTACCTTACTGTCTTAGTGGGATTATGATCTACACTGAGCTTTTTTAGACTACACTGGCATAATCATTGCTGACTGCAGTTTTAAATAGCATTCATGTGAGTAAACAACAGTGATATCACTCCATCATCCTGTAGCTTGTAATGAATTGGCAGTCTTTCCCTTTCCATTTCTTCATCCCACACAGCCACAACTATGTTTTAAAGATCTGTCTACCTGGCTGGGTTGCAGTGGTTAAATATAAGGTTGGGCCCTGCTTTCTTTGTTTCCTTAGCAGAGCTTGAACCCTGCTGACCTTCAGTCCTTCACCCCCAGGGCTTTAGATCTCAGACAAGTAAACTGACAACTGGTGTACAATAACAATATGAGAATCACAGGTATTTGTGTCATTATCTAGAATTCTGACAACCAGCATGGTTCCATATGATTGGAGAAGTGTAGAGAGACATGTGGCTACTCTCAGACCCATAGATATTGCTGTTGGTGCTTTTCCTGATTGCTTTATCCTCAGAATTTAAGGGCTCTGCTTTCGGTTGGATTGTAGTGGGCTTCATCACCAGCATCCCTTGTTTTGTGTATGGGTCTAGGAGGTCCTATGGGAGGCTTGATGAGAATAGAACTCTTCACTTTGTTGAGCCAGAGGCCCCAGAGTATGGAGAAATCCTAGAGAGGCAGCATGTGACTGGATGGAAATGCTGTTAACAGAGTTGTGGTCTGTGATGCCTTGGTTTCCTTTGAGAGGAATTTTGAAGGCTTTACAACTACATTTCCTCATGCTGGACCCCTGAGGAGCTGTGGTGGGCAGTTTGGTTTGTTGACCTAGAATACATTAGCTGCTCTCTAGAAATTTTCTTTGATTGTTGGGAAGAGATGATTTTTATGTATTCAGAATTTATAAGGATGACATAACTGGGTAGAGTTTGACTTCAAAATGACATTTGAAAAATATATATATAATATGCTCAGATTATTCTGAACACTTTAAATATAATTATCTACATTTGAATTATCATTTAGGAAAGTTCTGTGAGTTTGTAATTGGTTGTTAAATGGATTAAAAAGTTTATAAATTGCTAATAAATTCAAAATAATTTTCTGATTACCAAATAAAAGGGAAGTTTTTAGGTTTTGAGGAAATTTTTATTCATTTTAGTATTCCTGGTTGTTCTTAAGACTTATAGCTGACTTATATAACTATTGTGTTGATGACTGAACCTACATCTTAAATTTTTTAGATTAAAAAATAAAAATTAAATAAAATTAATGTATTTTGTTGAGCAAAAGAGACAGAGAGAGTGGGGGAGAAATAGACAGATACCTGTGTTAGAAAAATCTAATCATTTATCCTAAAGGATATTAATTTCTTTTTTGTTTTTGTGACATGCCTTTACTGTGAAGTTCTGCTGGCCTAACACTGTGTATGGACTAGGTGGCCCTGAACCCATAGAAACATGATTGCTTCTACCTCCCGATTGCTGGCATCAAAGGCTAAGTCACCAAGTTCAGTTTCCAAGGATCTTAATTTCAAATACAATGATTTATCCTCCAAAAACATAAGTCTGTGGCTTTAGACTTCAAGGCAGATCCAAAAGTATGCTGTGGAAGGCAAAGTCACTGGTTAACTTGGAATCTGCTGTTTCAGAAAGGGAAAAGTCATGGGCCATTGAGGGGTATGAGCTCTGGGGTCAGGTGACATGGCTTTGAATTGTAACTTTAACTGGTTCCTATTTAAATGGTTCATTTTCTTAGTGTCCTAGTTTTCTTATCTGCAAAATGGAATTAACAATAGTGCCTGCTGAGCTCATGTAGTTCTACCTATTCAGTTTGCCAGTACATACACAATGCATTTGCAGTTCCCATTATTATTTGCAGTAATGAATAAATACTATTTTCTTAAGTTTCTGTAGTTTTAGTTTATGAAGGACTTACTAAACTATGCAAAATACTACAACTTAGTTTATTTCATCATAAGCAGAAGTCTCCTTAGAGACACTACAGCGTCATAGTGTGACTTCTCTCACGTTGTGGCATTCTATAACTTCAGAATTACAACTCCTTCATTTATGTCATTTATTTGTCATTTAAAGCTAGGCAGTAGAGGGATGGGAGTGTTGGTGGACAGAGAAAACAAGTAGGAGCATTGCTTCAAATTGTAGCTAACCCCAAATTAAAACATTGACACAGCAAAAAGTTAATTTAAAAATTTTCCCATAAACCACTTCAAATTTATGAGCTTTGCTTCTGCACATGGTACACAGGGATACTCTAGCACACTGGCTTTCTTTTCAACGTTTTGTTTCATCTTGACTTAGTACCTAACACTTTTCCTTTTGCTTATTGGCCTGTGTCCTTGTCCTTCTTTCCCTCTTTGACATCATCCCTGTGACTGGATGTGTTCAGGGTCCACAATACCTACTTTCACCTGTTCTTAGTTCTAAAGAACCTCCATTATCCGGCAGAATCCTCTATGTTCCTTCCTGTTTATGCCTTTTGCTCTCTAGGTTTATTTTTTAAAACTGAATCTCACTATGCAGTCTCTGCTGATGGCAAACTTCTCCTACCTAGGTCTCTCCACTGCCATGATACAAGCATGAATTACCATCCTGGCTTGCTTCCTTACTTCGACAAATGTGTATTCAGTGGTTTCCTAAGGAAAGTAACAGTGGACACCTTCTGTCATTTCTGCTTTATTACTGTCCTTATTTTTATTCTTACATTCAGTTGATATGTTGGCTTCATATAGAATTGTAGAGGAAATATTTTCCCTGAACAACTTTTAAATAATAACTCTGTTGTCTTCCAGGTCTCTTTATGTATTTTTTTCTTTGGCATTTTGAGACAGGGTTTTATTATGTAGCTCAGAATAGAGTCTAGTCTTGAATTTGCACCTTCATCTCCTCAGTGCTGGGATTATAGATATGTGGCACCATTGCTTCCTGTTTTTTTTTTTTTATCTGTTGTTTTGTTTTGTTTTAAAGTGTTCTTCTGTTCTGTTCTGTGTTAATGTCTGCTACATGTAGTCCACCTTTCCTCCTGTTGTCTGAATGCTGTTCTTACATGTTTACAGCTGCATGATTTGCATGATTATCATATACTGTCTGGTGCATGAGGAAAAGTCTTGGCATGCTCTTTGATTAGTGCTTATCGATGTGTAAAGCTCATTAGCAAGTTGCTTTGCTTAATGGTAATGACACAGCATCCAAAATGGCTTCCCGCAGGAGTCAATTGTTGTTGGAGACATTTTTTTCTTTAGGATGGGAAAATCTGATTGATGGGTTAGGTTGGGCCTCGTGTTTGTGAGCAGACCGAGGGAGTTGATGTGAGGGTTTTTGTGAGCACAGTATTCTGTTGTGGAATATGTCTTTAACTATGTAAAGATATGTTGCATTTGTTTAACTAGTCAAAGATGTGTTATATTGGTGTATACTGCATTTGTTTAATTATGGAAAGACATGGTGCTATTTTACCTAGATTCTAAAGACATTTAATTGGTCTAACAGAAAGTTGAATCATCAATAGCTAGGCAGTAGAGGGATGGGGGTGTTGGTGGACATAGAGTACAAGTAGGAGGAGGAATCTAGGAGAGAAGAGAATGAGAGGAGAGAAGGAGAAAGAGAGGGAGATACCCAAAGACAGCCAGCCAGGGAGCCACCAGCAAATAAACACAGTAGGATAAACAGAAGGAAAGAAAGGTAAAAAGCTCCAAGGAAAAATATAGATGAAGAAAATAGGTTAATTTGCTACACAAGCTAGCAGGAAATAAGCCTAGGCTAAGGCTGAACATTCATAACTAAACATAAATCTCCATGTCATGATTGGAGAGCTGATTGGCCGCCCAAAGAGAGCCTACTACAGTATTCAGCCATTTTAATTTAGTACTTATCTTCAGTCTATTTTCCCTTCATGGTGTCTCTAGTTTTCAAGTGCTTATGCTAGTATCTCCAGAGAACAACCTGCGTACATTGAATTAGAATGTGTAGAGATTTGCAGCTTTAAGTTGTAACCCAAAAGACTTTGCACAGCTCTCCAATTTCAGCATAGCTTCTTATTTTCCCTCCCTATTTTCTGACTTCTCTGTATTTAATGCAGAAATTAGCTCATATGTCATTGGTTCTCTACTGACTTCCCCTGCTTACTCAAGCCAGTAATTGCTCCTTCAGCATTGTTGAAACGTTTCTAACTTTGTCTTTCTCCTAGTGAGTTTATATCTTCCTTTGATAAGGGAAGAGAGAAAAGGTCTGTGATTAGTCTGCCATGTGTAACCAGATGTCTCAGTTCCACCAAGCTATGTGGGCTTTAGTGTTTTGTCTTAAAGATTTATTTTTATTACTTTAAATTATGTGTATGCTTGTGGGTTTGTACATGTCAGCGCAGGAGCCAGCAGAAGCCAGAGAAAGGCATTATAGCCTCTGGAGCTGGAATTATAGGTGGTTGTGAACTGCCTAATGTGGACAGTGGGAACAGAACTTGGTTTTTCTGCATGTTCTTGATCACTGAGCCATCTCTCCAGCCCTGATCCTTGGGTTTTTATTTTAACCTACTGTCTTGTAAGAATTTCACATTCTGCCTTGAAATTATTTCTAGATTAAGGGTAAGTCTAAAAGCTTTAAAAAGTTGCCTTTGAAGGATGGTGTTACTTGTAGGTATGGAGACCATCTCACTGTTGGGTGCAATTGCAAATTCTCTACATGTAATCAGTGTTCTTTATATTTTATATAACAAATACTATGTATGTACCTGTATATAGTGTTTCTTCTATGACAAAACACTGCTCTAGGACTTTAGAAAAATTTTTGCCACAATTTTTAGAAGTAAATATTGTCATAATGATTTCCATTTTCTGGCAAGTAGACACCAATGGTTAAGGAACTCCCCTCAGGGTTGACTGCCTGGAAAGTGGTTTGGTCACAGTATGAATCCAGACAGTCTAGCTCCAGTTGTACAACAGTGGCAGAATAATAACTAAGCCCAGGATGATGGCGTTGACTTTGTGTCAACATAAAACTCATAAAGCTTTTCCATTTCTTTTTGTGGACCATGATAGACATTAAAGTGATTGTAGAATGAATGTGAGATTATGAAGACTGTTGAATGTGTTAGTACTTATGCAATAAAAGTCAAATTTGGAATTGTATCAAATCTCATAAGCCCTTGAAGACTTGAAACATGACTGTGTGCTTTCTGGGAAGGTAGACATGGTCGAGCAGATAACACCCAGGATTTTGCAGCTTCATTTCCATGGTCATGGAGATAGGCCTCCTCTTATACTGCTTAAGTTGTTTGACTGTCTTTATCAGAGACTAGGACTTCATTGACTTGGTAGTTGCCTGGGAGATTTTATTCTGTCTAGCCGTGGTGCTGCACAGAAGGGAGAAGATATGGCACTTCAAGTTTCTCAAAGATATCGTCTAGGGACCGGATCTCTGTATACCCTCATTTCTGTAATCATGCACATTGTGTGAGTAGGATGGAATGGTCTAGGCACATTTTAAGCCATAAGATAAATGTTGATGGTTTCCACTTGGAGCACTGGTTTATTTTCTTTGTGAAGTGTTTAGATACTACACTTTACTAGATAGCCCAACGATTGAGTCCCTTTCTTTATCTGTGGCTCAGCAGATAAATACCAGAATTACCCATTTTTTATTGGGGGAGGGGCAGGGAATCTTCTAAACTATAAGATGATGTCGGTGATATGACCCCTTCATAAGAACCTGTTATTATTTTCTGTGGAGAATTGTAGATAATCTAATCTAGAGCTATAACAGCTGCAAAGCCATAGAGCTCAGATGTGACACATGGAATGTCCTCACTTGTCTGCAGCCATCAAAACACTCGTGTTCTGTGTAGGAGTGATACATATAAAATGAAGGATACTCGGACACCAGAATTTGACTCACAGTATGGAATTTCAGTATGGTTCATTAAGAATTAGACACTGTTAGGTAAACAGTGTTTTCTGGTCAACTTCAGAAGCCTGAGAGGCTTGGGTATGTGCAGCAGCATGGATGACAACAGTTGCCTTTTGCAGACTGAGGCTTGACTTCCAGTCCCACCTGTTATCTATGACTTTGGACATGCTGCTTAGCAACTCTAAACCTTATTTCACTGATATGGTTGCAATAATAGTGCCCATCTCTTTGATTAATAAATAGAATTAAGTAGGATAATTCAAATAAGCATTAAGTAATGACTAGCACACTGAAATATCCATTGTGCATTTTACAGTAACGGTATTAATTGCATATTTATAGCAGCACACCCGTCGCTGTTTACATTTTTACTTTGTGGGTTTCATATACTAAGTATTTCTCAAGTTTCTTTCTATACCGTCACTGATTTTCTTGTTTTTCTGTCACATATGCTCCTACAGAAACATTTTGTTTGATCTCATTGACTCATCAGAATCTCTTCTCATGATTCTTGATGGAGTGTGTTCACTGTGCTTGTGTGCTCATGCCCTTTCAGTGTACAGTGTCAGTATCCCTCATCATCTCCTGCACAGGCATTTGATCGACCTGAAATGAAACACCTGTTCTCTGGGCGCATCTTTATGATAGTTGTTCAGGTGTAGGCCCTGGGTGGTTATTTTCTGCTCCCTGCTTCAGTGTCCATTCTTGGAGAAATGCAGTGGGAGTTCTTCTGATGCCATGACATCAGTCCCTGAGCGGCTGTCACTTCAAGTCCTCCATCAGTGATCACCCATCTCTTTAGTCAAGCCTCTGTTTATTTATGGAAACACTTCATACCTAATAAATAGACTGGACTTGCTTTTACTGAAGCACAGTTTGATGCCTTTTTCATTTACATACATTTTATGTTTACTGTAGATTGAGATTTTACTGGAATGTGATAGGATATATGGGATTTTTACCTAATTTTGATATCACTAGTGTTTCTATGTATCTTTTTTCCTTAATATAATGGCAATATTTCTTTGAACTTAAAAAAATTATTCTTTTCCTCATCTATTACATTCTAACTGTAGCTTCCCTGTCCCTCCCTCCACCACTCCTATCCTCTGTTTCCCTTCAGAAAAGAGCAAATCTCCCAGCACTGTCAACCACGCACAGCATCACAAGTTTCAATAGGACTAGGTACATCTCCTCATGTGTGTCTACTCTTTACCATTAGAGAATTTGCAAAGAAGGTTGGCAGTCAGAATCAGCCTGTTGGTGGGTGGCGTATTTTGTGGAAGGATTTCTCACACATAAGCATATTTACATTTCCTTTGTTTCAAGTGCATGAAAGAATTCTAATGTCATAGATCTGATTCCTCAAGAATACGAACCCAGGCTTCATTTGCTGGCTTACAGCATTCACTTGTGGCTCTCATCACATTTTGCATAGAGGTCATTGCATATTTCTGATGAAAAAGACAGAACTGCTTTAAATTCGAGCCATTTTGTCTATCAAGCTAAAAATATTTTCCCCTCAGGAAAATGCATTTTGCCAGCAGAATTCTGTAGTTTGTGGTCTATATTAGGAAAAAGTGAATATAAATGTTAAAGCACATGAATGAAAGAATTGTACTTTTAGTCTGAGTGTGACAACCCAGATTTTTATGCTGCTATAGGAAGTATTTCAGATTTTGTACACATTTGCTCTATGTCCATTTTGAGATGATTGTGCTGTGTGATCTTCCCAAAGGCATTTAAAATGTTACCACTTCTGTGGAATATAAATATTGAGGTCGATGTTTAAAGGTTGTTTTAAAATTTAAAACATCTACACTCCTTCACACTTAAATATTTATTGTACCTAAGTTGTATAAGTCCTAGGCACTGGTTGGGGACTCCTGACTTAGAATAGGTCCTAGGTTGTGAGGCCAACAAAGAGCTTGTTAGGAGTATACCAAGGTTAGTGCATATGAGGTATGTGCTCTTCAAGCAGACACCATAGGAGTTTCTTCATTATTTTATAAGGAATCTTGATAATGAATAGCTTTTGTAGATACCAGTCTTTATGGCTTTTCCAGTTGAGTGTTTGCTATTTGGAGCATCTAGGAAAGGCTCTTTCAGGGCAGTGGGTGGGAGAGCAGTTATCAGTGAGTCTGTTGCAGAGATCCATTGCTGTGCTCCTCTGATCCTCAGTGCCTGTGAAGAGGCCCAGAGAAGGAAGATAAACTGTGTCATTGGTTTGAATCTCCTCTTCTTTCCTTCTCTGAATGGTTGTCCTTTCAGATTCTATCTCACTGCTGTTAATCATAAATTCGCTAATGACACCGGGGGAAGTAAGCTAAGATGCTCTGATGTCATACACTGTTCATGTTCTGGTTATTCTGTTGCCCATTCTGGTGGTGGTAGCACTCCTGTCCTTTCTTCCTCTTGTTTTCTTTTGAAATAAAGCTCTACACCGAAGTAGTCCAGGGTGGTTTGAAATTCACCATGTAGCCCAGGCTGGCCTAAAACTTGGAGCACTTCTACTTGGTTTTTAGTGCTGGAATTATAGTCATGAGTGGCCACATACATCATTCTGCCTTGCTTTTCTGGATCATTTCTGGATCAGTGTAGAGATAAATGCAAAAGGATCACTGAGGAAGAACCACATCGGCCATTGCGATGAAGGCTTTCTGATCAGGAATAAGCAGAAAAAAGTAAGCCTATTTATGAGTAGGATCCACTTGCCAATGTGTCCTGGTTGCTTCAGAATCTTCATAGGATGATCTTATCCCTTTTACACTGTGTTCCTTAGTGCTTGCCATTGTACCTAATGAGTAGTAGGTGTTAACTATATTTTTGTTGAAGATGAAGTTGCAGAAAATGGGAATGTAGATGGTGGCTATGAGGTATAATAGGAAGTCAATGCTTAAATTACTAATTCTAAAGATGTAGAAAAAGGCTAGAAAGGAAAGGGGGTGTCTAAAATAAGATTCACCCCAAATTGAAAGACATTTGACTAAATAAATACTACACTAAGTACTCTCTATTAATGTTCTGTTAACTAGTAAATATTAAGACTAAACCCAATGTTTTAATCTTATGTTGATTTTAATTTTAATGTTAAAATTAAAATAAATTTCCATTGGCTCTTTGCAATGAACACTTGCAAATAAAGATATATGGGCAAAGGAGTTTATTGTGTGACTCACTGTATCACACTGCAGCTTCCATGAGGTTTTTTAATTTTTCCACCTCTTTATCTTACATTTCTTTTTGGAGGGGGAGTGATAGAGTGGAGGGCAGATGTTAATGGAGGAAGAAATGAATAGGATCAAGATACATGTTTTAAAAGACTCATAGAATAAATAAAAAGAAAGCTAAAAAAAACCAAGCTTAATTTAAAATTAGTGTCCAGGATTTCTTATGCTTCTTGTCTAAGCCAGCTGAATTTTTTTTTTTATTTTTTAATGAAATATATTGTGCAAAATAATGATGCCATTGTGACACTTTTATAATTATTCTATGTTCTTAGATCACAATCTCCCTAACCCCCTTCATCTCCTTTCTTGCTGGTCAATATTCTTTCCTATTGACAGTCTCTTTTCACCACTACCCCATTGCATGTGAGAAGGTAAACAGGCAGCACCTACCTTCCTGTAAACTCTTACTTTAACTTGAAGTTTGTAGGAGAGAAATTTTAGATTATTTTGGTTCAAAAATCAGGTGCCAGTTACTTATATGTGTAGTAATATATTTACAAATCAAGACAGCTGAAATTGTATTTTCTTCCTGAATATTTCAATGCTGAAAGGAGGATTTATTAAAATATAATGTTATAAGTAAGTTAGCTGATTGTGCACACACAGGAAGCTGTGTGTTAATTAAAGATTGTAGTGTAAGGTGTTCTTGAAGAGCTAATTGACTACAAGCTGAAGGTATTTAAGGTAGAATGTGCTGAGGTTTATCACCAGTCTATATTGCTTTTTGTCATGATAAATACCATGATCAAAAGCAATTTGGAAAGGAAAGGATTTAATCATAGCTAACAGGTTCCGGTTCATCATCAAGGGATTCCAGACAGGAACTGAAGTAGAGAACAGGGAAGAATGCTGCTTACTGGCTTGCTTCCTCTGGCTCATTCAACTAGCTTTCTTGTGCAGTCCAGGCTCAAAGACACAGTTGGATTATTCATTATTAGCAATAATAAGTAATTAAGAAAATGCCTCCTAGACATGTCCATAGGCCAGTTGGATGGAGGCCATCACTCAGTTAAGGTTCTCTCTTTTACAATGTTGTCAGTTTGACAACTGAAGCTGACTATGACAATCACTGAGAAAACTGATCAGCAAACGATGTATGAGCCAGACAGAATGACTGATACAGGGGTTAAATAAGCATTTTTAGTTGATGACTTTGTGTGTTTTTGTGCTTCTTTGGAGCAGCTGCATTGCCACTTCAGTTAGAGAAAAACGTGACCATAGTTTTACCTGTTCACAGTCAGTTTTCTGAGATGAAGTTCTGATTAGTGTTTTCCTGCTTATGACAACCAAGTTGACAAACAGTTCAAATGCTTGTACAGAGCCTGTCCTGATTTTGTTGTTGGACTTTATGTCTCATCCCAGCTCTCCTCACCCATCTGTATCCCTGCCTTATTCCCCTGACTCTCCTCAGATTTCTGTTTTCTTTTTTTGTGAGAGCTCCTTGTATAGAAAGGATGCTGGAGCTTTGTCAGAAGATGAGTTAACCAGAAAGTTCTTTTGAAATGGAGGAATCTGGAGAGGAGGATCAAAGTTTTCAAAGTTTAAGCACTCAAAAATTAAGTTTTGTATTTGGTAAGTTGAAGATTTGTGCTCAATTTCTGAAAGGTGTTGTCACATAAACGCCTGATTTGTTTGACCTGATTGCATTCGGTCATCATTCAGTGACAGGGTCCTGAAAAAAAGGACAGGGGATCAGAAAATAATGAGACAGGAAAAGTTTCGGCTCAGGACATCTTTCACAAGCTATGTGTTATGCCATGTAAGCTTATTGAGAAATGCAGCATCTTATATACTATTTTAAGAAAAAAAATCATAGTAAAAAACCCAGATACAATAGGATGGCATCAGTAAGAAGCTAATCAAACAATGTTGTACAAGGGGACAGAGTATATATTAAGGAAAATAGAGACCAAAAAGACAGTGGTCTTGGGGCTGATAACCATAGCTCCCTAAAGCCCTGGCCCCAGACCATTACTGGGTTTGCCAAACATGTTTCTGGTTCTGTTCTCTGTCAGAGAAAACCTTGAATAAGCCCAGCTATCAGAAATAAATAATGGAGTGTGAGTCTGAAGATGAGGAGCGAGTGGGGCCTAGAGATACAAATGTAGACACCCTAAGTATACTGATACTGTCCGAATAATGGGGAAAGATGAGCTATCCCAGGGTTCCAGTACTGGGGTGTCTCAGTCTTCAGTTGAGCAGATTGTGAGTTTGTGGCAATTGCAAAGAGACAGAGCCAGTCAAATAGGAGAGAAGGAACTCCCATGAGGACCTGGAATGGAGGTGCTCCATTGTTCTGGGTATTCTAAGAGGTTCTGATTAAGGTTTAGCATTGGCCTGTGAAAGCCAAGGGTGACCTTAGGAGGATGGTGAAGATAAACCTGATTTTAATGAGTTAATGAATAAATGTAAAGAAGGTTTGGGAAATGCTGTCCTCCTCTTATATTTTTGGTTGTGAGCCTAGCCTTTAACGCCTGAGCCATCTCTCCAGCCCGTGAAATGCTAAGTCCTCCTCTTAAAACCTTTGATAGGCATGGAGAGATGGCTCAGTCAGGAGTACTGGGTGTTCTTCTAGAGGACTGGGTTCAAGTGCCCACGTGGCAGTTCATAACTGCTAGTAACTCCAGTTCCAGGGTACCCAACACCCTAATGCAGACGTACATGTAGGCAAACAACAATGAATATAAAATCAATTGGTGTAAAGAAAAAAAAATGGAGAAATAGAGTTGGATCCTTTGGGCTACAAGCAGGAAAAAACAGTCCCTGAAGGAGGTGGCACTCATTCTGTTCTCTGTGGTACTAAGCAGTCTTTCTATTGGGTGTCAGATCCCATTGGGTGTCTGTGTGGCTGCGTCTATTAAGCTGACTTATCCCCCCCAACCCCAGTCATTGTACTTATTTGATTTCTTAAGAATTCCGACTTAAACAACCTTGCTTTGGTGTGTCAAGCAGGATTTGTTTTTGAACAAGGTGGATCTGGGTTGTGTATGGTTCCTTGCGGTTGTTGGGTGGTCCAGTTGCAGCTGTAGTTCATTTAGTACTTGCCCATTTAGGTTGTGATGGGATCTGTTTGGAAGTAACTCTTCGTTTTATATGAGTTGAATCTTCTTGAATGAGTGAGGCATTAATTGAAGAGGTGGGCACTTTAGCAGTGGGTTGATAAAGCCAACATAATTGATTTAACTTTTGCATTGTTGTAAGTGAAACCATAAGACTTTCTGAACTAGAATCACTACTGGAGAAAGGAATAGAGAAGGAAAGATGGCTTCCAAATTCTTTGAGTCAAACTATTT
This sequence comes from Sigmodon hispidus, assembly GCA_004025045.1. Taxonomy (NCBI): domain Eukaryota; kingdom Metazoa; phylum Chordata; class Mammalia; order Rodentia; family Cricetidae; genus Sigmodon; species Sigmodon hispidus. The sequence continues at coordinate 319,945 of PVIH01000221.1, forward strand.
CAACAATTGTCAAAGTTAAGTGTTCTTTAAAATACAGGAACAATCTTTGTTGTCTGCATTCAGGGCCACTAGGAAAAAACCCATCTTTGAGCCATGTAGAGGTAGGGTGCTCGGAGATCCTGGAGTCCATCCAGATGCTCTTCCACCAGAGGCTCGAAGAAGCATTGTTTGGGAGGGTTTGAGTTACAGACCTTGTTTGTCTCTTCTCTTCTTTTTCAAATCCATGCCCTCTTTATTAATACATTATCATTACATGTAACAATTAATATAGAAATGTATATGCATATATTTCTAAATATAACCTGGTCAGTCTGTATAATTTTATATGTAAGTATTTTTCAGGCTTAACCATTTGGTATTGGACAATCAGTTGGTTTGCTTTTCCCTGGGAAAGACTGTTTCTCCTTCTCTAACCATTCTTTGGTTGCCTGTAACTCTTTGTGTAGGGTTGAGTCTTTGGGGGCATTTTCTCATTCAGTTTAGTATGTCTGTTGATGTCTTCCTTGTTTAGATCATGTTTAGACAGACAGGTTGGTGAGATTTTGGGTAGTTGTGGCTTCTGATGTTCCTAGGCAACACAATTATACTCCCAAAACTCTTGACTATTACAATTTTTCTACCCCTTGTTATGCTGGTGTTCACTAAACCCAAGATATGAAAATGTTTTTGTAGATGTAGCCATTGGAACTGGGCTTCACAGCTCAGTAGTTTTGTTGGCTGTGGTTTCAACTGTGGTCTCTGTCTGTTATAAAAAGAAGTTTTCTTGATGGGGATGAAGTGTACACTCATCTGGAAATAAGGAACATAGAATATTTAGATTGTTGTTAGGGATTAATGTTGGTTTAGTAAAATAGAGATTGAAGGTTCTCCTTTAAGATCCAGTATTTCAATAGCACTAAATAGTTGACTAAAGTTCTGGTAGCAGGCATGATTTTTCCCATTTGTTGTGTAGACTGTAAGTTCAACAAGTTGGTTGTTTGCCTGCCTCTTTTGGAAGCCTGCATGGAGCTTCTGAATCCATAAAAGCTAGTCCTCAGGAATAATTCAGATCAGTTCAAGCTTAGGGTCCCTTTAACCTTGTTTCTGAAGTGCATGATATCATCAGCAACAAGAAATTAACTTCCAACTCTGTGAGGATAACCAAGGAAAATTGCAATGTGCTCTATAGTTTGGGATTGTCATGGAAAACCCTGGTTTGTCTTTTCTGAGCTGTGCCCCTATGGTATCACAAAGCCTCCTTGCTATGTTTGTTATCAAGTTGCATTCAGATATAGATAATAATTCTTGTGTTAAGTGTGATTGCTGCTAGTCTTTGGATATACAGCTCCCACCTTACATCATCTTACTTGGTGAGTTCTTTGTGATTCCAGTATTCAGGGTTTGACTCCCTAAGCTGGACATATACCAGTGCTGCTTCTATTTCTTTTCCTCTGAAACCTCCCTTAGCTTAAATTCTCAAAGTATCTTCTGTTAGAGACCTCTGTTATGAGGTTTATGGGAATTTTTATTCATTGAGTATTTGTGAGGGCAGCAGCAGTACCTCATTCATCTTTTTACCTGTATGATGTTGAATTCAAAACTCAACAAATGGCTAGTACATTAATAGAACATGGAGAGACATATTCAAGAATGAAGCACACAAAACATAGTTTACTATAAATATCTTCTTAGCTTTTGCTTTACATCCTCCACATGTCTCTAGAGTACTTTGGTGGCTTTTTAAAGAGTACTGTTGCTGTCATGGTCAATGAGTGTCCTTTAAAGGCCACTATTGAGGCAATAGACTGACTTCACTTTTGCCATTTCTATAACATTTGGTAGCAACTTATCAGTAGTGCTATTTACCCCCAATGTATAGATATCGAACCCAACATTTTAATTCCTGTTGTCACAGAAACTTGGATCCTGTACAAACTAATTTACCAAGCGATTCAGGCATTCCAGAAATCCAGATAAGTGGTTAATAGTCATTGTTCCTGGTTTTCCCTTGTAAGTTATAAATATAAATAACAAAAATTTAATTAGATTCTGAATTTAGTGAAGATTCATAGGATTTTACATATAATGTAGTTAGACACATGAAGTAGTTTTGGAGAATACTTTGATTTGTCTGAAGCCCATCTTTCCCTCCTATTATCTCACTCAGCATATCAACCATATATCCCCTTTTATTTGCTCTTAAAACAGCACACCTTTTAAATTATTTAGCCCTATCTCTGGAATGAGTGCTTCATAACTCAGTACTCTTTATGCATATCTATATGAATACTCTGGGTTGCAAGTGAGTAAAAGTCAGTTTAAAATATCTATAGGATAGACGGAGGTTCATTGGAATGATAATTATGACAAAGTAGAACCAAGAACTGATTTACTCTGTTAGAGCCCCAGCTGGCCAGAATACTGAGGTCCTGGGACTGTAACCCATATTCTGTGCTACCGGCTCTGTCATTTTCTTTCTCTGCTCTTCCTACTTGAGTCAGGATCTCTGTCCAGCTCCTCAAAGCAGGTGGAGATGGCTGCCAGTGGGCATTTCCAAGCAGATCCTTTCTCTCTGTTTTACTACTATCAAAGTAGTGGGATGCAGTGTAGCTGAGCATTTGTTGGAAGGGCTCAGGGAAGAAAGACTGGTCCAAGTCCTTGTCTGGTGCTGGATGGGATGCATTCTTTCCTCAGCTGTAGTGTGGAGTCCTTACCTAGTTAGATGGAAATGTTGTGCTAGCTATTCTAAGCAATCTACCTCTTAATAGAAGTGGTCGTCTATTCTACCTTAATAATCACCCAATAATAATACAGAATGCTAAGAAGCATTCAACCAACTTGAGTTCTGATGTTGTCCCTTTTGTACTGTATACAAAAGGAATGTAGATCAGGTAGTCATTTAGGCTTTCCTAGTCTCTCTGTGTGGTACTTTACACTGGGTCCGACTCTCTCCTATGAGCAATCATTAGGATCTGTTTTTTGTATGTGTCTGAAGTAGCCAATGCATAATTTAATTTGCCTTTGCTTTTTGAGGAAGATGTACATGCCATTTTAGAATGACCTAATCTTCCCAGCGTGTCCTTTAAAAGACTGAAACCAAAGCTATATCCACATAAAGTCAACAGCATTACACAGCAGCATGTGAGTGTCTTAGCCTGTCCTTTGATCATCAAGGGACATTGTTGACTTACAATGTTGCTGTAACTTTCTTCTTTTGTTTCAGTTCTTAGGGATAGAAATTGACTTGATGAAGGTAAATCACTTAGTGACTAATTTTTGTTTTAATACTTTAAATTAAACATACCCACGTTTACTTATTTACTATGTGTATGTTGGTGTGTGTGAGGGGTACATGTGCACCTTGGCTCACTGTGGAGACAAGAGGGACAAATGGGGCTGGCGCTCTCCTCTCTCTTGCTTTTGAGGTGGGGTTTTTTTCTTTGTTTGTTTCTGTTGCTGCACTGTATGCTGGGAGCCCTGTGGCCTACAGGCTTCTGGGGATTCTCCTGTCTTTGAGGCACGCTACCACATCCCACTTTTTCATGTTGGTTCCAGCAATGAAAGTCAGGTGTGTTAGGCTTGGTATCATGTGCCTTTACCCACAGAGCCAGCTCTCTGTGCCCTTCCCCTATTTTAATATCTTAAGTAGTACAGTAAGAGTCTTCTCGATTTAAAAATGTCAAATGTAGTCAAATGTAAAAGTTATTTGACTCTGTCTGTTTGGAATATGTCTAAGATGATTTTGAGATTTCCTTACATTACGGACGGTTTTAGAAACCTGGGATAATGTAGTTAAAAGCAGTGAAGCTAGCTCATAACCCTGGCCTAGAATTTTACTTTGTCTTTTTTTCACATTTCAAAAACTTAAGCAAGCTTAAAAGCAAACCAATGAGAAACAACAAAAAACCAAGATGAGCAGTGGCTTTTTAGGGAGCTTTGTGACAGTCATGGATTCTAAGACTTTATTCTCATCTGAGCCACACCCATGAGATGAGGTACTATCTCTTTTCAGTGTGACTGACCTTACTTTTGCTCTGATCTCAGGAATTTGCATGTGCCATTGAAGTTTTATAATTAAATTTTCATATTTTGCACCATGTTAGTTCTGAACCTTTTGAACTTGAATATGGCTCTTTTTGTGGAGATTGTCACAACAAAATCACCTTTGCATCCAAGTCTTCACTGTTGTATGTACTTGGTGCATCACATAAGACTCTGTTTTTCTACTGAATCATAAATAGGGAGAAATGCACACATACCTCTTAAATCTCTCAGATAGACAGGAAACATATAAGTGTGCGTGAATGTGTATTCAGAAGCCATATACATAGCAGGTATACGAAAACCAACATAATTCAAAGCAAATACAAGTCTGATATGGTAAAGATTTAGCGAAGGGGAACAAAGACTGGGATACAGAAACACTTACTAGGGTTCAACCAGATCCCATCACCAGCTGAAGTAGTATGAAGATTGTTCTTATAATCAGAGTTGGAAAAAGCAATCTTCATGTAAGAGTAAGAATTTCAGGGGATTAAGTTTGATGTCCTTGTAGAAATGGATTTGCATAGATATAGGATTCTAGCATTTTTACATGTCAATGTTATTTCCCCTTTTCCCCTTGAATCCAATGAGAAGTTGGTTTTCACGACCTGTTATCCCCTTTCTTTCTTCTTCTTTATTTTTTTTAAGGTTTATTTATTTATGATACAGTATACAGAAGAGGGCACCAGATTTCATTATAGATGGTTGTGAGCCACCATGTAGTTGCTGGGACTTGAACTCAGGACCTCTGGAAGAACAATCAGTGCACTTTACCTTTGAGCCATCTCTCCAGCCCCCTATTATCCCTTTTTTTTGAATCCCAAACTCTTTTGTAGCCTCTACTTTGTTCTAGTGAGGTTTTGGATACATGTTCCTGTCCCTCATAAAGATATTCATCATTGTATCAAAACAGTGATTAATTTCCTGATGTCTTGCTACCCAGCACTGTTTTTACTGCTATTTTATGACTAACCATAAAGTTGTATTTGTTGACACAGTGTTTTTCTTTTCACATGTTCTTCAAACTCTCTGCTCTATTCTGCACTGACCTGCAGACTTTGTTTGAACTCCTGTCACCAGCCCTTATATATATGTGGGCTGGGGAGACCCCAGACCAATGCCCAGAAGTCCCAGGAACTCCTGAGGGCTTTTTCCCGTGGTTGGGTACAAAGATAAACAAATAAACAAGACAAATTAGTTTATAGAAACAGTGAAGTATGATGAGGAGGGAAGGGCAAGATTATGCTGGGGAGGTTGCTGAAGTGCAGTTGTGTAGAGCCAGGGTTAGCTGACTGACCCAGTGATTGGCTGGGCAAGATGACAGTGGACTGAGAAGATCAACGATGAAGATGGCCACAGCAGGTGTTAGCATCGAGGAAGTGGAAAGTGGCCCAACTTGACTGATCAGCAGGCTCTGCAAGTACCCCTCAGTTCTGCACAGTCAGTGGGAAGTAGCCGTGCCTGGAGCCCTGCTGTCCAGGCCCAGTCAGCTGCTGCCTGCCCAAGGTAACAAACATCTTATCTTCTGGTTTGAGGTGGACTTATGTTGGTTACAAACATTTTTTCTGTGGCTAAGTATTTCGTTGATTTCTCTTTCATTGTCCTGCCTTCTTCCTTCTCACTGAGAAAATACCTTCTAGAAGTCAGGTGTATTAGCATCTTGGTTGAGCCCAGATATTAGGAAACTCTGACTCAAAGTGTGAAAAGGCAGTACACCATCGAGCATGTACATATTCATATGCCAGGGCACAGTTTCCTCCACTCCAGCTGCCTCTGCATTTATGTTTATGACCCCACCTTCTCCTTGTGGTACCACAAGTTCAGGGCTGTACTAGTGTTCCCCCTTTTATTAGGCCTCCTATCTACTCACTCAACAGTCTGTGAAACATTTCTTTATCTCCCCATCCTTAATTTCATTGCCTTCTTTAAGATCTTGTTAAGTATTTGTCTTGGCTTCCTGAGTGTCTTTCCCCATTCCTCCTTGTCCAAGTCCATTTTCTACAACATGTCTATGTTGACAAATGAAAAAAAAATAATCATCTCCAGCCCCACCTTCTGCCTTATAGTTCCATTAAACTTTCCTTTTGGATGTCATGGCAACTTCATGTGGGTAAATGCCTAACTCTTGGTATGCTTTGCAAGACCTTTTATGTTCTACCACTCAACCTTCTTGCCTTCAGCTTGCACAGTTGCCACTGCTCTGCTTTGCTATTTTCTCAGCCAGTTTCCAACTGAGGCCATACTGCCCCTCGAGTGCTCTCCCCTCCAGGACCTCAGATTGATGCTGCTTCCTCTATGGAGTCTCTTATGTCTAGCACTCAGGAGCCTAGAGTATGAGGATTAAATGTTTGAAAACAGCCTCATCTTCATGCACCACTGAAGGCCATACTGTGCTACACAATAGGATCCTGTCTTAAAGCATCACCACCATACTTATTTTATTGCATTATAATAACTTGTTTTTATTTCTTTAACTTCATCTTATGAGAGGTTTCATTAAGTATTTGAAATTTTCTAAAATTTATTTTTGAGTTAGATCTAATCTGATCTACATGCAGATTTAATTTCTCAAAAACGTAGACATTTGATAATGATAATCTCATGTCCTGCATGCTATGTGTTTATATGTCTGTTTATTGTGCTAGAGTATACTCAGGACTTTGTGCATAGTAGGCACTTTATTTCACTCAGTTCCTTGTATGTAGAGAACATGCCTGTTCACAATGCAATACAGATATATGCTTATGGAATAAATAACTGAAAGAGTAAAGGAGAGGATTTTTTGCATTACCTCTTTGATTTTTATACAGTATATCTTAGTAAACATAATATTTCACACACAGTTTCAGGAAAAATAAACCATAGAAATTGTTATGATGAAGTGACCAAGCTGACTTGAAATGTGAATTGTTTCAGGGAGCATTGAATGATGGGAAAGGAATTTGCCGAAAATAATTTTAGGTCTCAAGCATTGAGTTGGATAATTGATTAGTTATCTTAAGAATTTAATCAGTGTTTTTTAGATGCCTAGCTTTGTTTTACAGAGGGATGAAAAAAAGTCAGTGATTGGTATGGTTTGTACTAAAGGGCTTTGAAATAGAGACAATACCAATGATACAGTGCTTTATTAGGCAGCACATAATTAAATCCTAATATGAAGAGATATTGGTTTTGCAGAAAGGAGCAGTTGTGGTAAGATGGATAAGCAATCCCATAGAGAAGCTCAAGTCTTGAAAGACATTTGGACTTAGAGTCTGCTCTTCAGGAATAGTGTTTATACAGTTCTAGAGTGTTGTGATATTCAGGGGACAACTTGGGCTGGGGTGCAAGTCCTGTCCTAAAGTGTTTTCAGGGCAAGCATGGGAACCTGAATCCAATCCCAGAACCCGTGTAGAATGTTAGGCATAGTGGTACGTTCTCACAACCCTGGCACCGGGGAGGCAATATAGACACTTTGTGAGTTCTACGTCAGTGGGAAACTGTCTCTGAAAATAAAGTGGATGGCTTCTGAAGGATGACATTTGAACTTAATTTCCGACTTGCAAATACATATACATATGCATGCACTCACAACATACAGTGAAAAGTGTATAACTTATTTCTTAGGTTGGTAAAGGAGGAAGAGCATAATGTTTTTATTTTAATGCTTTTTTGTTTGTTTTTGAGTAGGATTTTGCAGGAACTTTTTGTGTTGCAGAAAAAAAAAATGAAGTCGTTATTTCTGAGATGTCACTCAGAGTAATGTAGTATGAAGATGAGGTGGTTTATTTGGATCAGCTGGGATGTGATGGTCAAATTGTTCTTCCTCAAGTTTCTGGCCAGACAGACTCAAGCCCAGAGGTTTGAGGGTGTGATCCACTCACCATTAGCATAGTTACCTTTCATAACTAAGTTCATCATAAAATTGAACATTTATGAAGTGAGATTACCGTGTCACTTTAAAATGTCTTGTGTAAATTTTTTTCCAATTTTGCTGTACTTACTCTAATTTATGAGCCTCAGTGGTTCTGTTTCCAGGCATAGGAAATCATGAAACAAGTATGAGTGATAGATCAGCCTCTCTCCTGTAGAGGGCGCTAAGAGAGTAGCAGTCTAGTACTTTTTTTTTTTTTTTTTTTTTTTTTGCCACCCAGCACCTTCTGGCATGACTTGGCATAATATACATGAAGATTTTGTGCTTTGGTTTATGTTGGTATTTTATTTTTGAGGTTATTTTGGGTCCTAAACCCACAGTAATTCTTCAGGCTCATAACTATGCATTCTATCACTTTGGTTCAGTAAATGGTATGTACACCTGTGCATTTTGTTTAACCTTATGTATTTAAGGCATGGTAATTTTAGATCTTCAGTATGTCTCATTTACATATGACAAATGTATGCATATAGACACATTAAACCATTTTCCAAGCATTTGCCACATTCATGATAATAACCTAAACTTGGCCTTTTATAGGACCTCAGATGATTATTTAATGGAATTGTCACTCAGGACACTTACTGGCTTTCTCTAGTCCTTTTAAAAAGCTGAATTGAGCATAATGAGGTGCATCCCTTAATTAAATGTTTTCCTCATGTGCAGTCACCATTAGCTGTTTGGCTTTCCACTCTACATGCTTTTGAAGCAGCCCTGCATTGCAAATCAATATCTTTCTGGAGAGACAGTGTTTTGAATTGCCTGGACAGCATATGCATGGTTACTTTGGCTGCAATGCTGCTGCAGAGCGCGGTTTCTCTGCCTTCCTGGGAACTCCACAGGCAAGTCCATCGTGTTTGGAGAAAAAAATATATATATTACGTTAAGGAGAAAAACTGAACTGTTAAAGCTTTTGATACTGAACATTAGCATGTCCTTTGTGCTCTTCTGAAACCAGTTTTTGGTCTTGCCTTACTGAGATTAGCTTCTCTGAGTGATTTCTGGATTTTTTTTTTCTCCCTGCTTATGCTTCCCCCTTTCTTGGTTGTAGTACGGCCGTACCATTTCAGCTTGCTAGTGCAGAAAGATGTGAATTCAGTTGCTGTGTGAGGCTGGCTTGGTGCAAGCACATTGCTAGAGATATGTTAAAGAGTTCCAGGTGAATCCAGCTTGCGACAGACAACAGCAAAACGGTAAGACAGAGCATGCCTGGAATCATAGCAAGGGTTTTTATTTGGAGCATCTCGGCAAGTCTAATTCCTGACTCACTCATTTACAACTTAAAAAGGATTCATTTTATGCATTTCATTTTACTCACTCTCTTCTATTTAACTGCCAAAAGCCATCAGAGATTGATAAAGGGGTATTTAAATTAAAGATCTGATGGGGTTACTCAGGGAGTCTCCAGAGGCTTCCAAGGCTATTGCTTGTAGTTTGTAAACACCAGTAGCAGAGATAAGAAGAAGAAAATGTTTGGTGACTGCTTCTTTGCCAGAGCCGAGTCTGTTTTCTTTGGAAACTAGTCTCTTTTTTTTTTATTGCTTAAGGAGCCCTTGCAGATTGTTTTGCCTGTTATGCTCTGCTGAGTGCCCTCGGAGTCCAGCAACTGAAGGCCAGGGACCACCTTTCCTCCTGGTAAACTGATGTCTGGGAATTTAAATGGACTGGGTCTGAGTGGAATTGATATCTCTACTATATTATTAGAGATCTGGGGCTGCTTCTCTGCTCATCTCAACCTCTCCCCTCCTTGAGCCCTGAGTGTACCTGGGTTAAGTGTGTGTGGCTGAGTAGAGGTCAAGGTTCTGCTATTTATTGTCATTATATCTACCATGATTCTGCTTTTCTGCAGAGAAGTGATAATTCTCCATACAGTTCTGCTTAAAGAGCTAGCTCTACTAGTGGGCTGTTAGCATTGTAGATGCCAATGGAGAACCCTTGCATGCTTGAAAGGCTGGGGTAGTAGGCTACTCCAAAACGAGGCTTGCCTGCTCATGAAGATGAAGAGTAAGGTTGGAATATAAACCTTGACAGAGGATGAATTTCTATTTGTTTCATTAGCTGAGGCATAGTATTATAAGTAGTGAGGGGGTTTGAAATTGAAGGATATATTTTCATATTGTTTACACTGAGACTAATAATACATTAGATGATCCTGTGAATTTATCTGGGTCCACCTTTTATGTAGGTGCTGAATATTAAGCTTGTCAGCACTTGATATTTTGCTTTAAAATATTTTACTTTGTATGCTTGAACATAGGAATTCACTTGAAATAGGAATGTTGTAGTCAGTGAGTATCTGTTGACCAAATCATTAGTAACTTGCATGTTGGCCAGAAACTAGTTTTATATAATTTTTGATACAAAAAAAATCTGAGAAACAATACTTCATTACTTTATTGGCCAACTGAGAAAAGCATCAATGTAATTTATGATTCACAATATGTGATTTATTGGAGGAGGAGCCTTTGTATTTACTAAAATTTAAGTGTAAAACTGGACTTTGTAAAAGTAGGAATGAATATTTGGATTTTGTTAAAAGGTAGGTAGGAATTTTATTTTGTTTAATCACTTACTATTTCCCAAAAAGTAAATGGAAATATGAACTGGTGTTTTTTATTCAATTGTATTGAGATGATGTGCTGTTTGCTAGGTCTTTTTCTGAGAGTGGTATGTTCTAGCTATTTATATTTTTACCTTCAGTTTGTGTTAAGCTGAGAGGTTTATTTTTTTTTAATCCTATGACAGAAGGAATGGTACATCTGCCAAAAAAAAAGTAATTTTAAAAAGGGCACAAGTAGATCAGTAATTGGACATGATTTTATAGCCCACTTCCGTCTTCATCGTGCAGACATTATTTATATACTGTGAATGAAATGTTGGGAGCCGTGCTTATAGAAAGTAGAGAGGACATGGAAGGAGCCCCAGGGAAGTAATGTGACCCCTTCCCCCTGCAGTCTGGACCACTGTGTTCTCTCTGAGATAGTCTCTTTGGAACTTGGCAAACAGTGTAAAGACTGCAGAGGCGAACCTTTTTCTTGCAGGCATTCACCTACAAACAAACATTAGTGCACAGTCTGTGACAGTGGGAAGGAAACAGGTTGATGTGGATCCTGGCCTCATGGAACTTGGAACTTTTTTCTAAAAAATGTTTGAAAGAGAAATTCTATAAAAAAATTTTGTTTTTCCACTTTGGTAATAGTGGAAGAGATACTGTCTGCTTTGATTTTTAAAACTGTATTTAAAATGCACATTACACAAAATTTACTGATTTCATCATTTTAAGATTTACAGTAGGGTGGTGTTATTAAGTAAATATACTCAGTATTTTGTAGTAATTATTCCTATACTTTGTCAGACCTTCCCATCATCCCATGCAGTTAAATAGTAAGCACCTCCTTCCCCTTGATAGCCTTGTTTTTATGTTCTGTGCCTATGAGTTGGCCTCTGCTAGGTACTGTGCTTCTTGACAAGTGGAATGACATAGTGTTTGGCTTATTTCACTTAGCATGTTTTCACAGTTCACTGATAAAGTACTATACATTGGAATCTCATTCTGTGGAGGGTATGCTTTGATTTTAATATGGAAAAAATTGCAGTTTTCCTCCTTAGTGTAGAGTGTCACTAAATCAAATTTCCATATGGACTCTGTAGTAGATAACTAAGAGTTTCTAAAAATATTAGCCCATGGAAACAGCAAAGAATGAGGTCTAGAAATGCACCCATTGAACCATCTTATGATATTTGGGTTATTTATATGCCCTGGTGATTGAGCACAGTACCTGGACTGCTAAGATTTTCTTGTCTAGTCTCTGCTGATAAGAGAGCAATGATCAGCTGGGATATCCTTTGTAAGGCGGAATTATTACTTTTGTCATTATTCTCATTAAAACTTCACTCAGTATGCTTCCAGCACATTGCTCATTCTAACTATAAAAGCAAAGACTTATCAAAACATTGATCAGGTTTCCTATATACTCCATTCTGCCTCCAATTCCATTTTTGGTAGACAGTCAAGCAGAAATCCCCAGATAGCCTCTGCCTTAGTTAAGAACAGAGAGAGGGTATCTACTTGACACCACAGTGAACAAGGCTTTACATAAGATAGCCAAGCTTATGTTCATCATTCAAGTTTTTTCTTTCTTTACTTTCTCTACATACTACTTCTTTTAAAATCAAGTTACTTTTTCCCCCCCAATAGTTGATTCCTAGTTAAAAGGTCATGTGATATCTCTATCCAGAGCCATCTATCTGTTTGCCATCAACTGACATGACAATCACTGTACTGTATCCCTGGAAATTTTATATCTATGTAACTCCCTGTTGAAGGCACCTAAACAAGTACAGAGAAACAAAATTTACCATAGCAATGTTTATTACCTGATTCATTCCATCTTTCTAAGTAGTCTCTGTCTTCCTGATCTAGTTTGCTTTGGGATAGGATCACATGTTGTCAGGATGACTTTGTCAAGTCAGTATATAGCTGAGGCCTTCCGCCTCTGCTCCCCAAGTGTGAGGATTACAGATGCATGTAACTACACATGACATTCTGTCCTTAATTATTTTTAATGCATTATGCTCTTCTTTTTTTTTTTATGTTATAGTCTGGTGTTTTTATATGAGTCAGACTCAGAATAAGATTAATTAAATGAATGTTTACTTGGGTGGTGAGTTGCAAGAAAGGAAGGAAGGGCAGACCAGACAACCACATCCCAGTTACTCTGTATTGCTTTGAATATGCTTTTTCTTTTGTATTAGGAGAGATGAAGAAACATGGGTGGGCAGTATTGCAGGTAAGGCCTGTCCTTTTTTTTTCCCACCTAGAATGTAGGTTTCTGGGGACACTTCACAGTGATCAAAAGCTTCTGCTGTGTAGTTTGGTCCTCCAATAAATCTCCACTCCCATGTTTCCTCTCTGCCTGGCCTCGGACAGGTTGCTTAGTTAATGTGTCTTTCAGTTTAATTTCCTATGAAATGAAATATGATGCCCCCTCCTGGGGCTCTTGTAGAAACTGAGAAATTATGTTAAAGGTAGTTTTCATAGTAACTGTTATAGAAGAGCTCATTAGTGACTGGTCATCATTACTACCATTGTCACCTCATTTAGAAACCCTCCATTTTCTAGCAATTACAATTTTACCATGTTGGCCTTCTCTACTTTGCTTTAGTAAAGGGCCTATATGAGCATTTCTTAATTTTACAAGGTTAAAGAAGATAGAAGGAGGTTGTAATAGGTTGCTTCATTTCTCTGTTTATCATCTACTGGACTTGGAGGGATGTGTGTACAAGGATGTGCATTCTAAAGACATTCTCTTCTGTCCAGCTCATTTCAACCAGAAGCCAGTTTCTCAACTAAATGATATCTTGCTAGAAATGTTGGCAGTGAAATGCTTCTGGAAGCACTGGGTCTTTTTCAGGTGGCACATAAACAGCAGGATATTTAAATCCTGCTGTCTGCTCTATTCACCTTGGCCAGCTTAGTGTGGAGTCACAATTGACTCTTCTCAGTTGTGGGGAAGGTATACAAAGCAGGTCTTCATAAAGTTAGGGGGCTTTATTATCGAAGGATCACTATCAGATTTATTATTGCTGAAATTTTAGCTCTTCTCAGTGGATGGACCAATTGTGAGGGTTGCATTGAAAGACAGTTTCATTTTTTTTCCCCAAAGGCTCATTGTTCTCTGTCTTTCTCTTCAGGAGCTGTGTGGTTAGTGACCCACATATGATTCTCTGAAAATCTAAGAGCTTCAGAAGTCTATCTTATATTCAGTGATATCCTATATTTCTCAGAATTCTTTGCTCAGAATTATAGATGGATTTCATTGGAAGATAAACATCATATTTTAAACATTGTAACATAACTCTTGACCATAATTGCTAAGTTATTATCCAAGTACTAATAATGCATTACATTTTTTTTTAAATTTGAAAAGATGTTTGATCCAGGTGAGATTATAGAAATTGTGTTCATTTTCTATGTGTCTCAGAATAGAATGGTAGTATGACATTTTAATTCCTCTTCATGAAATAATTTTTAAGATATTTATAATCTTTGTTATTATATGTTGTTCATATATTACCAAGTGAAAGTAATTCAGGTCCTAATGGATCAGTCTTATCCTCTGTACTGCATTCTTTTCAGTTTCCATTGTTTAATGCTATTGTCCTTTCTGGATACTTTATCTTGCATGAGGGATAGAATAGAGAGGCGCTTGAGATGTATACACATAAAGATAGAGCTGACCTGGTTCAGAACGAACAAGCCAGGGGCTATTCAGTGAAGCTCAGAAGGGAAACAACAGGATTCAGATGGCACCTGGGACTGACCTTTGCACAGCCTTTCTGACAGATGACAGCTTCTGGAGTCTCTTCTGATGTCTTTTAAAAAGTGAAATTCAAACAGTAGGCATTCCAGGACAGGCAAAAAGCCATCCTGGTTGTGATATAACATTGATTTAAAACTCAGCCCATTTTATTTGCTCTTCGTACTTCAGAAATGATACCTGGTTGCAGTTTTTAAATTGCTACAGTTCAGGCTAGTCTCCTGGCCTGTTACTTCATTAATGCATAATGGAGGATCTTCTGAAAATACACGGTGACTCCCCCTTCTCAGATTGGACCAAAGACAGAGCTTACTAAAAAGGAGAGATGTATATAAACACATATAATCTTTGAGAGAGGAGAAAAATGTTCTTTTGTGCAGGAATAGATTTTTTTGAAAGCTTTAAAGGAATAGTGTCTTGATGAAGAAACTAAATGCATTGATAACCTATTTGTATGGCTTAGTGTTTCAGTATCTTCGTTGAGAATGGGCATTCTACTTGGGGATTTTGTAGGCTGATAGAGCCTTCATTTTGTGGAACAGCAGGAGAGGGTTACTCCCTTGCCATGTGTTGATTCTCACCATCACATATTCTCCTTTTCTGGTCCCTCTGATGGTAAATGTATATGATCAGGGAGAAAATATAGGTATCAATTTTACTGCCTCACCTCCCAACACTGGATATGGCCATCTGGCATGAATGGTATTTCCTGAACTCCCTTTTTCCATGGTGATATTTTAACCTGATTGAACTGGAGATATCAAGCAGGAGTCAGAGAATTTGTATATACCTTCTTTGACTTTTTAGAATGCTTGATAAAATTTTACTGGGACCAGTATTTGAAGGGTGTTTCATTCAGCTTCCAAAGAACAGGAATCAGTACCCATATGCTTTGCCAGTCTGGAGAGGACAGTACCATTTTGCCATACAGGCAAAAAGGACTCACAGCAGATGGTGGGCTTGTTGTAGGGGAGACACACAGTATTTTGTACAATCTATATCTTTAAAATTTTTTTTTATTTTTTTTTAAACTAGGAGTAATCTTTTCCCTCTAAAATGCCAAATAAACCTTGGTAAATAAGCAAGGCACAGTTTGGGATTTAGTTCTCTTGAGAAAAGAGATAATGACATTAAATATAATAGTCAAGATGGTTAATATTGAAACCTTTACTAGAACATGTAAGTACATCAACCTATAGGCAGAAAGTATGCTGTAATAATCTGCAGATGTTATTCATTCTTACCTTAATCTCATTGCTTTTTGTTTCCTACTTATATACACATTCGTTGATTACATTTTCCAAAACTTTAGCTTCTGGAAGCATACATACATATACATTGGCTGTATATTGTTAGAAAATTTTATTTCAGTGTTCAAAATAATACTCATTATCTGAAATTGCCATTATATTTTGTTTAAGCAAACAAAATATTTTGCTTAAGTTTGAGCAAATGTTTTACTCGAAGATGGTGATGTGCTTATCACCCCTGAGATATGAAGAACCTGAAACAAAATTAGTTTTCAAAAGAGTTGACTTCTCTCCTTGACCATAACAGCAAAATATATTATTACATGGTCTAGGACACTGTGCCTCAAACATCAATCCAGAGGACCTCTTGTTAAAATTGGAATTCTAATGTGGCAGGACTGTGGTGGCCTGATATCCCTGGTTGGACCATTCCTACTGGTCTGTGGGCACAAAGAGAATTATAGAATATCTTAGATGAAGTGTGAATCTCTAAAGATGATAGCATCACTGAGACCTTGTGTAGGCCTCCTGTAGCAATAGAGATGTTACTTTTACTCTTGCCATGATTCATCATTAAATCGTACTTTAAATTTATCATTATAATTCAAAAACTAAGATACTAGAATTTTATAACTAGATGCATATACCTTTATGAACCTATAGACAAAACTATATCTCAGATAAACTTTGTACTATAATAAGTATTGTAGTAGGTAAAGCTACTTAGAATTATTCTGATTACATTTCCCAAAACTTTAGCTGGTGGAAGCATACATACACACTCCCATTAGAATGAATAAAACAATTGTTGTTTTATTGTAGCTTGTTGATAGAAAACATTAGAGTCCAGAAAAGTTATAACGAAACTACAGTTCCCAAGGCAACGTGACATGATTCAGCTTTGTCCATTTCCATTCAGCTTTGCTTATTAGTTGATGAAGGAATCAAATAAAATTAAGTCAGATCCAAAGAAACTAATCAGTAGAGAAATACACGTTTTATTAAGTAAGGAAAGCAAATGGCAACAAATTCTGGTGATGATGCAAAAGAAAAGAAGTTCTTATCTGTGGTTGGCAAATCCATGATGAAGTCAGTACAGAACTTCATGTGATCTAGTTATATCATTCCTAGGCTTGTTCCTCTGGGAATCTAAAGTGAGCATTGCACAGAGATACAGACAGAGCCATGATTATTTGCATTACTGTATGTGAGGGTCAAGATGATGGGGCCTGTTGTGCAACATCAGTCTATGAATAGCTGAAGAAAATATACAGCATGGAGTTCTATTGAGCTACATAGAAGAAAGAAATCATGTCATTTTTGAAGAAAATGACTACAACTAAGTGAAATAAGTCAGCCTCAGGACCACAAGTATCATGCTTCTTCCTTCTGTGTGCAGAACCTAGATTAAGAGAGAGAAGGCCATGAAAGTAGAAGACTGCTTAGAAAGAGAAAGGGGCAGTAGGAAGGTCATGGGCAGGATGGGTAGTAGAATTTCTGTAAATACATGTATGAAAATGTGATAGTGCAACCCATTATTTTTTACAATTAATATATACAAAATGGGCGGAAAAGTAAATATCATCTTAAAACAAGGTTACCTTAATGAGCATCGAATTCTGTTGAGTAGGAACAGCCAGTGAAAGCATTTTCATTGACTAGGAAAGACCTCAACATAGAGGATGTCTCCTTTTAATATAGTTTTTGAGGGTGATTTTTAAGAAGGCCTACTTTTAGTTAAAGGGAAAGTCCTATCATTGAGTAATTATTGGCATAGCATATACTATATATAGCGTTTGTTAGCAAACACTAACAAAACACAAAACATGGGTTACATACTCAAAAGTATTTATGTTTGGGCCTGAAGTATAATTGGTACATGAAAAAGATGAGAACAACCAAGCAAAACTAAGACAGACTTCCTGCTACTCCAACCAGATAAATGGAAGCAAGGTGACTGTAGTTTATGTGAGTAATGGCAGCACCAGTTATTTATGACAGGTTTTGAGACAATCGAAAAGCGGTATAGTTTATAGTAAGGGCATTTGTGGTTGCAGCAATGACATCGATGCTGGAGCAGAGCTACTGTGTAACTGTCCTACAGTGTGAATTGCTGCACCGTGCTTTATGTGATTGATTCTTTAGCCAGAATACTCATGCAGGTATCACTGAGAAATGGTTCTATGATTTCAGAGTGCATGAAAATGATGTTTATGGTGTGTACCATATTCACATACTTTCTGAATCCTAAATTGCTGAAGAGGAATTGCTTATGAAACGAAACACGAAGTAAGTTTATTTGCCTGGTCCTTGATCTACTTAAAATAATTTACCAGTTATAACCTGAGATCCATTTTTTATACTAGAGGCAGGAAAGGTCAAAGGAATTGCTAAGGACAATAGCTGTATCATTTAGCAAATGAAAAGACAAACCTGGAGTGTTCAACAGGCTTACTGTAAGTTGTTCTGAGTTATGTATGTTAGTTAAGTGCTGTCCTGAAGAGCTCGATTTTGGTAAAATAAGATGGTGATATAATGTCCCAATATGTGTCACCAAATCTACGTGCAGTTAATACAATCTGTATCTTTGTTTCATGTGTTCATAGAACCATCTTTATCTACTTAGCTACACAGACTCCTAGACATGCAACCACACTAATTGAGAAGAAACTACAACCTACAACAAAAGAGTGGACACTGTCTTTTTCAACCCCACAGGTTAAACTAATAGACAAAGGTGGCTATCATGGGTGTTATTCCAGTGGCACAATATGCATTCCTTGTATTCTCCAGAATTCTGTTCCTATCTATATTTTCATAGTTGAAATCCCTTTTAAAGGAGGAATATTTTTGTTTGGGGGTGGTAGTGCTTTACATGAAAACTTGTAAATGACTAAAGGTAATTTTTATTGAGAACAATTTTGAGAGAAGTTGTTGAGTAAGAAAAAATACTTAATCTTCTATGAGAATAATGGACAATGCAAAAAACAAAACAAAACAAAAAAACAAAAAACCCAGAAATAGCTATAAATATATCATATGGTCAAGATTATGCTTATCTCATGTTTCACAATACCCCTATGAGAGGTACTCCCTCCATGAACATCAGAAGACCATGACCTATCCCCTGCTAGATGTGTGGGGCATATTTGTCACAGGTCAACTTGGCATCTTTGAAAGCCAGTTTTTTCTGGTAGCTGCCTTCCACTACGACTGTGGAGTAAGCAAGTAGAGAAGGTCAGTCTGAGATCTTAGAATTGTGCCAGTCACCAGAAAATGGCTGATTCAAAGGAACAGTTTTCAACCCGAAGGAATACACGTTACATGGATGCCAGCCTTAACTGAATTCAGTTGTGCTCTTTCACATCTGTTGTTGAGATTTCAGTAGACAGTTGTCTAGGTTTTATATAGCTGCAAGCAAAAATTATAGGTCAAACTCTGCCTTTTGTACACCCTCAACATGATTTGAATATCTGATTTTTTTTTCTTAAACTAAGTTAAGGTCTACCAGTAAATTAGCAAACATCTGTTAAGGATGAGCATGCCAACTCTATGAGATAGAACCTATACCTGCTATCATTAATGAGGCTAAATACTTCATAGACCCAGCGAAGACCTACTATGATTATTCTGCTAAATTAACATAGCACTAAAATGACTCCCAACTGTAGTGTTGTTCCCATAGAACAGTGCATTGCTCAGTCCTCTTCAGAGGAGCTTCATCTTATAGGAGATCACAGTTAACACAGAGACCATAATTGGATAATGTGCAGAGAGTGAGAGACTTTAAAGTGCTCAGCCCTGAATGGAATGTCTCTGTCACATCCCTCAAAGCTCATGGATCCACATAGAAGAGGGTGGTGATGGGCAGTTTTAAGGAAACAGCATTTTACAGACACAGCAGGGAAGGTGCACATAAGAACTCACAGAGACATGGCAGTGTCCACAAGGCCTGCACAGGCTCAAGGTAGGCACAATCCCCTCACAGTGAGGGGGAAGTGGGCACAGAGT
This sequence comes from Sigmodon hispidus, assembly GCA_004025045.1. NCBI lineage: Eukaryota > Metazoa > Chordata > Mammalia > Rodentia > Cricetidae > Sigmodon > Sigmodon hispidus. The sequence continues at coordinate 339,462 of PVIH01000221.1, forward strand.
CCCACCCCTAGTCACATGTGATAACCATTTGTTGCAAAGCCTTTGTCTGTGGCCTTCCTCCCAAGGCAAGCCACAACTGAACTAAAACACTCCCCTCCATCCAGCGGCCCTTCCAGAGTCAATCACAGATACTTAGCAAACTGGGAGGGGAAAATCAGTGGAGTGACTGAGCATACCAGCATATTCAGGCTTTTAGTGACATTTTGTTGTTGTTGTTTTTTTAAATCTTATTAGAAAGAAAGAAGGTGAAGTTGATGGGAAGGGAAGCAAGGAGGAGCTGGAGGATGGGAAAGAGTATGATAAAATATTTGAAATTCTCAAAGAACAAATAAAAACGATAAATGGACCATACTTATTCAGAGGAATATCTCTTATGTAGTTTCATCTCTCACTTAGATAAAAATTTTATGTTCTGCTGAATTCACTGGAAGAAAAAAGTTTATTCTGGTATTTGTGATGATTTCTTCTTTTTAGGTGTTTTCAAGTACCATTGGGCATTCGTACTTATGTAATTCTTGTCACTTCTGTTTTTAAATGAAGTGTGAAAAACACGGCTGGGGAAAATATACCTCAGTTTCTATTAGTGTTGGCATGTCTTGTTCTCACATAGAATGAAGATGATGTTTTTGGCCTTAGGCATACACACCCAAGATATTTTCTCCTGGACCCATGATTTGAGAAGACCACTTTTAAACCGTAGAAGCCTCCTGTTTCTCATGACTTTGTCAACAAACATCTGCTAGATCCTTCAAGAGAACCTTTGAAGAGAGAGGTTTTGAGGGTTGTCAAGTGAATATGAGACAAAGTCATTGCCCAGTGGAGGAAATAGATTGTTAAGATTGTTAGTTTAAATGAAGCATTGCAATGTAAGTACACAAGATATAGCAGACTAAATGCAATCACTGAAGGAATTATTTTTTTTTATTATTTTGAATAAAGAAGTCACACTTTCTATCCTTGTATATCCTTGTATATCCTTCCCACAACATCAGGTTATTCTTTCTTCTCCACATCTCCCCATTTCCCCCCCATGGGCAGGTGGTCCCAAGGTCCCACGATCCCAATATTGCTTCGTTCAGCCTCTACTCCTGGCAAATCCAGGAATTCTTAATAAAGCTTGCTAAGTGTCTGAGATTGACTTGCGAAGGGCCTCTGGATAGAGGGGAGTGTTTTAGTTCAGCTGTGGCTTGCCTCGGGAGGAAGGCCACAGACAAAAGCTTTGCAACAAATGGTAAAAACTGATGATCTGTGGAATGGCCTAAGTCTCCTGTGCTTGGAGCAGCTTTAGCCTGTAGTCTTTGTACATGACCAAGTACTCATATCTTAAAAATATGTATAGTAATACAGTCAATTGAAAATTAACTTGAGCCTGGAGAAATGGGTCAGTGGTTAAGACTGATTATTGCTTATTGCTCTTGTAGAGGAAAAGCATTTTGTCTCTAGCACCCATGTTGGTAACTCACAGCAGCCTGTCACCAGTTCTGAGATGTCAGGCCTCAGAGACTGGTACCCACGTACTACATATGTGTCTTCTTTCTCTCTTTCTCTCTCTCTCATGCTCTGTCTCTCTTTCATACTCTCACATACATATATAAATATTTAAATCTTTATTTTTTTCTTGATATTTAGTCTGATTACTGACTTAATCAAATTACCCCACTTTCACATATTAATCTTCATGATTGTGACATATTTCACATACTCTAAATAAAGAACATAAAAACAAATATGTTTGTTGCAATTATAGTTGTTGCATTTAATGTGTGCCCTGTTCTAAAACACCAGCACTATGAGTTGGGCTAATTTTACTTTAAAAATCTTTCCTAAGCTAAAATTATAGATTTACTCACTTAGCCTCCCTCCCCGGGAAGTTTAGTAATAATTCTTCTTTGTGTGTTCTTGGGACTATGCTACCTTTAAGTTACATAGTAGCATAGGTTATAGAATCTTAGTTATGGATAATTTGGGGTCTTGGTTGTCTTGTCTAAATTAGTGACTCAGACTTGAATCATAGAATGGAAGTTTTTCTTTTTAGGGGTTATTTAACTTATACTGTTAAAAGTGAATGTGGCATTAAAGCAAATCTGGAGTGTTGTGTCTGATGAAGGTGCTGTCTTTCAGTTTCATGTTTGCTTCGAAATAAATCTACCTACATACATAGTTAAAAAAAAGTTAACTTATTTTAAAAACTTATTATTTTTTTTAAAAATGCCTTCTGTAAGTGGGCATTTTTAAATTTATTTTTATTTTATTTTATTTTAGTTTTTTTGCAGTCTGTTTTCTGCAGATGTACATTTTGAATGTATTACTTGGGGCCATTACCCTGACTAGTGTATTGCCCTGGCTTGTCATCCCTGGAGCAGACCATGTTACTCTTGTTTCTACACTGGTACCTCCCTGCCCCAGGTCCTGAGCAGCTATCCCTGTCTTCAATAAACTACTTACTTGGTCTAGCACTATTTGGCTGTTCAACATTCTCTGTGTTAAGACTAATCACATTGTATTGCATTCATTCTTTCCTGTTGAAATTGCCATTCTTACATTAGTAGCTTTTGTCATTTGAAGTCATATTGAACTCATGCTTTTTTAGTAACTCATTTGATTTATACACAATATTATGATTCTTTTTTATAGTTGAATAAGCAATCATAGTTTCAGCAGTGGGAACTCTGTGAGAGTGAATCTCTTGTCTTGCTAATGTTCTTTCTATATTTTAAAAAGGTTCCCAGCTTTTTAGTCAATAGCTGGATGTTTCCTAGCCTCTATTTCCTTCTTTATTCTCTATTTTCTTCTTTAATTTTCTTCTCAAACCCACCCCTGACACTTATGCCCTGTGAAACGAAATCTGTTTTTTTTTTTCCAGTGGGAGGTATAACATCAGCCAGAATTCAGGCATGCAGTGGGGATGAGTATGAAAGTTAGAAGTGGGTAAAAGGTTACTATGTATTGACTAGAGAAGTCTCCTCTGTGAGGTATGTGGTCTATTTTTGAGACTTCTTATTTATGAGGTTCTGTCTTTAACCATGATTCTTACTCACTAACAGGTTATGGAGGGATGCCCAGGAAGATGCGGGTGCAGAGGAATAGCATCTGTACATAGTCTGTCTTCTAGGCCTCCTTCTGTTGTTTTGCATCACTCTGTGGTTTTATGTTAAGAGCTACTTGAAACTACAGCTCTCAGCAAGGCGTAGACATTACTGTTATTTCACCTTGCTGGATCATTTTCTGAACTAGAGTGCTTTAGTTCAGGTTCTCTAGGAAAATTGTCATGTTAGTGTGTGAGGGCAGCAGAGGTGACTGCATATATTTTAGCAGGGCTCAAGTTTGACTCTATTGTGCTCACAAGCAACAGACTTGGGCATATCACATTTAAGTCCTGTGTCCTGAATACTGGAAACATGAAATCTGTCTAGAAGAGTTACTTTGTGTTATGAGGAAAACTAAGTATACATTTTTTCACTTGATGAAGATGCATGCATAGAGAAGGTGTTGATGCTGCTATGATTCGTGGCAACCTGACTGTACTGGAGACCAGTATAAATTGTATATAACATTAATTATGTGGACAAATTTGTTCATGAGCTTTAGGGTACTCATGAAGTTATGGATAATGGTACTTAGTTCATAGCCATATGTAGTGATAGCAATCATGACAGTCATTGCTTATTTTGGCCTGGATTTGATACAGCATATCAAATTTGTTAGTGGTATATGCAGCATGTTTTTTAAGTTCTGCTCAGGTGTCAGAGTGCTTCAGGTTGTTTCAGTAAAAAACACATATTAAGTTTCTACTCTTGGGTTACATAGTACCACAAAGGCATAAGGCTTATTATTTCAGTTTCAATTGGCTGAAAGTGTAGGTGTGGCCTAGGGTTTCTTTGCCCAGGATCTTACCAGGCTGAACTCAGGTTGTTGTCTAGGTGATGGTTCTCACCTGGAGCAAAAGGTCCTTTTCCTTGTGGGTGGACAAAATTAGTTTTATTGTGTGTGTAGTTACGTGGGTACTTGGTTTTTATTGGTTTTGGAGGGTTGCCTAGTTTTTTCTTTTAAATCTCACCAGGTAGTCTAATGTCTACCTGTAGAACAATATAATTATATGACATCACATCATAGTTGCTTAGAAAAGGGAGAGAATGATTCAAAGACAAGAGATATTAGGCATTGTTTTAGAATCTACCTATTATAAATTTCATTTGAGGAATCTTGTTTATATCAATTCATGAACATATGTACTTATTATTTTTGTAACAGCATTCTACTTTTTAAATAATAGCTTTGGATGAATGTCTCAAAGCCTCGCTTTTTTGTATAAAACAGTGGTGATTAATTATTTGGATTTTTTGTGTATGATTTATTGCATTGTGGGAAAAGATACAATAATATAGTGTGGCTCTTACTTTTGTGGATTTAGGGAAAGAATTGCTCAATCTCAGATGCTATAGAAAGAATTAAGAGCACTTCCTGTTCTTACAGAGGACCTGAGTTCTGTTCTCAGCATCTACATGATTGCTTACAAGTATTTCCAACTCCAGTTCTAGAGGCTCCAACAACATCTTCTGAGCTCTATGGATACCAAGTGTGTATGTGGTACATATGCATATATGCAGGCAAAATATACATACATATAAACTAAAATAAAACACCTTAAAAAGAGAAGTAATGCCTCTCATATGTGGTCTGCCAGGAGGGTGATTGAAAATATGGTTCTGCAAAACTGCTATGGCATGCCAATTTATTTTAAATTCACCTATGAACTGGAGTCTAAATGTAAAGAAATAGGCTTTTAAAAATTCCTTTGCCAGTCTACTTAGATGTTTTGCCAATTTTTATCTTTGTGTTTTAATTTTTATTATCTTCTATTTTGTTTTTATTTTCATATTTAATTGTTATTTAATTTTATGCTTATTTTGGATTTCATCTACTCTTCTAAGTATCTAAAGTATCTTAAGATTGATTCCAAAGTTATGTATTTGTATTATTCTTCTTTTCTGTGTTTATTTTGTATTGTATGTTTATGTATGTTTATGTTATATGTATATATAATATGTTATATTTATGTATATTATACATGATGAGTTTTTCTCAGAACCTCTGGTGTTTATGGTTCAGGGACACCTGAAGCTCACATGTCTACTGACTGACTCAATGATGGCCATGTTTTCTTATTTATTGCCTTCCTATCTTTGAAAAGAATGTAAATCCTTAAAAATATGAGTGTGTTTAGCATACCCATGATAAATTATTAAGTTTTGATCATTGTGGAAGATTTTATATTGAATCTTTAAAAAATATATATTTCAAGGGCTGCAGAAAATGGTTCAGCAGTTAGGATCACTTGCTGCTCTTCTAGAGGCCCCAAGTTTGGTTCCCAGAATCTGTGTTGATGACTTACAACCATTTGTAACTCAGCATCCTCCTCTGGCCTCTCAGGATACTACAGAAATGTAGCACACACACACACACACACACACACACACACACAAATACAGAGTCAGACAGACACATATCATGTACATAAAAAACATGAATGCATATGAAATAAAAATAAGTAATTAAAAAAGAAAAACAAACAAACTACAAGAAACCCCAAATTCTCAAACATCTTCAGCACTTCTGAGGTGTGCTTAAAAGGATCAGTCTCATTTGGTTTAATCATACAATTCAATCTATATTTAACAATGTTGGCAAATTATTAAAGCAGGGTGGATGATGAATATTGAATTAATTTTTTGAACATTTAATACTTGGTTTATTTTATACACACATTCCACTTGTTCTTTCTTATATAAATTTGCATATTCATTACATAGCTAAATTTAGTGATTTTACCTTTACTTGTGTCTGCAGATATCTGATACTCTGCTTCATGTCTTTTTCCCCACTGAAAACACACACCTGAAACATTTATGCCTACAGTTCCATGTGTGTCTGTTTACATTAGTGTGTGTGTTTGTATGCATAGGTACATTGACTCTCCAAATGTACTCAACCTGTATTTTATCTCAGAAGTTGATCTTTAAACTTTAATATGAGCTTTATTTAATGTTTTTCAGTTTTTCTCCTTTGATAGCATATAGGAATGCAGAAACTGTTTACTTAAAGAAAAACTGTAAAAACAGTTTAATTCAGAATGACTGAAGACTGAGCTTCTGTATAGATTTTTCTGTTGCTGTGACAAAATACCCAAGATGACCTGAAACCAGGAGAGCTTCACTGGCGTCATAGGTTTACCCACTTCAGCCTTCATTCAGTTGACTGTTGTTCTGGGGCCTGCGCTGAGGCAACATCACACAGTTAAGGTGCATAGTAGAGCCAGTCATACTGAGTGCAAGAGCTAGAGAGAGAGAGAGAGACAGAGACAGACAGACAGAGACAGACAGAGACAGAGTGGGAGGGAGGAGGAGGGGGAGAAAAAGAAGTGGGGAGGAGAGTATGTTCTAGAGTCTAGAAGTAAAAGATATGCACACAACCAATGGCTTTGTTTCCTTCTGCTGGGCCCGCTTATTGATACTAACACCACCTCACAGTAGTGTTTAGGGTGGGGGCAACCAAGCCACATGGTCTTTGGGGGACCCCCAAGATTCTGACTGGAACTCTAGAGGTTACACAGTAGACTCCAGAATTTCTAGGGGCAAGGGAGAATGAAAGAGTTGGAAGATAATGTGTAAATGGAGACAAGACCCCAAAAGTGTGAGACTGTGGTGGGCTGAGCAGGCAACTGTGGGTGTTTGGAGGAAAGCAGAGGTCCAGGACTCAAGGTGCCTAGAAATAAATGTCACCTGCTGTCTACTTTCTTAGCATTGAAATTAAAAAGAAAAACCCACAATCATCCTCATTACTTATCACCTAACCACTCTTTCCATATGAAGTCAAGATGGGGCAGAGTTTTCAACCTGTGTCTTCAAACAATAAACCTTTGAAACAGAGTAACACCTTTTCTTCTTCATCTTCCAATTAAAAATAAGGTTGGAGGTAGACAAATGTGTCATCAGTAGGTGCCTATCTAATCCCAGCAAACTGTGGCTGTGTGGTTGTTTTGTTGTTGCTGTTTGTGCTTTCTTTTTTTCTTCTTTATGATGACGTCAGGTTATCTACTTTGTTTCATGAATTAAAAATATCTATTTGCAGCCAGATTATAAAACCTGAAACAGAGTCTAGAACCTTGTGGGATACATGACCTGTGACATAGTTTTTTGTTTGTTTTAGATAGATAATTTTTCTTCTTTTATTTTTAAAAAAGTATAAGCTGTGATTTTATACAGAATAGTTATAAGGACTTTTCCATATTCTGAATATAGCTCATAAGAGTGGGCTTTTTGGCTATTTTCTAAAATTGAAATGAGCACTGGAAAAATTTGTATGTTTAGTGATCATGATGTTTCAGTTAAGAGTCCTCAATTCATTTCTTTTATTTCCCAGATATGTGTCTCAAAGATGTCTACACGGAACTGCCAGGGGATGGATTCAGTGATGAAGCACCTGGACACAATCCCTGAGGATAAAAAAGTCAGAGTTCAGAGGACACAGAGCACTTTTGACCCATTTGAAAAACCAGCTAATCAAGTGAAAAGGGTGCATTCTGAGAACAATGCTTGCATTAACTTCAAATCCTCCTCTGCTGGCAAAGAGTCACCTAAAGTTCGGAGACACTCCAGTCCCAGCTCGGTAAGTCCAGCCTTCTCCACATAGCACGGGGCAAACTCAAGGACTCACCTTCAGCATAGCAGCACACTGTGAGAAGGAAGGCCAGTGGTGCCTGCAGTGAATTTTATGCATTCTCTCTTGGAGTGGCTGAATGTTTTGGAAGAGAGAATGCTATACACAGACTCTTGAGTTAAGAGTACCCAGCAAGCAAATAAATGAAATAATTTAACTTTTTTTTTTTTTTTAAAAGCAAACCCTTTTTCTTCTTTTAAAAATAAGATTGGAGTAGAAATGGATCATTAAAAATCCTTTGCATTTCACTGTATTAGAGATGTTTGTGAAGTTTTCTGTGCTTGGGAGAAGTTTTCTAAGTTGGCAGATTCACAAGCATATCACTTTGAAAATGAGTGCTGTTCACGTGTTGTCTCACAGTTTGCTTCCAATGGAAATACTTTAGAATTTTAACAGGAAGGCATTGATCCTCAAAGGAAAAGTCAATTTATTTTTAGGAAATAAACTGTAAACCAAGGCAATTCTTGACTTGTGACCAAGGTGCCTTGAGTGTAACAAAATCAAGTAGACTGGGCAGCGTCAGAAAGAGAAATTTACTTGTCATTATTCTAGAGCTTGAAAGTCCTTGTTCAGGATGCTCAGGACATGATTCTCACTCATGAGCTCATTGCTTTCTCCAGATCTCACCTCTGAGTACTGCTTCACTGAGATCCAGGGCCATCTTTAGTTTTCCGCTTATAGAAGATGCATTCTCATTCAAAATGCTTGCTGTTTTTCACTTACAAAATTGCAATTGGAACTCATACTTTCAAGGCTGGATGGCACTTAGTGTTATAGAAGTATCCTGTGATGTTTTGAAATGGAATAATGCTCAGACTTAACCAGCACTTAATCTATTGACACTGATGCCCTAAGATTTTATAAAGCAAGAGGGAGATGTTAAGGGAACTTGGATTCTGTAGCTTGCTAAAAACACGTCATTTGACAAATGTTGAGTTCAAAGTGTTTATGGGAACAGACCGAGCAAAGCCACTGAACTGCTCCGACCGATGCTATTGCCACTTTAGTTTAATTAAACTATATGCCACAGAATATTATTTTAAGATGTGTTTATGCTGTGGAACATTTGTTTTAATAATGCAAAGATATGTTTCATTCTCTTATGTTGCATTTGTTTAACTCTGTGAAGCTGTGCTATTTTGCCTGTCTGAAACACCCGATTATTCTACTGAAAAGCTGAATGACCAACAGTGAGGCAGGAGACAGTATAGGTGGGCTGATAGACAGAAAGACTACAAAGAAGGAGAGAAGAAGAGCATGAGAACAAGGAGAGGGGTACACTAGGGGCCAGCCACAAAGTAAGAGTGAAAGTAAGGTATACAGAAGTAAGAGAGAGGTAAAAGCCCCGAGGCAATAGGTAGCTGGAATAATTTAAGTCAAGAAAAGCTGGCTAACAACAAGCCAAATCAAGCTAAGGCCACACATTTTTAAGTAATAATAAACCTTCATGTGTGAGATTTATTTGGGATCTGTGTGTTAGGCTCCCGAAGAGCAAAGAGCCCAAAGAGATAGAAACAAACAAACTAACAAATGAACAACAGCTTTATGCTACTGAACAGATCCAGTGTCAGTAAAATGGAAGTAAATATTACTGCAATACCTTTGAAACCTGGTTATGTACCCCCAAGTCCCTGCCTCTGATCATTACTATAAGATAGGATTTACCTGTGTCATAGCTCTACCATTAACTTCTCATAGGTCCTTCAGATTTAGTGTCATATAAAAGAAATTAAGAATTGTTGATTGAGATCAATCTTCTACCATGTTAAGAGGATTATATGCCTTTTACTCTGTAGTTATTTGATATCTATCATTTATGTCGGCCTATAATGGATTTGCAGAAATTATCATGCTAGATATTACAATGAGTTAATATTATACTAAAAAGTACTATCCATTTGAGTTCATTCAAATGCTTATCCTGTATGCTATCTGGGATTCCTAGCTATAGTGATGGGTATAATATTCCTTTTGATTGTTGTTCTAATTGTTCCTAAAGGTGCAAGCTTTTTAGGTTGCTTGTTTTTCATTTTAAACACATTCTCAAATTCTCATCATTTCTGATTCTATATAATAATCTTGGTTTATGATTATGCTTTCTCTGGTTTTGATCTACAACCAGCCATTTCTCTAGATACCTCTCATCCCCTCCACCCTGCCAATTGGAGAATAAAACTCAGAAAGCAAGACCTGATTGCTGTGTGTGCTTATTGCTAATGGAGGTCATGTATTCTTAGGAGTCAATTCATACACCATAATGTAGATGTTAACATTGTGCTTTAGATATCCATTTATAAATTTTAATAAGGAATTAATTAAAAAATCCTTATCAAGAAAACCTGGGACCCACCTGTTTGACATATTTGGTATTTCTTTTTCCTCATGATTTTTTTTGTTATTGCAATAGTACTAAACAAAGCTTAAAGGTCAAAGATGATATAACTAGGCAGATGGCAGTGCCATAGGTTTTGAAATGTACCATATAATAAGAGAAACTAGCAGAGTAAAACCAAACAAGTAGATAATATCTCCACTAAGCACACAACATCTCCAGGAAGCTCAGCGTCATTGTGACCTGACAGACTTGGAACAGTATTAGGGAAGCGGAATATGTGTCAGGAACATGTGTCAGTTCACTGAGAATCCGGCCAGCACTCACACCTCTAAGAGAAACCCGATGGCTCCTGTGAGTGTGGGAGAGAAAGAGGTGTTTCAGATGTCTAGGTAGTCTCATATCTTTCTTTGGGGACTTCTCTAAAATTGAGACATGTTCTTACCCTATGTAGAAAGTATTGGAATAAATTGTTCACAGGGTAGATTCAATAGATCCAAGGGAATAAAGAGGCTGAGGAATAAGTGACCGAGAAAGAGAATTTAGGAATAACTACTAATTTATGGGATAATAAAATGCAAAGAGAATGTTTTGTTATGTTTCTGTCTACAAATATATTTAACTAACATTTGAAGCTTACATTAATTTATGGCATTTGGTATATTCATAATACAGAAACTGTAGTGTACTATGCTTAAATTTCTATCTTTTACTATTTGTAATTGCATTTTCTTTTTATTTTTCTCCAGTGAGAAAGATGTAACACCTTTTTATCCTCAAGAGCATTGTGTTAGTTTGATTATTTTATGCCTCTGAAAACTATAGGAAATCATGACCTGAGAAAACCATGGGCACAAGGTTCTGTTAGTTTGGAAGTATTTAAGGATCAAACAGTGATTGCTAAATTCAAGAGTATTCTTGCCCTGACAAGGCAGTATATTTTTTGCTTTCATCTCAGTGTTATTTCAAAATATTGGTTAGTTAGAATTGTCTCTGGGAGTAGAGATGAGAAGAAAACCCAGCTTGATGAAGTATGGCAATGCATCTACAATTACAACAAAGAAATGATTGTTTCTTATACATACTGTGGCAGAAACTATTTAAAATACCACACCTTGGAATGGGGAGGTAACTCATGGATAGATATGCCTCATGTTCAACCTCCCATATTACAAAAAAATAAAACCAGAAACTCACTGGGAACCTTAATCACACCTTCATTTCTTTTACCTGTGGGGTGTGTGTGTGTGTGTGTGTGTGTGTGTGTGTGTGTGTGTGTGTGTGTGCTTTATAGTATAGGTATGTTAGTAACAATGGCTGAAGTCCAAGCATCAATAGAAACTTGATATCAGCATCCATTATGTTAGTCCTTACTTGTGTGTTTTGTTTTGTTTTCACATAGATCATGGCACGTTAAAATTCAGGGGTATTATAAAGAACGAAATATTATAGTAATTAAAATATTTAAAATGATATTTGATAGTTTGTTTCCAGCATTTTGTTGAATGTCTACTTTTTTAAAGTATTTAATTCTATTACTGACCTAAGAAGCTTTCTACTTCAGGTACCCCCTTACTAGCTATAGCCTTTGGGATGACTATAGGTAGATGCTTGTCTTGGTGATTGTAGGTGTGTTCCAGACACCTCTAGAGTTTGCCTGGGAGTGAGCCCTGAAGCATAGCCCTGCACCTCAGGCATGGCCACTTTGCAGCATGACCACGCCCCAGCCCTCTGAGCTTGTTCCCAGACACACCAGAGGAGAAAAACTGTGTCATTAAGGATGTGTCCTTAAGGAGTATTATTTGGACCACTCCACCTACTTCTTGTTTCTTTTGACTTCCACTTTTCTGTCTCTTCTATCCCCTCCTTCCCTTTTTCTGACCCTTTTCCCTTTTTTCTCCTGTTCCCATCCTAGCTGCTATGGGGTAAGGAGACCTTTGGTCACAGGCCGAAAGCAATGGAGTCTAGTGTCCATGAACTGAAACCATGAGTCCAAATAAACTCTTCCTCTTGTGAGTTGTGTATCTTAGATATTTTGTGAGCAGTCATGGACTACTGATTGACACAGGAGCTCTCAGCCTTAAATAAATAGTTCTTACGGAGAAGGAAAATGAGTCTTCAGTAAAGTCAGTATAGAACTCTGAGATGTACATTCCAGGATACTCAGACACTACATAATGACACATTTTAAACACCCATCCCTACTTCCAGGAATGAGATTTCAGCATAAGATAGAGATAAGAGTAATTAAATATTTTCCCTATTTGGGTGAAATTTCCATCGATGGCACTATTGTACTAGGATAGTAATAATAAAGAAAATTGATCTTCAGTTTATATCAATTTATTTTAATTCTAGTTCTGCCAGTAGCTACAGAATCTTAGATTCTAAATTTTGTTTTTATCCAGTCTTTACAATCTTCATGTCCAAATGGGATGTATAATAGAATGAGTCTTCCAATGGGTCTAGTGATTTTAAATTTAGGTAATAAAGGCCAAAGGATAAAGGTACACCTTCAGTATTTTTGTTATTTATTACTGCCATTCAAACAATAAAGTAAAGCTGTTTAGGTCCTGCCTTGTGAGTGACAGGGTGGCGAGCACTGTTCAGCTGCAGCATCCACACTTTCCATTACACAGACCAATGTTCTCCTCCAGTGATCCAGACAATTGACAGCCCTTTGCACTTCTATTCTGTTTTTGAAAAATGTATTAACATTATCTCATTAAATTCAATGTCTCATGGAGTGTCTGTTAGCAGTTTCACATTAGCCATCTGTATTTCCAAGGCACCATGATGCTTTCAAGCGTGCATTCTAAGTAGAGAAGTGATAAGAAGAAAACAGTTGGCCCATCAGGCTGTTTCCATCCACTCCTGCTCCTGAGGCCACAGAGCCAATGCTAATGCTCAGAGTTGATTGTACCTTGGTTTGCTCTAGTGTCTTTATTTAATTAGGACAGTATAGTAAAGCTGTATGAAGAAAGGTAAATGAGAGACCTGATCTTTAATTTTAAGATAGGAACCCCCCCTCCTCTTGCATTATTCCTGGTTTTGTTCATTTGAAAGGAAGGGTTTTACTCTTGGCCTCTTTAAATGCTTGGCATTTGGGTTTGTCATTTATATGCATGGCAATTGCACATCAGACTACTTTTCATTCTTAAAATAGGAAACTCACTCTGTAAGAATCTAATCCTTAAAGCTTAGACTGTCGCATATAGTCCATGTTCCAGAGAATCATTCTTTCATAGACCACACTGTTTTTAGATAGGAATCACATGTATGTCTTAGGAAGATTGCATGATTGATCTGCAAATTACCAAGTAATTCCTTAATGTCTACATATCAGTTCCACAGGGCAAACAACTGATTGTTTTACTGCAAAAGCATGGCAAAGTATTAATTTTCTGCCATTGCAGTATTAGTAGAATATACTTTAACCACAACAGTTAATATATCCAGACCTATTTAGCTAGAGAAATAAACCATACTTGCCATTATTTTCTTCTCTTACTCATTTGTCTTTCTTGTAAATGAAATGAAGATTCGTTTTTATGACATGAAAACGTTTAACATTTTTTTGCAATTTCTGTTCACTTTTTAAGTAGTGTCACTACATCTTATTTAAAAGCAATTGCATATTCAAGGCAGATTATGAAGTGAAACATACATAAATGAGTTATTTGTGCCTCTACCACTGGAGAAAAAGACCGCTGCCTCCATTCCCTGTCCAGTTCCTGCATCCTTCCTTGCTGTCTGTATGCACTAGCCAGATAGGCCTGACGGGGGAGGGGTTGTCCCTAGCAGCTGCCTTTGTGTTTGGCTTTGATTCATTCTTAAAGGAGGACAGAAGCAGACATGAAGATTTTTCACTCTGATTTAAAATAATTTCCAGAGGAACTGTGAACACAATATTTTCTCCATTGAGGATTCTAAGATACTAAGTTTAATATAGGTTTTACAATTTTTATTTAGAACTTGGGCTCAGGAGGGTGATGGTGAAGTGCGACTTTGGCAAGCTGTTTCCTGGCGATGGAAAATGAGTGAGAACATAACCCACACAGGACTAGTCAAAGCAGCTCTGAATGCAAATGCCCATTAAATTTTACTTGTTCTTATGTATTTTTGGAGGAAAAAAATTAAAAACTCTTTAGTGTAATGTGTAATTTAACATATATGGAAACAAAATGCCATTATAAAATTTTTGGATTTTTTTTATATATATTTCCTTCCCTGTCTGTGTTAAAATTTGAAGTATAATCATCTATTATCAAGCTGCCTATTTTTCTGTGGCATTCATTCCCCACCTCCCCAATCTCTATAATGATATCCTAAACCACAGTATCTCAGACCCTATTTGCAGATAAGATCCTTGAAGAGCTTATTAAGTTCAAATACAGTTGTTGGGCTGCTTCCTCTAGCTGACATTCTTATGAGCCCAGGGAGGACACCACAGAGATACCACAGGGAGAAGAGAAGCAGGATGAGGACACCAGGCACACAGAGGCCTCAGCAGAAACCAGACCTGCAGTCACCACCTCCTTGATCTGCTGTCTTCCATAACTGGAAAAGTTCATCTTTTGATGTTGATGCTGCTTCGGTTGCAGCATTTCGAAACCTCTAGTAGACTAATGCATAGAAAGCAATGCTTTGTTATCAGTTAGATGTTTTCTCAAAATATTGTTCATTACCAAATTTTCCAGTCCTCCCCCCACCCCGTACTGTGTGCTAAATGGGAACATTAAACTGATAAGTTTTGCTTTGAGGAAAAGTGTGTTTAATTAAAACTCAGCAGATAGTCTTGGGAAAGTCATGCTTCTGGGAGATTCTCCTATTTATTCACTTAGAGTATACGATACTGAAAATGTTATACAGCCCTAGTTATTTCTGATTTCTGTGAAGACAAGAGTTCTATTTTTGGTATATTTAATTAAAAATTTAGCAATCTGTAACTATGGAGCTTGGTGTGACTGTGTGGGATTGTCTTCTCATTGGGTACGTTGTTGAAGAAATGTGTTACTATGGTGTTCAATTCCATGATAGGTTGAACAATTGACCATGAAAGCTTCTTGCTGTCTTTGACACAATCATTCTGCCTATGAAGATTCTCAGTCAGCATCTAGAGATATGTGGTTTTAGTAACTGGGACCAGAAAGTAATTCTGTTTATGATAGTATGGAATAAGAAGCAGGGTTTGCCTATCTCAGCTTCTTAAATAGATACATAACTCCAGGTTACTATCCATGTCATAGACACTTGGAGAATGTTGACATCATAATTGACAAATTGACTTTCTTTCCCATTAATGGAATTTTGCTGTTTTTGTTGTGTTTGTTTTTTGATACAGGGTCTCAGTATGTAGCTCTGCCTCTCCTAGATTTCACTCTGTAGACCAGGCTGCCCTTAAACCCACAGAGATCCCCTGCTTCTGCCTTCCAAGTGTCACCACATACAGCTTCCATCATTGGAAATTTTATCGAGATTGAAATAAACTTGTTAATTATAGCTGACACCTTGAGGGGACATTGAGCTGTTCCAAATAAAGCACAAGATGTATTTTTATTGTCAGGTGTTTTATGTCCTCATTTTTATTGCTATTTACTTAGCACAAAGAACAAGTTTCATTAGTGTTCATATAGCATTTTCATGAATATTTCCTTTTGGATAAGGCCCCTTTCTACACTTGTCCTTCTCTTCCAACACCTTTACGCCCCTCTGCTGTTGTGTTATAAAAACCCTAACTCTTTCCCTCTCATGACTCCCTTTCTGGTCCCATGACCTTTAACCATACTCACTCCCCCATAAATATACATTTATAAACATTAGAAGTCAAACTTTGCGTATGAGAAAACATGTGGTTTGTCTTTTGAGATTGGATCAACTCAGTTAATATAACTTCTACACCCATCAGTTTTTCTTTTAAATTTATAAAGTTCCATTGTATATATGTACCTCATTTTGTTTATATTCATTAGTGGTTGGATGCTTCCACTACTGTGTTTTCTTGGTATTGTAAATAGGGAATCAGTGAACATGTTTGTACTGGTATCTCTGTGGCAGGATATAGAATGCTTTGGGTGTAGGAACTGTAGTGGAATAGTTGGATCAAATAGTGGTGATATTTCTAATTTTTTATTTTTTATTTGGTGATTTTACATCATGCACCCCATCAAACTCTATTATCAGTCCTCTCAGATTCATATCCACTCTTTTGATCTTCCAATTTAAAACACAGCCCATTCATGCTGCCCATTTACTTACTGGAGCATAATTAAACTCACTGTAGTTTAAAGAAAACAAGTCTTTCCTCACCCACAATCCTGCCAGAGGCCATTAATACAGAAGTGAAGCACTGTGACATCTTCTTCTTCTTTTTTTTAAGGTCCACTAATGAGTGAGTACATCCCCTGCTTCTGTTTCTGAGTTTTTGATACCTCGTTCAGGGGATATTCTCTAAATCCATCCATTTGCCTGCGAATTTTAGGATATCATTTTTTCTTACTGCTGAGTAGTACTCTAGATGTACCATAGTTTGTTAATCCATTCTTCAGTTGAGGGGCATCTACCCCCCTCAAAAGGAAATACAAGCTTCTGCAAAAAATCACAGGAAATATCAATTATCGGTCATTAATATCTCTTAATATCAATGGACTCAATTCACCTATGAAATGACATACCGTAGCACAATGGATACAAAAACAGAAACCATCCTTCTACTGAATACAAGAAGCATACTTCAACTTTAAAGACAGACACTGATGCAGAGTAAATGGTTGGGAAAAGATTTTCCAATCAAATGGCCCTTGGAAACAAGCTGGTGTAGCCATTCTAATAACTAACAAAACAGACTTTAAAATAAAATCAATAAAAAGAGGACAGGACGGACACTACTTATTCATCTCAGGAAAAATCCACGCAGACAAATTTCAATCCTGAATATCTATGCCCCTAACACAAGGGCACCTACGTATGTAAAAGAAACGCTACTAAAACTTAAACCCCATATCAAACCTGACACAGTAATAGTGGGAGACTTCAATACCCCACTTTCACCCTTGGATAGGTCAACCAGACAGAAACTCAACAGAGAAATAAGGGATCTTATTTCTGACCCAATTGGACTTAGTTGATACATACCGAACCCTCTACCCAAACAAAAAGGAATATATATATTTCTCAGCACCCTGTGGAACTTTCTTTAAAATTGACCACATACTAGGTTAAAGCAAATATCAACAGGTACCAAAAGATGGGTATTACTCTTTTTACTATATCAGATCACCATGGTCAAAGTTAGAGTTCAACAACATTAAGAATCACAGAAAGCCATAATGTAATTATATTTTAATGAAAATAAAATTAATTTTTAAAAAGTCATAGTTATAACCTTAGAAATATTTGCATTTTCTTGATGACTAAGGATGTTGAATATTTTTTTCAAACACTTATTGGCCATTTGTAATTCTCCATTGCTCTTTCTATAAATGCTGGCTAATTGAGTCTTTGCTTTGTCCTTCTAACCCAAAGATCATATTTTCTCCCCCTCCTTCCTGTTTTCAAAAAATTAAGATTCCTTTGCTTTTTTAGGAGGACTTAGTCTTCTTAGCGTGTTGACCAATCTTATGGATACTTAAAAGTTTTTCCTATTTTAATCTAATACTTTTCCTATGAACTCAGCTTATTTCTTTCACATTTTACTTCTAGTTACATTATACTTTTCAAGATTCCTTAAAATGTCTGATTAGATAATTTTTTCATGATCATGAATTGTTAGCTTTGAAGAAGGTATTTTTTTGTCACTATGTCACGTTTGGAAAGGCAGGAAAGTAAAGAACATATTTAGTATTTTCATTTTAAATTAATTGGTATAGTAGGCATATAAATAATGGACTTCATTGTGATACTTCACTCATATGTATTATTGTATTTCCTTTTTTGTAACTTGCCCATTCCTCTCCCCTGTAATTTTAGTGTATAGTTTTCTACCTGTAAGTAGTCTCCCCTCTGCTTTCATTTATGTGCATAGCTAAATCTAGATTCTGTGGGGAAATATACAGTACTGTGTTTTCTTCTTCTCTTCCCCTTACATAGTTATCCCCCTTTCTCCCCTATCACATTAATAATATCTCTATATATCTTACATGTGAATCTACATATACATGAGTGTCTATGTGTAACAGAAAATATGGTTCCTCTATTTCTGAGTCTGACTTGTGTTGCTTATGTTATTGTCATTTTGCATGATTTTTTATCATGTTAATGATAATCTCTGTCAATTTTCCTGAATATGGTATGAATTTCTGCTTCTTTATAGATGAGTAAAATTACATTGTATGTGTGATTGATATTTTAATCATATTAACCTGCTGCTTATCTTGGTCGGTTATCTTGTATATTGTGAGTTCCTCACTTCCAGAGTAAAAATTATTGGTTATACTCTCACCAGCACACTGTTTAAAGGTTCTCTAACTTTTTTTTTATGGTACCCATTCTCAGTGGGGTGAGATAGCCTCTCAATTTTTTTTTAAATTTGAATATTTCTGATGGCTAAGAATGTTGTACTATTTCTAGCTACTGGCCATTTATTTCTGCATTTGAGAATATTTTTGTTTATTCACTTATTTATTGATGAGATCATTTCTCATGTTTAATTTTTTGAGACCTTTCTTTATTATCAGTGTTAATTCTCTATGACATACTCAGTTGGCAGAGTTTTTTCTCCTTTTCTGTAGGCCATCTCTCCAATCTGATGCTAGTCTCTTTTACAGGTTGACATACCTCAATTTCATGTAATCAATCCCACTCATCATTCCTTAATGTTTTCTCTGATTTATTAGAATGAAAGATTAGAATTATTTGTTATCTCTTAAAAGTGTACTTTATTTATTTGATTTACTACTAATAAATGTTGGAGGAGAATTTTTTTATGATGGAATAGCATACAATAATGATTTACTGTAAATGTAACAGTATTTCAGTTATCAGTTGTATAATTTATGCTGTAACTACAGCATTGTTATAATTAGAAAGCCATAGATGACTATCCTTTTTCTTTAAAAAATGTTTTCTCATACCCACCACTGTTCCCCCTCCTTCTCCTACAATGCTTTCTCATCTTCTCCTTACCTATCCCCCATCTGTTCTTCAGAGAGGGTAAGGACTTCCAGGGTGACTTTGTGGATAGTAAAATGTGTTTTTTGTACAGTTTTCATATATCACAAATTTTTCTTCTTTTGGTTCCTCTCCAATTACAGAAACAAGGTGACAATTCTGCTATGTCTATAGAATATATAAAATCATGGGGCAGGCTATGTTTGTCCTGAGTATAAGAATTTCTTAAATTCTAATTTAGAAAATTATACCATAATATGGAAAATGTTCATAACATTGAATATGAGAACACATATCAAAAAGCATGTATATTGAGTGTGACAACATTTATATTAAAATGCAGTTATGAGCCAGACAGCTGTGGGGGATGCTATATCAAATATTTACAGTGTTTCCTTGGTTATATTATGGATAAATTTAATTTTACATGTGTTTGTTTTATATGTTCTGAATTTGTACTATGGCTGTTTATTGAGTTGTCTTAAAAATATTTTTCTACCATAGAATGTTATTTATGTAGTTTTAGCAAATTGGTACATTGATACAATCTGTTTTGTTTTTTCTCTGTTTCATGTTTAGCCAACAAGTCCCAAGTTTGGAAAAGCTGACTCATATGAAAAACTGGAAAAACTAGGGGAAGGATCTTATGCAACAGTATACAAAGGGAAAAGCAAGTAAGTTAAATGTTTTAAACAATATGTCATATGTGCAGGGTATCTGTTCTCCTTAATATTAAATAACAGCATATTTAAAGAATTCAAAATTATTACATAAAAGATTATTTTATGCTGTTTGGTTTTCTGACTCTGGTGAGCTTGCTTCAAACAAGTCTAAAAGCTAATAGAAGTGGTTTTCCTGAGGCAGGTGTATTGTATTAGGTTTCTGGCCTGGACTTTCTGGCCTGGCCCTGTGGCCCAGAACCACATGCAGTCCCTCTGCCTCTTAGCCCCAAATAATCACACATAGGCTTATATTAATTTTATTCTGATTTACCTAGGACGTAAGCATATTGGTAGCTAGCTCTTGCTCTTAAACTAACCCATTATTTTTATCTTTTTCATTCATGCAGCTCAGTATTTCTCTCAGCAGCATTTCAACTTTTTTTTCTGTGTCTGCTGGCATCCCTGCTCTGTTCTTCCTGTTCGCAGTCTGGTAGCCCCATCCACACTTCCTGTTTGCCTTTGGCCAATCAGCATTTTTATTAAACCAGTAGCTGAACAATTTTTTATGATGTAACAACACAATCCCACTACATTTCCTCTTTTTTTTCTTTTTAAAACAAGAATCCCAAATCTAATATCCTTTTTTTTTCATTATCTATAATGACTTATAACCAACACTATGAACAAACACAAACATCTATAATCTATTTTTGGGAATGTGGGCATAGTTCTCTAGGCTACTTCCTGCTGAATGGGGTTGTTGGCAATCCCATGAGGATCCAAAGAAAAATTTAGGATTATGGACAGTTCTTTAGTGGAGTAGTCACTAAGGCTGGGTTATCATTCTCTGTCCCTCCTAACTTGACTGTGGGTAGATCTGTTCTCTGATATTCCAGACTGATTTTATTAAATATAAATATGTCACCACAGATTGCTCATCTATCTCTTGTGTATTTGACTCAGCAGGCCTTTTTCTTTGGGCAGCTTCATCCTCTCTGGCCTTACACTTTTCTTGCCTCTGCCCCCTCTTCCCCAGGGTTCCCTGAGCTTTGAGGGGAGGGATTTAATGAAGACATTCCATTTAGACTCTCATTAATATCCTGCTGTGGTCTTTGTACCTGTTCCCATTGCTCTCAGAGGAAGCTTCTCTAATGGTGACTGAATAATTAATATTGTTAGCAATTTAATTGTTTCTCTTTGTTTGCTTTGGACAGGTAGTGTTCGGTTTTGTGTCTCTAGGCTGTCTAGTCTCTGTTTCTCAGTCACCCAAGCAGTGTCGGATATGGGTTCCAACTAGTGGGGTAGGCCTTAGTCAAATCAGACATTGGTTGGCCACTCTCATGAGTTCTGTGCCGCCTTTGTCCTATTCTATAAGGACAGATTGTAGGTCAAAGGTTTAATGTTGGGGTTGGTATGTATGTGTCTCTTTTGTTAGCCCGTAGATTACCTTTTTGCATCAAAGACATCAAATAACTTAGGGGTGAAGGCTCCATGTAGGCACAAGCTGGACTTCTACATTCCATGTCCAGTGAGTTGGGTGAAAGTTGTCCTCAGCAATGATTTCCCACTGTCAGCTTGCCGAGAGGAGTCCAGTATCTTAGCATCAGCTTGGATTGTTTGAAAATTTTCATGTAATCTCGTTGGCCAGTAAGTCAACTCAATGCAACCCAGTCCCTGTACTGGAAGCCTCTTTTAACAAGGAGAGCTGGCCAAATGTCTCCTTAACCCCCATTACTAGGAGACATATATTTTAGGAAGTTTCATTGCACTATATTCTCATATCCTCCCTCAAATGCCCCTCAATTTCAGCTGTTTCTCCCAGCATTCTCTCCCATTACCCTACCTTCTGTTCCTGTCACCTCCTGCCCCCAGTTCACCTCTAAAATCTGTTTCCCCCTTCCAGGGACATCCATGTGTTTACTCTAGACCCTTTCTGTATGCCTGCTCTCTGGGTCTACAGATTGTAGTATGGTTATCAGATACTTAATGGCTAATCTCCACATAGAAGAGAATATATACTCTATTTACTTTTCTGGGTCTGGGTAACCTCACTCAGGATAATTTTGTCTAGTTCCATCCATTTGCCTACCTGCTTTACAATGTTATTATTTTAATAGCAGTATAAAATGTATATTTTACATATTCTTCTGTTGAGGGACATTTAGGGTTTTGAATAAGTATAAGTGACCTAAATCCAAATGTATTGCCAGTGTTGACATCCTTTTTTTAATTTAACGTTTTATTCTACTTTTCTCAAGTCATTTAATTTAAAACCCTAAACTTCTCTTTTCTTCCTTTTTACCTGTCTACTTTGGTTTATACTTCCATACAGAAAAGCACCTCTTCCTCTTCCCACAGTTCTTCTCCTCCATTACTTTCTTGAGATTAAGGGACAGATTTATTTATTTATTTATTGGAGCCAGTGACTTTATTAGGATAATGTACAGGAGTTTGCACAATAGGAACATAGATGCCTTAAAGGCAGCTACATCACCATACCCTCCAACCCTGCCTAGAGATCTCTGCAGACTAGCAGTCAGCAGGACAGCTCAGACCTTTCTCTGCTTCAGAGCTATTGTTTATATTTCATTACTCTGTGGAGGTGCCTTGGGATTTTTTCATGTGAGGAACTTGAAGATGACAATGGACTAAGCCACTGAACTGTAAGACAGCCCCAATTAAATGTTTTCCTTAATAAGAGTTGCTGTCATTTCTTGACAATAGTAGAAACCCTAACTGACAATGTATATAGTTTTAGAACATTTCTACTGTATTAGATTTTCATACTACCCCTTACATGGCCCTTGGTGTAACTGTCTCCTGTATTCCATACCTCGCTCTCCTCCCCTTCCCTGCTTGATTTTCCTGTCCCAGCCTGCCCATCTATCCATAACTATTTATTTTATTTCCCTTTCTTAATGAGTTCTCTTACCTCCCCCACTTCAGTCCATTACTCTATACCTAACCTCTGTAGGTCTATGGATTGTGGCTGACTTATCATTGCCTTAACAGATAATATCCACATACAAGTGAATGATACCATATTGTTTTCCTAAGGCTGTATTACTTCACTTAGGATGATTTTTTTTTTCTGGTTCCATCCACTTACCTGCAAATTTCTTTTTCCAAATGGCTGAGTAATACTCTATTGTGTAAATGTACCATGTTTCCTCTATCCATTCTTCTGCTGAGGGACATTTAGGTGGTTTCTAGTTTATAGATAGTGTTAAGACAGCAGAAATGACCTTCAGTGACCAAGTGTGTCCTTGGTAGGGTGAAGTGTCCTTTGGGTATATATATGCCCAATAGTTGTGTGGTTGGATATTGAGATAATTAAAGTCCCATCTCCCTGAGAAACTGCCATACTGATTTCCACTCCCACCAACTATGGATGAGTATTCCTTTTACTCCATATTCTTGCTGTATTCTTAAGCTGCCACTTGTGGTTTTTTTTTTTTTTTGTCCCATTTTGGTGGGCATAAGATGATATTTGAAAGTAGTTTTGATTAACATTTTCCTGAAGGCTAAGGATGTTGAACATGTCTTTAAATGGTTCTCAATCATTCTAGTTTACATTTTGAGAATTTTCTGTTTACATCTGTATCCCATTTTTGATTTGTTTGCTTTTTTGAGTCCTTTCTGTATTACACATACAACCCTTGTACTGGCTGACACAAGGTAGAGTCATCAGAGAGGAAGGAGCCTCAGTTGAGGAAATGCCTCCATGAGATTCAACTGTAAAGCATTTTCTCAATTAGTAATCAATGGGGAAGGGCCCAGCACATTGTGGGTGGTGCCATCCCGGGGTGAGTGGTCCTGGTTTCTATAAGAAAACAGGCTGAGCAAACCAGGGGAAGCAAGCCAATGAACAGTACACTTCATGACTTCTGCATCAGCTCCTGTCTTCAGGATCCTTCCCTTTTTGAGTTCCTGTCCTGACTTTTTACAGTGATAAACAGCTGT
The DNA here is from genome assembly GCA_004025045.1 of Sigmodon hispidus. NCBI lineage: Eukaryota > Metazoa > Chordata > Mammalia > Rodentia > Cricetidae > Sigmodon > Sigmodon hispidus. The sequence continues at coordinate 363,243 of PVIH01000221.1, forward strand.
GTACAAAGTGAGTAAACCTTTTTCTTCCAAACTTGCTTTTTGGTTATGCTGCTTTGCTACAGCAATAGATACTCTAACTAAGACAATCCTCTATTGGCTGTGAAGTCGGCAAATATCTTTTCCCATTTTGTAGGCTGCTGTTTTATCTGAATGATGGTGTCCTTTGCCATGCAGAAAACTTTTCAGTTTTGTGATTTTCTATTTATCACTTTCTGACTTAGTGCTTATGTTAGTGGTTTTCTGTTCAGAAGTCTTTTCCTTTGCTAATGAATTCAAGGGTATTTCTTATTTTTGCTTCTCTGTGGTTTGTTGTATCTGGCTATGTGTCCCTCAGCTGAAGAATGGATTAACAAACTGTGGTACATCTACACAATGGAATACTACTCAGCAGTAAGAAAAAACGATGTCCTAAAATTTGCAGGCAAATGGATGGATTTGGAGAATATCCTCCTGAGCGAGGTATCACAAACTCAGAAAGATAAGCAGGGGATGTACTCATTAGTGGTCTCTAAACAAACAAACAAGAAAAAAAGCCAAGTATGCCCAAGCTGCAAACCACAACCACTGAACAGCTTGGGATCAGAAACATCCTGGACTGACCCTTCGGATCCCACTCCAACTATAGGAACACCTGACTCACTCTTGAGGGAGGGGCGACAAAACTGGATTTGCCAGGAGTGGAGACTGATCCAAGCATTATTGGGTCAGTGGGACCATAGGACTGTCTGTTCCCTGCCCAGGGAGGGGATGGGGAGTTGTGGAGAAGAAAAAATGACCTGATGTGGCGGGAGGAGGAAGGGACCTTGAATAAGGATATACAGGGATAGAAAAAAAAATTTCAGAGGGAAAGCTGAACACAAAGTAATTTTATGTGTAGCAAATTATTTGCATTATCACCCTTGATAAGTCATGCTTATGATTTTTATCTTCTTCATAGTTATTGTTAACTTATCAGCATTTTAAATTCATTTTACTATTTTTTTGATAAATACAAAATAAATAAAGAGAAAAAAAAGAAGCATGTAGGGAGTTTCTATTTTAGGAATAACTCAAGGCAAAAGCCTTGTTTCTCCATAATAACCTTACCAAATGATACTGAAAATAATTTTTGCAAACCATAGCTGTTATAACATCTTTATAAAATCTATGACTTAAAATTGAAGCAGAACCTGTAATAGAAAATTTTAATTTAGCTCTAATTTGGGAGGAAAGAGTGAGGGAGTGAAGGAGAGAGAGAGAGAGAGAGCGAGCTCATTTTCCCTCAGTTTTAAAATAAGGATAATTGCATATTTTTTAATAAAAGTTATGTGCTAAAATATGGAAACATATTGTTAAAAGTAGTAATAGTGTATATTGTGAGTGCTGATGGTAAGGGTTTAGTTTTTCAGTGTGGAATCAACATGATAGTGCATGGGGAAAAAGTAGAGCCAAATTACTCTACTAATAATAACTTATCAGCTTGGGAGCATGGCAGGTTAGAGAATGCTTTGTATGGGGAAGCTAATGTTTACAGAGGCTGTATCCTAGTAGTTATTATATAAAACCTACTTGTACATTTAAGATTAATAATATGATGCTAAGTAGTCATTATGAAACACTTATTTGGTATAAACCACACAGCTTATTTTTTTCTCAGTTTCCTCTTGCCACAACCTTTATGATACCTGCATCACAATCATCCCCATCTCAGCCATCAGCAGTCTGATTGCATGGATTTTCATAGCAACACATGTGTAGCTCATATCTTTTTGGCTGTTACATTTTTCCTCCTTAATCACTACACTATTCTTTCTTATGCAAGCTGTAAAGCCTTGTAAATCTTTGTTCCTTGTTAAATAATCCAGATGGTTCTCACATATGCTCTGACTTGTTTCAATTGTGATTCAGACAAAAGCAAACATACTATTTGATGATAAGGAAGCAAACTAAGGACTTAAAACTTCCTGCCTACAGAAGACGTGTTCAGCCAATGTGCAGGCATATAACTATTAAATGTTTAACATGCAGATTTATTTCAAAATCCTAGAAAGCATTGAAATTTTTCCCCCGTTATTGTTTCTGAATGTAAAAAAATTCACCAACATCTTTGCTCCTTGAGAAAGATGATTCTGGACAGTTCAGAGCTTTCATTAAAGGTGTTAAAATTATCTTGTCAGCATTTCTTGAGAAATCTCAAGCCTTTTGGTCACATGTAGATTTTTATGTCCTCCAGCAATAGATAAACCATTGCCTATTCACCAGATTTAAGAAATGACAAGCTGTCTTGGCTCTCTTTATATATATATATGTACACACACACACACACACATATATATATATATATATACAATTTAACATTTGGTGATTTTACATCATGCACCCCATCAAACTCAGTTATCAGTACTTTCAGTTTCATACCCAATCTTATGATCTCCCCATTTACAAAAAACCCCATTCATGCTGCTCATCTACTTACTGCAGCATAATTAAACTCCCTATTGCCAATCCCTTAAAGAAAACGAGTCCTTCCTCATCCACATCCCTGCCAGAGGCCATCAATGCAGATGTGAAGTACTGTGTCATTTAACTATGTTCTACCCTTGAGCTCTTGTGTACAATGACAACTTTTTTTTTTTTTTTTTTTTTTTTAAGTGCACTATTGAGTGAGTACATCCTGTGCTTCTCTTTCTGGGTTTGTGATACCTCAATCAGGAGAATATTTTCCAAATCCATCCATTTGCCTGAAAATTTTAGGATATCATTTCCCTTACTGCTGAATAGTACTCTAGCTTCAGTGCTGGTAAACCAAGTCTACCTTATCACCCTGTTTCTTGTAGGATTTTTCATTATTCCCTTTTGTGGTTGATCTCCTTAACTCCCCATGAAAATACAAGATTTTAGTCATTGAACCCTAAAGGTCTCAAAGTAAAAGTAAATGGATTTACTTTGATATCATACAGATTTTGACTAAGCGAAAGTAATTGAGTATTCAGGTAGAATTTGTTTTAAACAGTATATAAAGATTGGTGGTTGGCTTGTATGGGTACCAGTAAATGTGTGATTATTGTAAATAGAGCTAAGACCTCTCACCTTGTCAGCTCCCCAAATGAGATGTACCCATTTTCTGTCTGATGCTGCTGTGGGAACAAATCTGAACCTGAAGTTCAAATGTGGGAATCCCATGTGCATGGTAAAGTTATAAACCTTTGCTCCTGCAGCCTAGTTGGAGGTGCAGTAAACAGATAGGCTCATCTCAGCTTCTGATTTCCCCAGACCTTGTGTGTCATTCAGAGGAAGAACAATGGCCCCTTTGTTCCACCTTTGGAACTCAATTTGGGGCTGATCTATCAAAATCACCCCACAGATGGTCATGATCACCAGTCATTTTCTCAGCTTGTCCTCAGTTTCTGTGGAGGTGAAGATGCCAAGGCTTCCCTCTTTAGGAGCTTGCTAAGCTACTTGTAATGAACCTGCCCACACTGGTTTGTGCCAGCAGTAAATTGTTATCTCAGAGGTCAGTAAGAACAATAGAGAAATTTGCTCACTTTATGTAACGTGAGATTTATGTGATTGAAAGTGTCAATCTTCTTTAGCATTTCATTCTGCCAGTTTGTGCTGAGTAATTGAACTTGAAATTAAATGACCTCAGAAATTGAGAGGGTAGCCAAACCCAGACTGATATGTACTAAATGCATTTCAAAGAGCTCTTCAAAGCCTCAGGGAGAAACAGGGGGCGGTGAATGCTTTTAATTAAACAAGCACAGGAGGAGAAAGATGGCTGCAGCTGACCACCTTTCCAGAATGTGCAGTTCTTACTGCTGGCCCTTCTGGTCAACACCATTGAAACACTATCAGGAGGAGTTGGAAGAATTGTAAAAGTTACAAATCCCAGATGGAAAGCACTGGATTCCAGGTTTATTGGAAGTTCAGCCTTAGCTTTTTAAACATGAATTATCCCTGGAGGCCACCTGTCCATAGATAGGAGCTCAGTGCAAAGGAGAGGCAGCTGGGACCACATCTTGAAGCTTGTTCTGATGCTACTGTATGTTTCTAATTAAATCTGCCCTGTTCACTTTTAGATTTGGGGAGTATGGACATAAACTTTTTTTTAACTTGCTTCAACAAATAACAATAATAGTGTGACCAACACTATTAGTTGTAGGATATGAAAATGGTAGTACTGCACACAATGGTGTGTTTCTTTTGTGATTTCATGCACACAGTATAGAATTGCAATATGCAATAGAGACAGAATTTATATAGAGTAGCTATGTAATAAATGAGGTTTGTCATGCAATTTTTAGTGTTCTTTATGTATAGGGGAAGTTTGAAAAATAGGACTCTTACCTATTCCGAGGATAACAGTCCACCCACCCACATCTGCTAATTTATTTTTTAGAAGCAATAAAGCTTACTCAAATTGAAGATTGCAGCCCTGGTTTCCTTGGAAGACAAACGCAGACATTGGGATCTGGTTGACTGGAACACCGGCTCCCATTTAGCTTTCTGAGAAGGAAACAAACAGTGCTGATCTTTGTGACAAAAGGGACAGTAGGGCTATTGTTTCAGCAAGAAGCACGATTTCAATTATTAGAATACCATGTAATTTATTATCTGTTAGCTGTGTTTAAGTGCAGTGGCCTCTGTTACCCTTTTTGACTGAGTTCTTTGCTCATGTCATTGGACCACCATCAAGCAATAGTCAGTGTTTGTGTCTTCACTAGTTCTTCTTGAAACATTAAATATGAAAAGTTTTGATTATTGAAATGATTACGTTTCATAGTGTGAGGATCCCTAGAATCTTTGTTTAGGGTATATTTGAGAATGAGAGGAAAGCTGCAATGATGCTGCTTGCTTCAGCCGTCATCCTCAGTAGCATCCTTTTTAGTTTAAATCAGAATGCTAGGTAACAGCGCCTTACTTCTGGGAGCCAGTGACTCTCACCTGCCTGCCAGGTGATAGGGTCTGGAATCTTACTGTGTTTTCATTGCTTGGTAGATGGTAGTGGCCACAGACACTGCCAAGAAATAACCTATAAATTAATAAGACCATCTCCTGAAACTAAGAAGTATTTGGCCAAGAAGTCCATAGTCCTGGGATTGATCAGCCCTGCTCTCAGCCATGGGGTGCACAGAGATAGTATCTGTAAAAGAACTCATTCTTGTAAGTTTCTAGCCAAACACTGTGTTCTGTGTGAAATGGGGATGTTGTGAAAAAACTCTTAGATACTCTTTTCACAGAGTCATCAAACGGGAGAAGCAGAAATTTCTAAATGAGTAGATAGACATGTATATACTTTCTAATAGTGTGAGGGAAATGTAGGCAATGAGAAAGAGTGATGTGGGTATGCTATATATGGGCAGACATTGAGAGGGAACACTTATGTTGATGATCTGAAGGAAAAGCTTTTGTTTTGCCAGCCAGTAGGGAAAATGTCTCTCAGACCAGGACTCAAGGTCGAAGAGACCTCGGTGACATACATGGAACTGGTATGCTCTGCAAACTGAGGGAGAGGATGAAACTACAGTTGTGGAGTGGTACAAGGCAGTTTGAAGAGTCTACAGTTCCTTAAAGATTATCCATGGATATTGGTATTCATAAGACTGCTGCAAAATCAATCATCCAAAATGAGACTTAAAAACAGCTATCACTTATGTCCCTGCAGTTGGGAAAGAGCCAGATAGAGTTTATTTCTGGTCTGTGTTGGTTGTTTGGTTCAGTTTGGCTGGGATTCAAGGAGCCACTGGCATAATGGTTCACTACATTATGGCGTTGGGTCTTCACATGGTTTTGGTTTTCTAATAGTACAGTGAGTATTTAAGGACATAGACTGAAGGCATCACTGCTGCCATGTAAAGAGCTTGACTGTCGCCCTCACAAAGAAAAACACACACCTAGGAATGAGTGACTTTTCTAATCACTCGGATAATGGAGAAAATTGTCACAGAACAAGCCACTGCCTATTGAGGGATATGGATGTTTATATTCAGCATCTATTACCTACAGCACAACCACTGAAGCTATGAATTATTAGATATTTAAATGGACATATAGAAAAGTCTTACATCAGTCTTACAAAGGGGTAGGAGTTTGCAGTGGAGACTTCTCTGAAATAAGATTTATGTGCAAGATATGATGTGATCTTAGTTATATAAAAACTGGCTTTAGATTAGTTAAAACTATATGTTATACATTTTAGAGAAATCATAAAAATTTATGAAAACATAAGATATGAGAAGGTATAAAATAGGGTCATATAAAATTCTCAGTTAAAATCAAAAGAAGCAGAAACACCAGAAGGGCAAATAGAATAGACAGAAGATAGTTACAAACACAATAGATTTTCATACAACTCAATCAAAATAGCTTAATGTAAGTGCATCAATTAAAAGACTCCAAATAGACAAAATTAAGAGTCAGTTCTCTTTTGCCAAAGAGAAATCTTCTGAGTATAGAAGCTCAGATTAAATGTGAATGGACAGAGTAAAAATTCACCATGTTAACAAATAATAGTTAGATGAAATAGTCATGTAAGTTTCAGCCTAAACAGAGATTTTTGGTAACTGAGAAGGTCTTCAGGGATGAAAGGACTGTTACACAATGATATTAGGGCTGTTCCCCAAGAAATGTCTGTGTGCCAGAAAACAAATCAAATAATACCAAAATAGGTGAGGTGAGACTAGGTGGAAGTTTGAGAGGAGAAAAGAAGTTCCCTGTTGTAGTTGATCTTTGCTCTTTAGTCAGTAATTGATTCCTCAAGCAGATGGAGAAATCAGCGAGGACTTGAACAGGAAACTTAAGATTTATGAATTCACACTGGCCAATAATTTAATCTTTGGTGCTCTGTTTAGCCATTTTACTGATCAAGTGTTGAAGGAGAGCAGATTTGAGGGTAGAGAACATCTCAGTGGGCAGCATGCATTAGCTTTGGGGACATGTTTAAAAGCCTCTTGTGGATTTGGATTTTATTCTAATGCAAACTCCATTTTTGCCCTTCCTCTTACACAGTTCTCTGAGTACTTGTTCTTTGGGGAATTAGCTACATTGAGTTTTCAGATACTCTGTGTAGAAGAGGAAAGGTCTGTTTGGCCTAGATGTGTTGTTGGAAGGGGACCATGTCTGATTTTTTGTGTACATTCTGGTTTACATATATTGTCTTTGGTCACTAGTAGTCATCAGTTCCTTTTTACTGTAAATATTGTCTTCATTTGCATGAAAATTATATTAGCATAATTATGTTAATTATACTATTATTCTTACTTATATATTACTTAGTGCTTCTTGAAACTTGGCAGAGTATTTTTTTCTTAAAACAAAATTGGACTAATGTAGTTTATTGTAGGATCAAACTGAAGACTCAAAGCATTCATTTCAATGACTCTGTAGAAGCATTTTGAATTATGTGTCATTGTCACTTACTGTTTAATTTAAACTTGCCATTAGTTTGAAAATTTTTCTTAATACAGCAAGGTATAAGTGCCCAACTTTATAATTTTTGTAAAAATGACTTCTCATATCATTTATTACTCACAATTTAGTGATGTATCTTGAATAATAAAAGACAGTGTCATTAACTATCAATAGCTGGACATTTGAAACAGGAATTTATGAGCAAGCTGATGCTTAGCTGAACTGTGCTGCTATTTAAATCCATAGCCGACAAGGTGAAATATCAATGAATTTAGTCAAATGTTTACTATCTACTTAGCATGAATTCAAAACCATATGTATATGCTGTTAGTAATAATGATGGAAAGATAAACAAGCCCCTGAAATGTTTTGTATTTATATTGACATTGAATAGTGTAAGATTGTATTATAGACTGCTTCTATTGGACAGCTTGAAGTACAGAATATCAGAGTAGAACAGAAGATGAGAGGGAGGAGATTTATAGAAAGGAGTGACCCTACTTTTAAGTATGAGTGGGTTGCCAGAGAAGTTCAACTCCAAGGCTATGCCTGTGGTTTCATCCTGAAGCCACATATATCTCCATCTGTAGAGTTTGAAATTGCGAAATGTGATATGAGCTTACTTGCTTTGAACTAACAAAATATCTGAGCTTAAAAACTCTCAGGCAAAGAAAAATGTTTGAAGATCTTGGGCATAAAACATTTGTCATATAACTTCAAAAAAAAAATTTGTCATTTGTTTTTTATGGCTGATTCCTGAGCAACTATGTTCTTTCTTTCTAGCATTCCATGGAAACGGACACTTCCCTGCATAAATAAATCCTTTGAAGTTATGAAAGCTAATTCACTATCAAGTTCAGAATGGCTTCTTTGGGATTGCTGTTTTCAGGGATTTAAATTCATGACTTTACAGATTTGCAAGCGTTGTCTCAGTTGAAGGAAGCTGTAAACATTAGGTACTTTGGATACTATTTGGAAGCCTTGTAATCCAGTAGAGAATACCATAGAAGTCGTTTGTAATTGGTTTGATGGGTTAGGCTGGAGACTGAATTTTGAGGCAGCATAGAAGTCAGAATCTGTAGAGAGGGATAAAAGAACCACCAAGGAAATAGAAGAAGCAGCAGAGATTTTTGTTTGATGTTTTATTCTTATGAAAAACTCTGGAAAATTGAGATACCGAGGAAAGCAAGTAGGTAGAATTACAAAGGGATTTCTTAGGAATTAAAATTCCCAGTGAGAGAGAGACTAGACAGTGATACCTTTTAAAACTAAAATAATAGCAGAACATTAACTTCTGGAACTTAGGAAGTTTCAGTGCTAAACTCTAGAGGATTCTGAGGGCACCTGGGAGTATGACCCACATAAAAGCATTATGTGGATTATCTAATTGCAATAGTGTTTAATTTCTAAATGGGATAGAAAGAGGAAGTAACAGAGAAGCAGAGAATGAGAGAGAATGCTGCAAAAGTGGAGAATGGGCTACTGTCATAGAACGTGAGCAAGAATAAGAGAGGTCTGATGATACAGGAAAGTCAGAGGTTCAGAGGCATTCTGAAAAGATTCCAGGACAGTTTGTCATCAAGAAAGTGTTCTCTCAGTGTGTGTAGAGACCAGTGGGGATGAAGATTGGGAATGTGAAATAAATGGAGAGAAAAAGCCTCTGTTCTGAGGAACGGGACATGGAGACTCTGGGAGTTGACTCAGGGAGACTATGAGGCGAGACGCTGAGATCATTTTAGCTTTAAAGCAAACTGAAAAGAATTATATAGAGAGACTGGGATGAAGGGGTTAGTAGAAAGGAGGGAAGAAATGCTTAAGGAAACACTTGGAATATATTTGTATATTCTTGATAGAAAAATTTGAGTCCTGTTTCTGTCAGTTGAACTTTTTCCACATGTCTCAAATAGTTGCTCTTCCCTTTCTTGTTCTGACAGCTTGTGGGTCTCAGGTATGTCTTTGTGGTCTCAGCTTCATCCTATGTAGCATTTAGACCATATGTAAATTATCCTCAGATATTTCTGCTGCTTTTGTATTTATGATGTTTAAGCAGCAGATTGGCCATGGACCACTTGGCATTTTTCACACCAATACTAGTGTAAGTTGTTAAAGTAGCATCTACTTTTGTAAATCTCTACTCTTGTTATTTCTTTTCTCTTTGCAATTTAGATTCATGGAATAAAGCTAAAGTTTTAACACCAGGTCATCTCTATAGAACTGGAAGACTATGGTTGACTGAGCATGTCTAGAGTGGTTGGAACACTGAATCACTGTAGTGCGTGCCTAATGAGTGCATTTAAAAAAGTCATTTAAAAAAACTTAGAAAAGATTTGAAATAAGACATTTTTTCACATTTTCTTAAGGAAGAAACTGGTGTTCACATGGTCTAGAAAGTCCGCTACAATCACATAGCTAACTGACTCCACCATAAATCAGGACAAGTTAGTCCAATTCCAGATATGATATGACTTTTTTTAAAAATCACTTTTATTTATCACTTTTAAGTCCATGCTTATTCGACATTATTAAATAAATAATTTTGTTTCTAGTCTCAAATCTTTCCCCTGTGTTAATGTTCTGGTTTGTTTTTTGTCATTTCCCTATATTTTCACTGTCCTAGGCAGTGACATCATAGCTATTTCTTTACTTATTCTAACCTGGTAATTGTAAAATTCTGTTCACTGTGGTGGATGTGTGCATGAGCCAGCAGCACACTGTTCCCTTCTCCTTTCTGGTGGGCTGTGTGTTTTAGAGAAAACTTTTCCTTTTATTGCTGCCTTTTTATGTGAACCTTAGCTCAGAATTTCATGGCATCGTATTTCTCTTACCACTTTTAATTTGTTGCTATATGAGTAAATGGCAAACATAACTCCTGACTCACCAGCACGGTTATGCCCCTTTTATATTCCTCACGAATAGAGGAGAAATAGTAGCATAGCCATTCTTGAAAAATAAAAGTCTTTCAAATGGGATTTTGGGTAAGTTATAAATTTGGATATTTTTAAAACTCTTACCTGAAACATATCTCCGCTGTGTATTGTGACTGTAGTTGAGTGTTCTTTGAAAATGTCCTTTGAGGAGAAAATGGCTGTCTGCCTCTATTGTGTGCCTTGAAACTTTTGCCAAAATTTCAAGGTTTTTCTTTTCACCTCTTTGTGCTTTTAGTAGACATGTTTATATTGTGTGTGTGAGCATAAACTGTCATATGGGACTTTATTTCATAAGTAATAATTATTTTTGTGATGACTGCTATGACCTTAGCTACCTTTAGCAGTGGTCTAAGAGGAGATTGTTTTATTCGTAAGGCCTGAAGAGTACCAGTGTACATAAGGTTATTTTGAGCAGTAAATGCTCGTGGTCGCAAATGCCACTGTGAAGTTGGTATGGCCAGGTAGGTCTCTGCTTAGAAATTCTATCAGCTATTTAGGAATCAGCCTGTACAGTTGTGTTTCCTGCAGTGCTCTTCAAACATGCTCACATGCACGTGGTTTTTAAGGAAGAGAGCGATGGGAGAGGATGCAGAGGTTGTGTTGGATAAGTAGAGTTGGCAGGATGTATGATGGATGGGTCAGCATTTACACAGTTGACCGGCACCTGCCCTGCACTGTTGTGATGGCCCCTCTTTTTAACCTTCCCCTTTCTCATTACATTTAGGAATTGGAGCCATTCCATGTACTGAAAATTCACACTCTTCTTGCCCTTTCAAATAGATATTCGCTCATATTGGCCCCTTACTTTTTCAGAATTAGTAGCCATATTTTCAGCAGATAAATATAGCTGACATACTTTTTCAAAGCCAACTGCTGTCAGTTCAGTTGACTAACTAGTACTCTGGATTTTAAGAGTCCTTCTTGATAAAAGAAGAAAATAAATGACATTTTTTTTTTTTTTAAAACCTGAGTTTTAAGAACAAACAAAAACATGCTAGAAATGTAGCTCAGTGGGTGGAGATAGTCTGCCCAAAACCCAAGAAAACAGGAAAGATAGTTTAGACAGTATTATATGTCTACCATAGGCATAGGATCTTGGTTTTTATAGTATTCACTTGAATATAAAAACTAGTAATTTTTATAAGACTGAATACCATTTTAATAAGAAAAGCATAAAAAAACAAAGTAATGAAGAAACAAAAACAGCAGATAATTCCTACCAGTGTTTTAAACATTTGCAAATATTTCACTTAAGAAAATGTGTGTGTGTGTTTGTGTATTACTAAATTTCAGATTGTTTCTTTAAAAGAAAAACTCTTTATGAACAGGAGCTAAGTAGCCTCTTTTTAACTTTTCTGGGCTGGATTTTACAGGGGCATAATATTGGAAGGATTCTTCAGAGTGGCCATGGTGATTTCCTTTCTGCTGTAAATGGACTGTGCCATGACACTTGTATGCATTACCCACTCTTTATTCTAAATGAGCAGATATCAAATTAGTCTTGAGTGTATTGAATCCATGTGACCAAAGACATTTCATTTCTCCTTGATGTTCTCTTTCAATGTAAGTGGGAACACCCCAGAATGTTTTGTTTTGGAGACAATGAAACAGAGAGAGACATAAGTGGGAACACCCCAGAATGCTTTGTTTTGCAGACTATGAAACAGAGAGAGACATTTTAGAAGGCTGATTTTGTTACTTCTTAACTAAATGCCTTGTTCTATGAACAACAACGAAACAGAACTGTTGTAAGATATCTTCTGAGGCGATTTGCTATTCTAGCTCTTATTTCAGATAGTTGACTTCACTTGAATATTGAAGCTGGATTGCAATGAAGAAACCATACAACATGGCTTTGCTCAAAAAGGCTAAGTTGTGTTGTCTCATGTGCAAAGAACTTAGTAGAAACTAAATTTGGTAGTTAAAACTTTATGGAGTAGCTTTGTTGTGAGATCTTGTCTGTTTCCTTCATGGAGTATCCCTGAAAGAGTAGCAGAATAGCTCTGCAGGAAAGCAGTGTGAATGGCTGTGAGGATTATAGCAAACTGAGTGTTCATGTTTCTTTGTTGTAGTAATCACCATTTACTCTCGGATGTTTTATAGTATATATGTATAACCATGGTATTGACATACTGGGGATTTATGAAATATTTCAGCATGTTTAATTTATCTATAAAGATGTAAATGTTATGATTTGTATAACCTGGACACAGCACATGGTATAATTGGTAGGTTTTATGGTTGTGGTTTATTATCTTTTATTGCTTAGGATTCAAATATACATATTTAACTTCTCCAGATAGACATTACCTCAGTGATTGTTCTCTTTATTTTCATTCTAAATTCCATCCTCAGTTTACAGACACACACTGACTGTTTTCTCTAGGGTTCCTATGCTTCGCTGTCCCCCCTTTGAACCCTTGTTTGTGAAAGGATGTCCATCCTTTTGACATGTTTTTACACATTGTTCTGTTTTAAAAGCTAATTCAAATCAGACATGCCATGAAAATTTCTGTATCTGAAATTTATTTCTATGTCAGGCTTCTTTAAGCCTTCTTGCTTAAGGTTTGATTGTGGTCCCCATCTTTTACATGCCTACATAGGCCAGTTTTAGAATCTGACCAAGCTAGTGCATGTGAGCACCCTGTACTAGATAACTTGTCACTTGCTTGCCCTTAGCATGAATCCTGCCAGGCCAGTTTAGCAAGAATCATTAACTTCTATCCTTGGTATCTTACGCTGTCACTCTCCTGTTCTGCTGGGGCTGTGGTCCTCACTTTCCCTACTTGGAATTGAGGCCAAAGTTTCTCTCCCTTGTTGGAAAAGTTTGACACCTATCATTAGAGTCTTATTTTTCACATATCAGGATATTTAATACTTATATCTGTTAATGCTTTCTTGGTGTCTCTTTTTGTTCATCTGTATTTACTTATTCTTTTGCACCAGTCACAGTGCTACTAACAAATAGCACCTCAGTCAATAAATGTCACTATATAGTGATGGAGGAAAACATTTAGGAGTGCTTTGATCAGAGAGCCTGTGATGATGAGAGTTTTTGTGTTGGCTTTCTGTCACTGTGATTAAATTCTAAGAATCAACTTGGAGGGGACTGCTTTATTTTTGCTTGTGGTCTGTGAGGTTTCTGCCTTGTTCTCTAGACCCACTTGCCTTTTGCCCCATGGCTAGGGAGGAGTTCATCATAATAGTAAAGTGCCTGTTGGAAGAAACATGCTCAGCTTATATTAGCCAGGAGACAGAGTGAAGAAGAGACTTGCAACAATGCACAATCTACCACAAGGACATTCTCCCTCCAAGGAGAACCCTGTTTTTAACAGCCTTTTTACCTGATAGGTCCATAAATGGATACTTCATTGATGAATCAGAACGTCCAAGCCACAACAACACAAGGCTCTAAATGAAGGCTGTCGGGGAATGGAATTTTAGAGGCAGAACACAGGAATTGCTCCCCACCTCCAGCTGGTCACTTGGATACTAAGCCTCAGTTCTTGAGGATCTCAAGTCATCTCTCTGTGTTCATGGAGTAAAATTTGATAGCACATTTGTCCTGAAAATAATTTGTTTTTTATTTACTGTTACTGGGTATATGATACTCCCATTAGAGTAATATCTAGCCAGACTATCTCAGAAGCATGCAACCTAACAGTTCTTGTCCTCACATGGCTTCTTGGCCCACATAGTATGTCCTTAGTCATTTCTTTAAGGCTCGTCATGGGCACAGTTACTTTTATTAATAAATAAAAATGTGAGAGTCATTTTACTTTATGAAGAGAAGACACACTAGACTCATTTTCCTGAAAGATAATGATGGACAAATTGGAACTTGGGGTTGTTTGGCTTCCTATAGCAGTAATATCTGATAAAAATATTGAGGTAAACCTCAAGTCACATAAAATACATTAACAATTATGAGTTTTCTGTAGAATGGTGTTTTCGAAAAATGATCTGGAATGTCTATCCACATGTTAATGAATGGGGAATTATTTTTTTTTTCCAATTCTTAGGCTCAGTTTTTTATTTTTTTAACTTTTTATTTATAAAATAGTCTTTTTTATTTTTTTAACTTCTTATTTATAAAATAGTTTTTTAAACCCATGTTTCCCCTTGCTCCCCCTACCTTCCCTCCTCCCAATTCCTCCCTATCAGTCTTCAGCCTCCCCCTTTCTCCAAAACGGCAAGAAGTCCCAAGGTGGTTCAGCTCAGCATGGCACATCCATCCGTTCCAGGCAAGTCTGATCTCCTTATCCTACTCTCAGGGCTGGGTTAGATATTCCTCTGGAGGGAATGGGCTCCGAGGTGCCAGCCCATACACAAAATCACAGTCTGATTCCACCCCTCGAGTCTTCACATACTGCTCATGTCAATTAACAGCTACCTATCCTACCGTTTTAAACTCTGTCAGTATTTTTCAGCAGTTACTGCAATGAATATGTATCAGGTTATAATTAGGTATAATTCTAAAACTTTTATTTTTTCAGTTGTACAAACTTTATTAAAAAATAGTAAAGAAGATATTGCAAATAATTAAAGAATTACTTTTATAATTCATCACAGGAGTGTAGAGAAGACACAGTGGATAAAGTGCATACTGCAAGTATGAGGATCTGAACTCATATGTAAAGCTGGATATGATCATGCCAACATGTATGCAATGTAGATGGCTGGTGGAGGCAAGGGAATCCCTGGAAGCCTGTGGGATAGCCATGGTGAACAAGAGCTCTTATCTTAGCGTGGAGAGCAAGGGCTGCCCCCCCTCCCTCTCTCTCTCTCTCTCTCTCTCTCTCTCTCACACACACACACACACACACACACACACACATAAAGATAACATGAATGTTTCGGGAAGAAATGGCTGATAGAGACAGTTTACCTCGAATGAATGAGGGACTGAGTGCTCCTCAGACCTCCCTTGGCAGTTTATCACCTCTCAAAGTTTACAAGAGGATTGATCTAGGTTCAAAGCTCAGATCTGCACTTAGAATCTTTGAGTCACAGAGTTCCTTATTTTGTGCAGAAAGTGAGCTTATAGTGTGTATCTGTTATACTGAGGTGTAGTAGGGAAGACAGGGAACAATGGAGATAAAGTTTACCCCTTAGGCCATGCGACACAGTCAGCATTTTACAAAAGTATTCAGCACTGTGACACATAGTCAGCATTTTACAAAAGTAGTCAGCACTGTGACACATAGTTAGCATTTTACAAAAGTAGTCAGTGCTAGGGTTCTTTTGAGTTGAACACACTTCCCTCCTGGTTTGTCTTGTTTGTAGTGTTCTAGATGGAACTGGAACCTCACACCTGCTATGGAATGTCTTAAACTCCCTCCCCCTCTCCCTCCCTCCCTCCCTCTCTCCCCCCTTATTTTGTTTTTTAAACTTCTTGACTGTATATGTAACCAGGCCACTCCACATTGGAACTCTGGCCCTACTGCTAGATTTTAGTAGTAAGAGGAGAGGTAATGTGCTGTGACAAGCTTATCAGTGACAGCCAGGGCTCCCCTGAGAGCAGGGGGTCCCTCTCATGAGGCCTTTCCATCCAGGGTGGAATGCTGATGGGTTCCATCTTGTGTAGGTCCTGTGCAGATAATCACTGCCGCTATTCGTTCATGAAAATGAGAGTCATGTCATGTTCGGAAGCCAGCATCTTATTCCAAGTCTTTCATTCTTTCTGTACCAATTTGTGGGGAAAATAGTAGAAGACATAGTTGTAGTAAACCCTTGTCAGTGTGTCATATAACTTAAGCATTGTCAGTCCCCTATCTGATCTTGTTTGTCATTGAATTTTGTCTCTTAGTTTTGAGAAAAACTCCAAGTATAAATGTGTCACAGAATATGCATCATTTGAAACATGGGGACTCTTGTATTAAAATTAAAATGCAACTATTGAGCAAGAGCTTAGCACCTTCATGGCTTTTCAGAGCTCTTGAGTTTAGTGTCTTTAACTCCAGCTACAGGGATCTGGTGCTCTCTTCTAGCCTCTAAGGATATCTGAAGGCACAGGACACACACACACACACACACACACACAAACACACACACACACACTCATATTCTAACATGACAAAATTAAAATAAATTTGTCTTAATAACATACAGAACTCAGTGTTACTTTGAAATGTATTTGTTCAGGTTTGTTGCTCCTATAATGCTCTATAGTTTGGGTTTCTCAGATTACAACCTGATGGATATTATTTAATTTGTTTATCATATTCTTTCAATAATTGCTTAAATCTAGGTACGGTCAGATTTGATTGGGTTTATTCTGTGAAGGAGCATGAAAGCATCCACCAGGAGTAACATACTTTCCAGTATCACTTCTTATGACCTCTGCAAAGTAAGCACTCAGAACAGCAGCTTTTTACTTTTTGCCAGATTTTATACTAAAGAGATGACCACAGAGCACCCCATGTGTGACCAATTTATTTTATTAAATAGCTACAGATTTCCCCATATTTGATGTCTTTCAGTGGCAGATTGTGCCATTGGACAAGTGTGACTGCTGGCTTCCTCTCATTGTGGCTGCCATTGTGCTGGGCTCCTGGGTTGGACTCAAGACCCTCCTGTGCAGGGATGTATTACTCCTCACTCTTTATCCCAAGCACAAACTCGAACCTCACAATTAGTATTTGCTGAATAAGAAATGAATATTCAAAGTTTAATGAAATACTGACGGTAAGAGAGGACTTGATATTGTCTGTGTTGCTTCAGAACTTGAAGCAGAGAGTAGAACTAAAGGAGACAGACTTTTTTTTTTTTTTCTCAGCAGCAGAAAAAAAATGACCTGATTTTGATGTCTGTGGAAATGTTTAAGTTTTACTAAGGACATGCCCAATGCGGAGCTTGCTGTCTTCTTGGAAAGTTTTATTGTCACTGAAGTTTCTTCTGATTGCAAGAAAGCAATGTTACTGTTGCCAGATGTTTCCAGGTTATTGGCCTCTTATACAAAGAACTGAATTTTTTTTTGGAGCAAGTACAGATCCAAGATGAGTGTACTGCCAAAATTGACAGGCCACATGAGTGAGGATATTCAAGGGCTCCATTTACTGTTAGGGTATTTCTTTTATTGACTTGAAATGAAGGAATAGTTTGTTACTAAGGACATAATTTGAGTGGTTTTCTATTTTGATTGATAGGTTAAAAATAATTTTTCTATTGAATATGTTCTTTCCACAAAATGTATATATTTAGTTTTATTCATATGCATGTCCAGTTATACAGAGGCATAAGATGATAAGTAGGGATTTCCCCTTAAAAGGTTACTAGAGGCCACTGTAAGCCAGGTATGTATGTGGGGGACACACTTGAATGGAGACTTCCTGGATTTGATTGCTACTGGTATGAGAGACTCATAGTAATGTTCCAGGATGGGAGTATGCATAGCCCATTGTAGGTGGAGGTTGAAGGGGATTGATGTTCCTGGGTGTGTTTTTTGGAGAGGGGTGTGTATGTAGAGTATATCCAGGTGAAGGAATTAGGCTGCCAGATATAGTATTTAAAAAACACCTCGTGCATAACTCTAAACCAAATGAGGGAAGGGGTCCCAGGGCACTGAATATCTCTTGTGCTTGCCTTCCTTAATAATGCTAAAACTTTTTGTTAACAGATTTTAGTTTTGGAATGGTAGAAAATCAGCTTAAAATTGTGAAAATGTACACAGTTATGTTCTCTGCCATAAACATAATAATTCAAAGTGTCCAAACTAATTTTACTTGAAAGTATTATAAATCTGAATGTTTGATAAAAAACATTTAAAATCATGAATTATGCTTTAGTAGCAGCCATTTGTTTTTATGGGTAATAGATGCTGATTGAATGGATTGAATGCACTTTTTCCTCAATGTATTAAATCCTCAGATTTTGTATTCTCCATCACATCCTAGCAAATCTTTATGCTGTTATTTCATTAATCTTAAATTTTATTTCAAAATAATTCAATTTAATAAGAACTAGTATGATTTTTCTTTCAATTCTGCTTGCATCATTTTGATAGCTATTAATGCAAGGGTCTGCTTTACTTATTCAAAAATTTCCCCTTGGAGTAAGGTATGGAAATTAGCATTGTCAGGATATGCCAGAAAATAATGGGGAAGTAGTGCTGAGGTAGCTTCTCATTCACATCTGAATAAAAGATGAATTAAAAGACAGCAGCCCAGAGGTCACAGAACAGTTAATTAATTTATCATGTTTCAATACTAGATACTGAACATTTGAATTAGTTTTAAAAGAAGTTGTTAGTAAATGAAGCCTGACTAGGATTATTGTCCCAAATTTATAAACTCATCCCAAACACTGCCCTGGCTCTTCTATGGCTTGCTGTTACCTTTGTGTCCGCACAGCAAGGGACAAAGGCCTTGGGCTGGCTTCTTGGGCTCTTTTCCTCAGCACTCTCTCTTGATACAGGATTATAACAGAGAAAGGAGACAGCATATATTAAATTTCCCAAATTTATTAAATTTCTTTTAGGCCTCCTTCTTTAATTTCCTTTATATCTTCTGGACACAATCTCTTCTAGGTATCACATGTGAACACCACTTTCCAAGATGACCTAGGTAATATTTGTATTCTGTTTCACTGTACTAATTCATGTTACCAATTTGAAGTAACTGACAGAATACTCTCCAGCCTTCCTTTGAGAATGTCTTATGTGTATGGAAATTTTATTTTGCGCATCCTGTTTTGAAACTTGACACTGTGCCCTGAGCTAAATGGGGAGCCTATAGGTGTTAGAGAACTGGAATTCTGCACCTTAGGCTTCGCTCTCACAGGAGAATTTAGTATCTCAAAAGTGTCAAGGGCACATGGAATTGTGGACACTATTTGTAAAGCTGTGGTCAGAATCTGTCTTAACATGGGTCTACCGGGCCACTCCTCATCCCCAGGTCTCCGAGACTGGAGTTCTCCCCAATACTTAGCTCTGCCTTGTGCTGCACTTGGCAGCTTATTCCCTATGACATACAGAGGAGACTAGAACATGGATCTCCCAGTGTCACCGTGTTGGTAATAGCAGTTGTATCGGAAGGGAAATGGCTCCATGTATAGCTTATAGCAGCTGGAGGCAAAACTAGCAGTATCTCCAAATGACTGTTCTACAGCACTATTAAAACAAGTTAACACATTTTTCTCACCACGTTATTTATCTGAATTAATGTTTCCATTCACAATCAAATGTTGATTGCCTTTTATTCATTAGCTTTTGATTTAATTAATATAACTTGTTAAAGGAGACTCTTCAGTGGTTTTCTATAAACAGCTCTGATTTATTGATTCAATTTGAATTTTGTGTTTAAGTCAGTGTCTGAATTACATGTTTTGAAACCTCATAAAGTAGTTTCAACTACAAGATAATTAGGAAATATGACTTTTTTCAACTTTTGCTTCTTAAGGGGGGGACATCTTAATTTGATACGTGCACAGCTAGTACCTTGGAATTTTAAGTACTCCAGATCATAGCATAAAATTTTAAGATATATTTACGTACACAAATTAGAACACTTGACAATTTCATAGTATTATTTTTCCCCAAACATCATTTTTAGAATGGTTCTGCCTGTGACTTAACATCTTTACGGGACGTTGAAACTGAAGGGCTCAGCAGTGTGGCCGAGTGTTCAGACATGCGGAGAAAATCTGACTAAGGAAGGCCAAGGTCATGATGACGCAGGTTAAAGAGCAATTTGATGATCAGCACGATCCCAGGTGCGAAAGGGAATGAAGTCATGGGGGAGAGAGGTGCTGACCAGAGCTCTGGGTTTAGATTATTAAAGGGTTGTCAATATTGCAATGATTCCATTGGCTTTAGAAAGGTTAATTAATCTATGAATTCTAAAGCTTCCACAAATGAAAACTTGTCACCAAATGCTTAAGTACCAGGGTTAGAGAGATGGCTCAGCTGTTAAAGGCTAGGCTCACAACCAAAAGTGTAAGAATCAGAGAGACTTTCCTTTTAATATGGGGTGGTGGCGGTGCTGCAGAAAAACCACACAAAACACAAAAGGAAAATGAAGAAAAATTTCAGCTAAATTTGAATAAAGATGTTGACAGTTCTATAAAATATTTTTGAGTCTCTGAAAATTTTGGAAATAATAAGTTTTTTTGTTAGATTTGCTTAGCATAAATGAAGGAGAAGTATACATGAATTAACAGCATCAATACTCTTTCTGTAAAATGTCTACTGTACCAGGAAGGTACTGAATACTGGACACACAGCAGTGAAAGAAGCAGTCTCTTTATTTTGGAGCTTAGAATGTATAAGTTTTAAAGACATTTTTAGTTTTGTATGATATGATATCTAAAACATGAACGTCAGTAACAACTGAAATGATGATAGACCACAAAATCCACTAACACTTGGGGCTGGAGCAGGGGCCCAGAAACAAAGAGCCCTGGCTCCTCCGGAAGACCTGAGGTGGATTTACTGCACCCACCCACATGGTGGCTCCCAACCATCCATAGCTTCAGTTCGGGTCTTTGACATATGTCTCTGGCTGCTTTGGGCTCCAGACACAGTGATGAACAGAATTTGATGCAGATAAAGGACTCATGCACATGGAACAAAATGAAACCCAGTCAGATACTTTCACACTTGGAGGTTCAGTTCATGGAAACTGCAGAATCATAATTTTATGAAACTGTATCTTGTGTTTATAGAAAGTAAATGCAAAGGAAATGTTTTTATCACCATAGAATAATGAATTTTGGTTCAGGGGAGTGCTCAGAGGCATTCTGACTGTCTCTCTCACTCTCAGTTGCTTTGAAGAGATACTATGACTAAGGAAATTCACAAAAGAAAGCTTGCTTACAGTTTCAGAGAGTTAGTCTATTATTCTCCTCATGGTAAGGTCATGATGACTCTGGAGCAGTAGTTGAGAGTTACTACAGAGACAGAGAAAGAGTGGGAGCATCTGGGACTAGTGTGGTTTTTGAAACCTCAAAGTCCACTCCCAGTGACAGTCCCCCCAACAAGGTCACACCTCCAGATGCTCCTAATCATTTCAAGCAGTTCCACTCCCTGGTGACTAAGCATTCAGTTATAGGAGCCTGTGAAGGCCATTCATACTTAAACAACCACACTGGCTTGAGTTTCATCTCAGGAATAAGTATTAAGTCAAGTAAAGGCTCCATTGCTTTCCGTGTTCTAAGGACTAGTCAAATTTTATGGTCCCGGGTCCTGTTTGAAGTGCATGACCTTTAAAAGCATGAGTATCCATATTTCAGAATTCAGTTCCTGGTACATACAGTTTAACACTTCTCAAGAGAAGCAGAAAGCTTTGAGGGAAGAAGGGAAGAGGAAAATATCTGTAAATGTGGGAAAAATTCCAAGGCATTCCAGGAAGCAGTTACCGCCTCCTGCGGTAGCCACTGATGAGCTCAACTGGGCTGAAAAGTCTGTGCAGATGTCAGCTCTGACTCAGTCCCTGCTAAAGCCTCCCCTAGTTCTCAAGCACAGGCTGTGAGGCGGCTGAACTGATCATGCAAACATTTGTTGATGCTGGCACATGTGTACCAAGAGCACAAACAGGTTTGAAAAGTCAAGGTGATGCACTCAGGAGAGGAGGCTGTCCAGCAGAAAATTGTTGGATCTGTCTTCCCATCTGAGATACAGGCAAAGCATCAGGAATCTGACTTTCAGGAGGAAGGCGGAGCCTTGTAACAAAATGCCCATAGCTCATTGCCATCACTACTAATAATGGAGTGTCAGTGGGCTCAGGGAGAAGGGCCACCTGACAGTTGGATTATGATGAAGACTTTGGCTTCTGGGTCACCCTTCTGGGAAAGGATTTTTTTTTTTTAAACAAATACAAGTTAGATAATGGGATTTTTTATTATTGCTTATTTATCTTAAAGACATTACCATTCATATTCCAGACTCAGGCACAGGATTCTTTGGGAACATGAGCTCTCTATGTTGATTTTTCTGAAGATTTCTGATAGCAATCACACAATAAGAAACCATGTTGACCTATAAGACTAGCAAACCAAATATTGGTAACATAGAGGAGACAGAGTCAAGGAATAGAAAATGACATTGTTGCTATAGGAAAGGCAAATTGGTTTCTGTTATGTAATGTAAAATTTGAATTTTCATTAAAAATAATATAGTTGTATATGTTTTTACCTTGCAACTTTTTAAAAAGCAATTTGTCATTCACATTTAAAAAATATGAGTAAAATATATAAGTATATCATTATTTGACTCTTGTAACAGAAAACTATGAATAAGCTAGATGACCTAGTTGAAGACTAGTATGAAATTAAGTATATTATATTTATACAAGGGGATACTATGCATTGTGTATCATATACCAACATTTCTGTATGGTATTCTGCACTCTGTAGATGTATATGTATACATGTGTCAATTTGTGTGACATAAGCTTTCACATATATAACTTCTTTGTAAGTATGGAGAGTCTGTAGACACAGAGTATCTGAACAGTGGTTGATGTTGGCTTCAGAGGATGGAAGCTGTGTGCTGGAAGGAGGATGTCAGGGTGGTTTGTTTTTCATTAATATTTTTTGCACTTTTTAAATTTGGTATCTTCTTTAAAAGATTTTATCAAACAAAGTGACCAAAGAAAATATTCTATCAGACCTAGTAAAAGTAGAAAATAAAGCAATCAAGAGGACCAGAATATATAGTCATGCATTTGATGTTAATAATAGCAGAATTGACAAGAACAAAAAATGATCTTCGTAGTGTAATCTTACTTTGCAAACACACATAATGTGTTGCAAAGAACCATTTGTTTTGTATGTCTTTTGTAAGTTGTAATAGTATATTCATCAATTTTCAAGATTTATTTATTTATATTTTTATGTATTTTGGTGTTTTGTTTTTATGTATGTCTGGATTAGGGTATTGGATGCCCTGAAACTGGTGTTATAGACCGTTGTGAGTTGCCATGTGGGTGCTGAGCCATTTCTTCAGCCCCCTATTTATTAATTTTTCTATGATATACCTGATATACCATAACATAAAACACAGCCAGATCAATCATGGTTTTTAAAAGCACTCATTTTAAGATTTGGTAGGTGCTGAATATTGATAAGAGAGAGAGAGAGAGAGGTGAGAGGGAGGGGGAGGAAGGGAGGGAGATAGAGAGAGGGATTGAGGGAGGGAGGGAGGGACGGAGGAAGGAAGGAAGGTGAAAGAGAAAGGGAATGTGGGAATATGCCTAGTTTCTATTCTTGGGATTATATATTCCTGTCCAAGAATAAAGGTACATTTTGAGAAACAAAAGAAACTACTTCTTTCAGTGCTTTGTTTTTAATTGACCTCAGAATTATTGCCAGGTGTTTCTTTTTTAAACTCTATTTATGTTCATTGAATGGAAAAGACTAAATCATAGAAATATCAAGTTCTATCTTTGCCTACTGCAAGTGTATTTGCAATGTGAATATTTACAGTGATCTATGATTCTCAGCCTTGCGGGCTGTGTTAGAATAATTGAGCCACTGATGGTTTCAATGCAGGATTGCATAGAATCGACATTTTAGAGTCATAATCAGAACCATAAAGACATATAGTTCTCCAGCGTCACTTTTGCCTGTTCTCTGGCTTCCTGCAGGGTCAATGGGAAGCTGGTGGCTCTAAAGGTGATCAGGCTGCAGGAGGAAGAGGGGACGCCTTTCACAGCCATCAGGGAAGGTAGGCACCTTGTCATCTGATTATCTGTTTATGTGGTTTTCATAGCATGGTAAGTATGCTGCATCTCCAGACATACTGAGCCTTACAGTTGGCATGGTCAAGTGTCTCACTAGATTGTATAAACTGAAGTAAAAAATATTCAGTACCCTCTTTAGTCATACCAAGTCATATTAAACAAGACAAAAGCATCTTTCTGTATTTAGATTTGTGGGGATAAACTTTATGGTGCGACTATCTAGGCAATTGAATAATATTTGTATGTCTAATTTAGAGTGACATTATTCTGTATTCATGGTTTTTGAAGGAAATTCTTAAAAATGAAGGATTGCCCTTACCTTGTTGCTCATTTGAGTTTCTTCTTTTTTGGTTTCCTTGTTTTTTCTTTTCTTTCTTCCTTTTTGTTATTTCAATTTTTCATCTATATATGACATTGCACTCGTGGTTTCCTCTTCTTCATTTCTCCTGGTCCCTCTTCTGGACATCCCTTCTCCCTGTTTCCCTTCAGAATATAGCAGTTTTCCCAGGAATAGAAAATGAACACTGCATTAACAAGTTGCAATACGATTAGGCATAAATGCTCATTATCAAGGCTGGGCAACACAAGTCAATAGGAGTAAAAGGGTCCCAAGAGCAGTTGAAAGATTCAGAGACAGCCTCACTCCCTCTGTTATGAGCCCCACAAGAACAGCAAGCTATACAACATAACATATATACAGAGAACCTAGCTCAGTCACATACAGGCTCTCTGATAGTTGCTTTTGTCTCTGTGAGCCCCTATGAGTGAGTCTTGATTAGTAAAATTCTGTGGCCCATGTTCTCCTGGTGTCCTTGACCCTTCTGGTTCCTACCATCTTTCCTCCCCTTCTTCTGTGGGGTTCTTTGAGCTCCACCTAATGTTTGACTGTGGGTCTCTGCATGTGCTTTCTCTGCAGTTGCTGGGTGAAGCCTCTCTGGTGACAATTGGGCTCAACACCAATCTATGACTATAGCAGAATATCGTTAGTGATCATTTGTAGGGGGGGGGGCGGTCTCTGGACTGTCCACCTTCTGGTTCCTGGCCATTCAGGCAGTGTCAGGCATGGGTACCTTTTGTGCTTTGGGCCTCCAGTTAGACCAGTCATTGGCTGGCTACTCTCAGACGTTCTATACCACCATTGTGTTCTTATCCTTTAGTTGGCATTGGTTGTCTCATTTCCTTTATACATTAGTATTAGGTAATAGTATTAGTAATATTTTCCCCACTGTTATTTTCTAAAGGTTCTCA
This sequence comes from Sigmodon hispidus, assembly GCA_004025045.1. Classification (NCBI taxonomy): domain Eukaryota; kingdom Metazoa; phylum Chordata; class Mammalia; order Rodentia; family Cricetidae; genus Sigmodon; species Sigmodon hispidus. The sequence continues at coordinate 388,486 of PVIH01000221.1, forward strand.
TGCAATAGATTCTATGTATAAGGTTTTAGTTTTATGAAATAAGTCTTGTTCATTTATGCATAGAATGGTTTTTTTCCTTAGTGAGTATCATCTTATTTGTGGGAATTTTTTATCTCATTCTCTTATTTTAGTATTTGTAGCTTCACTTTTACATCATTTAAATATACACATTATCTTCACCTATCACCTGTTATCAAGGAAACCAAAGCTACATCTTCTGCTATTCCAAAGGATGTGTCAGTGTTTTGCCACTGAGTTTTGTGATGGTATTGACAAATAAATATACTCTGTCATTATCTGGCTTGTTTGTCCTTTGATTGTGATGATGATGTGCTTCTTCTTTCTTTTCTTCTTCTTTCTATTCTTCCTCTTTGTCTTGATTAGAGTTTTTATTGCTGTGATAAAATGCCATGACCAAAGACAACTTGGGGGGGGGGAAGGGTTTATTTATCTATTTTTTACACTTCCATATCAAAATTCCTCATCTAAAGAGGTTAGGCAAAAAACTCAAACAGGGCAGAAATGCAGAGTGAGGAGCTGATGCTGCTTACTGGCTCTTCATGGCTGGCTTATTTGCTTTCTTTTCTATGCTTTGCTCACCTGCCCAGGGGTGGCACCACCCCCAATGGTCTGGCCTCTTCCACTTTAGAGGCTTGCCTACAGAGCAATCCAGCAGCGAGTTTTCACCACTGAGGACTCCTATCCCACAATGCCTCAAGCTTGCGTCAGCTGTCAGCTTGTCATGAAATTAGCCAGCACACTCTTGCTCTTCCACTCTCTCATCTTGTCATTTTTTTTTCATTTATTTTTCAGTTTGACGTCTTTCATTATCATTTAGCTGAAACATTTTAGAAAATGTATCCATTGCCTCTTTTTTTTTTTTTTTTTGGTTCTTTTTCTTCCTTTTAGAAGATTGTACATGGTTTAAAACAATCTTTTCTGTAACATCTGAGACTCCAGACAGGTTGGTTTTCCTCTTTGCTTTGTGCTGCTGTGCAGGTTGTAGAACCTCAGGAGAGAGGAAGCCTTCTTTTCTCGACAAGCACCCGTTTCTTGGTAACTTCCTTTATTTTCTAAGTTTAAATAGCAGGCATAAGCTGTTGGCTTCCATACATGTGTTTATTTAGTTAAGACATTGTCTCTGTGTCCATTTTGTACATCCATCTGCCTACTTGGGATTTCCCCTTAAATTCAACAACCTCTGAAAAGAATAAGATATCACCATCAAGTAAGGCTGGTATAACAAATTACCTAAACCTTATATCCAGACATAATTCTGGTCCATCATATTCTATGTAGTATTCTCTGTGCATGAGTAATGGTAATGTCCAACACTGCCTACCAAAATTAACCATATGTGGTTCTGTTGGTTACATCTCTAAAAGCTCACATCTGGTCACAGCTGATAGGAGTCTCCTGACTGTACCCCAGGCATCATCAGTTCTTTCTTGGATTGTTGCAGTAACTCTTATATTATACTCTGGCCTTTGTCATTTTTACTGTTTCTTCTTTATAATCTGAACTATAAGCCATGTTTTATTAATGCTCTTTATGAACCTGTACCCAGTACTCCAGCTTCTCTTCTTTCAACCATTCCACAGTGTCTCATACTAGGGCCCTTATGTATACCCTGTTACTGTCTCGGATGATCTTCAATGGCTGCTTTTAGGTACCAGCTAGAAACTCATATGTTCTCTTTTTAGAGAAGTTTCATACAGCTGTCCTGTCTAAAGTAGCAGCCAGCTGCTGTCTTCCCCATCTGCACAGCTCACCTTGCCAACAACCTGTTCATTTCCATTACAGTTCTTACTGGAATATGAAGTGTCTTTCCTCCCCACCCTGTTCATAAGTAGAATTTCAATGAGCTTAGTGACCTTGTCTGACACCTTCCCAGGAACAGCTATTGAGTGACTTACAGAGCATTATTAAGCTAGAGTCGGTAAATAAGATGGAGTATTCGATACCGGTGGTGCTTCTGAGGAATTTGTCATCTAGGCAGAAGATTGAAGTAATAAGTCAAAGGATAACACGCCATGGCATATAAATGCCAGATCATTTCTGAAGTATTGTGGATTCTCAGGAAGGTTCTAAGCTAGTGAAGTGTGCTAAGATGCCAGGTGGACCTTGAGTTAGAAATCAGATGATAAACTGTGGAGAGCAGATGGAAAAGTTGCTATCTAGATTGACACAGAAAATGAGCAGTGGTAGAAACTCAGTGTCTTTGCCCAGTACAAGGAGCAGGGATGATTTTCATAAGGCAGTCTCAATTACTGGCTGGTCATGTGACCGTAGGTGGATAGTGCTCCATAACAGTGCATTGTTTGTACATTTTGAGTTCTGAGTTCATAAGACATCTTTATGAAAATATCTAATGATGTGGGGCTGGAGCTCACAGCAGTTGAATATAAAGAACATACTTAGTAAACCATTAAAATAATAACATCTTAAGTTTTATGTTGTTAAATTTAGAGGAGAGATTTGTTTGGGTCAATGTGCTGGAAGATGGAAAGTGTAAAAAGCATTGCTGTGGCACGTGAGGTGCAGAAGGGCAGCAACAGAGGCCAGAGGAAGAACAGGAGCGAAAGTGAAAGGCCGCTTAATGTTTCTGAGGCCAACAGCATTCAGTGCAAATGAGAGGTTGACTGCTAGTCAAGGCCATCTGTGGAAAGTGGGCTTTACCTTCTGGGATTTTGGGGTTTGACTTTGTCTTTGTCTTTGTCATGGTACAATAAAAGACAAATGACCTGAGAAGGTTGTTAGGCTTCTGTGACACAGCACCTAGATGGCAGGCTACACAGGAATGGTTATTGCCTCATAGTTTTGGAGGTTAGAAGGATAAAGTCAAAGCTTATAGTTGAGAGAGGTGATCTGCCCTAAGATTCCCTCCTTGGCTCATAGATAGGTGTCATGTCCCTGTGTCACTGGGTGTTTATTCTGTACCATCCCATATTTCAATGTCATATTTCTCTAAGAACACTTGTTATGGTAAATTAGAGTTTGTCCCTAAAGGTCTCATTTTAACTTAGTTACTTCCATGCAGACTCACAGCCACCCTCATACTTTAGTTAGGGTTAGCATACAATTTTGTTGTTGTTGTTGTTGGGGAAGGGCACATTTTAGCCCATAATACCACCTAATAGTTTGGGGTCCTCGAATCCTCATTTGCAGATGGTAGGTGTTGGGTCCTGTAATTGATTTTGAACTTTCTATGTTGACCTGATTCTTCTGATTTTCTAAGGAAATTCAGATTTTAAATGTTCTGTGATGTAAAAGTGGTGGAAGAATTGTTGAGGTCTAGAATGACACATCACAGGATATCATTGTGTTTTCTATAAACATAGAATTTTGAAGTCTTTCTAATAAAGTCTGACTTCTAAGTGATCTTTTTAAAAAAGAATTTATATTTTATGTGTGTGAATGTTTCCTTACATATAGGTGGTATTCATACCATCTGAGTGCTTTGGGACTGTAAAAGGCATAAGGGAGCTTTAGATGTATGATGCTCTTTTCTCTTACTGTCTTTCACAGTCTTTTGTTGTTGTTGTTGGTCATTTATGTATAAAAAATCACTAGCTGTTATTGGGCGGGTTTCAGTCACAGCGTTAGAGTAGCTTATATGTGTATCAAGTGGTGGAACATGAAACACTGGGAGGGCTTGACATCTGGGGTAGGGTAATATTCTTCTGTGGAGGGAAGATTATGGCTGGGTTAGTGAAAGAGAGCTGGAGTTTGAGTTTTCTGCCAGTCTGCTATTCTGGCCAGTTCTTCATTCACAAAATGTGAGCAGCATAGGATGGAGAGTCGGGAAAGCACCATGCTCAAGGAAGTGATTTCAGGTGCCTACTTTCAACTGAATTACCTTGAAACATAATTGTTGCCCCAAGTGGAAAGGCTTAGCAACTCTAATTTTGCTTAGATTTCTGTCTCCAGATACACTTTGAATTTTATCTTGTTGAGATTTACTACATACAGTGGCTTAACTTAGGTCTAGGTACTTTGAAACTTACGGTGTCTTTGATGACAGCTCAAAATAACTTGGCAAAGAATTTAGAGTTCTTGTGTAGTGTCTTCACAGCTTGTGGTACTTCTGATGAGGTTTGGGAGGAAAGGTTTGGAAGGGAGTGGATAAAATGTCCTAGGATATTCTACCTTTAATACCACTTTGTAGATCTAAAATCATAAAATCTTTCTAAGGCTTCTAACCTTTAAGGCAATGGAAATAGTTGTCCCTTCTGTGGATTCTTGAATGTATAGTAATTTTCAAAGGCAAGCATAAACAGAAACCCAAATATTCTATAAACAAAAAAGCATAAATGAAATAGTAGCAAGGTTTGGCAAGTATGGTGACATGTGTCTGTAATGTGAACACTTGGGAGGTGGAGACATGTAAATCGGGAGTTCAAGGCTGTTCTTAGTGCACTCAGAAGCAGTCTGCGCTACTCTGTACTTTCTCTCTGCATTTTATTAGGTATTCTATGAAAATCTTTTACTTTTAATATTCATTTATAATTCCTGGGACAAGGAGATGGTTAGAAATTGAGAAGCAAATTAAGGGAGAAAAACGTGAGATATTTCATGTTAGATAGTCGGAAATTGTTAGCGTGCTTGAAGAGTAAGTAGTTAACTTTTGTAGTTAACGTTTAATCCTCTAATTAAAATATTCCCAGTACTGCAACAAATTAGGCCCATATGATAGGAGCTATTATTTTATAAACTTGATAACAGAAAAATGGAGCTGGTGTTAACCCAGCCATTGACAACTTAGTGTTGTCCAATTTGATTTTCTTTATCACATCGTTTTTGTAGAATATCTTTAAGATTATTTGTTGCTTTCTTATTATTTGCATCATTATTTGACTTATAGAAGAATCCTGATATAATTTGCTTGTGAATAACAAATGTTAATTTTGATAATATCTTACTGGGTTATGTTTTAATTAGAAGTTAATGAAGCTATATTTAGTGTTTATGCTGTTACATTACTTTTCTATAGCTTCAGTTATAGAGTACCAGAAACCTAATATAGAAACTAGGAGCCCAAAACCAAAACACCAACAAACCAGGCTCAGGTGAACAGCTGCAGATGAGAAACACTTGCTCTTTGGTAGCTTTGGCTGGCTCCTGGCAATCCTTGAGGTCCTATGATGCGTATTCATGGTACTTGGCCTCTCTGCCCCTGTGATCACATGCCTCCTCCTCTTCTGCATCTCATCTCTTCTCTAAAAAAATGTCAGTCATTGTACTTCTGGCCTACCTTAGTTCAGAGCTGGTTTATTTTATTTAATTACATTTTTGTGGGCTATTTTCAAGTAAAAGCAACACTCCAAAGTTGCAGGTAGGCAAAAGTTTGGAGAAATATTGTTCAACTCACTCCAAACTTTTATTCTTGTGATTTTCACAAAGACATTTGAAAGAATTGCATTTTTCATTCAAAAACTTAGCAGAGAGATTGGCTATATAGTGATCATAATATTTGCTGTTCCTTTCTTTGCAGTAAAATGTGAGTGGTGTGTGTGTGTGTGTGTGTGCAGCAGCAGCAGCAGCAGTAGTAGATGAATGAATTCATTAATATTTTTCATGGTGATTTGGCTATTTGCTATTTTTTTATTTTAAAGAAAAATGTGAGTTTTCCTCTATAACTAAATAACTTGAGGTCTGTGGCTTCTGAGGAGATGAATTGTATCATGTCAGTGAGCATGAGTAAGACATTGCTTGGTAGTTCGAGGTTGTATTAAGGAGAACTGATCCCAACACTACTATACATATATAAAGGTCTATTTTGACAGTTTTTCAATTTGATAGTTGTAATTTCATTCAAAATATAAAATATTTTAAATCATAGCTCCTTAGTTCACTCCACAAAAATCCGTTTTATCCAGGTAGAAAGGCTAATGAATATATACCTTCTCTGTTCCAATAGGACTGGGCTGATATGTGTCTAATCATCCTTGCTTATAAACTAAGTCATTTTGTCAAATGGTACACTTTCTCCCATCATTCTCCTAGTGGAGAGAAGGTACTAATTACTGCTATCCAGGCTCTCTCTCTCTCTGTCTCTGTCTCTCCCCTCACTCTCTCCTGACACAATTGTTCTTGGACTTGAGTCTCTGGAATTCCATTAAGGGAGTGTGCAGAGAGGAAGGGGGCTCTTGGGACACAGCCTCCCTCTGTAACAGACCTGGAGGGCAGTGTTGGAGAGGCGAGGGACAACTGCTGTGCTTCCATTGTTGTGTTTTGTCAGTACTGATGTTTTGAATTATTCCCCATCTTGCTTGTAGCAAACTTAAAATTAATAAGGATATCATAAAGTGAAGTTTTATTTCATATAAGTACAACATTTAATCACATGCAGTAGGTAACAGAATAAATTGTCTCTTATTGATCTTAATAAGTTTAGGATTTATCATTTCTGAGCTAAGCTGAGGCATTTCTGCAATTTGTTATTCCATCAGCTGATTTTAAAGCCATAATTTGTTCCAGGAATGTTTAAAGTTTGATAATCCTATGGAAGCTAAACTATACCATAAAGATTACCTGTTTAGTTATCTCTCAGTTGTAGTTGGGTGGGGCTCCAGCTTGTCTCATAGGATGGATTTAAGTCAATGGGTCTAGTTACCAGCAAGAGACAGATTCATCTAGCATTTTAGTACGAATTCTCAAACCTAATTTGCTTGGATTCCTGTCTCAGTGCATGATTTTGAGCAGGCCTTAAATTTTTCATGCCTCAGTCTCCTGAGGATAAAAATACTGCTAATTTTAGTGATCTTGGAATATTTTGGCATTAAGTTCATGATGCTATCAAATAAAAAGAATCATAGAATGAAATTTTTTTTGGAAAAATGCACTACTAGGAAGATTTGCATGATGAATTTAATAACATTTTCAAGAGAAGGACCAAGAAGGGTTACTTTCTCTGTGAAAAACAATAGAAGTATGAGTTTTCTTCACTATTAACTGTTTTGGTCTCTTGGATGACTGAAACATCTCTTAGCTGTACTGAGATCTTAGCTATTAACTTCAGAGTCAGATGTCTTGATTGATACCTTTGGGTGTTTGGATAAGGGCTATTGCATGGTGAGTTCCACAGACCTATGATGGCAATCAAGTGCCTCTCTCCTTATTTTTCCTTGCTGCTCATCAGACAGTCTTTTTGAAGGATGCTTTGGTTTCCACATGAAGGATATTGACTCTCTTGCCTAGAGGGTTTAAATTTCCTGCTCATAGTATGAGGTTGAATTAGAGACAGGTAGCAGGTATTTCCCCTTCAACAAGCAGAGTTTCCTCATCTCCCAAGTTTTGTTTTAGATCTTGTAGCTAGTGTAAGAGACACTAAAAGGCCATGAAATTGAGGGGCGGTGGGGGGGGAAACAAGTGATGATTTTAAGTGCTGAGTGTTTTGGTTTTTAAGAGGAACATCACGCATGGTGAAGTGTATAATTTAGACATGGGGCTCAATGGGCATAGGGATTATTCTTGAGACATGGGCTAGACAATAGAACCTATGCTAAGAAAGGGCGTTTGAAGGATGGAAAATAGGAAAAAGTTAGGGAGTTCAGTCTCACAAGTGTCTAATTTGAAACCTGACATTCATGTGCCATTTGTTTCCATAGTGATGCTGTTGAGATCACAGATCAATGACACCCCGACTAAAGGCTTTACTAGTCATATTCAGGTACATAATCTTAATATTTCACTGTGTGTGAGGAAGGGTGATGTTATCATCTCCATTTTACCACTCAAGAAGCTGGAGTCAAAAGACACCAACAATTAAATAGTGATACAGAGTCTGCTGAACTGTCTGTCACATAATAGACCCACAATCCAACAACCAAAGGCATGGATATATTCTGGATCCTTTCTGCATTGCTATTGAGGCAGAAACCCATAGGATCAAACCTGTACAGATTGATGCAAGTCAGCTAAGAGAGAATGAGATGAGACTTTTGAAAAGCTTTAGCAGTCAGTAAATGTTTGGTCCTGGTGGAGGTTGTCCCACTAGCCTTGGGGTCATAAGCAAGTACTTTACTCTTTGCACCATCCTTTCTTCATTTCTGCAATGAACTTTCTTCTAAAATGCATTAGTTTTGAATAAACACTTCCTTACCAGCCTCCAGTAACAATTCTGTTTACCAGGAAACTATGTCATAAAGGACTTTTCCCTAAGCCTTGACTTCCTTATCTGCACTTTGGAGATAATTCTTATCTCTATATTAACATAGTATTGTTGTGAGAATTACTTGAGGTTGGCATCTTTAATCCCTTGGCAAGGTAAAAACTGAAAAAGCCTTCAGGGAATTTTCAGCAATTAGAAATGTAGTCAGGTAGTGATTGCTGTCTTATTCTTCTTAAATTGTCTGAAATACAGATGCATCCTATCTTACCTTATATTACCAGTTGACAAAACAAATGAAATATAATACTTTTTAAATTTAATCAGCCACTTGATTAAAAGACAAATTGTAATCTTCAAAATTAATAAAATAAAAGAAACCCACTATTTTCATAGGTTTTTAAAGTCACATGACCCAACATATTTCAATGTCTTTGTTGATACTAGCTGGTGGAAACACATCACATTACTCAGACTCACAAAGAATAACAATTGGGTCAATTTACATAAACTTACTTAAAATCACAGTCTAGACTCATGGATTTTTTTCCTCCTTTCATTTGTAAAATGTTGCCTGTCAATTATAAAAGGCTTTATAGCAATTCACATTAATTTTTACAGTAACAGACATAAAGGAATATTATTAATGGTTTAAAAGAACTCTTTTAGCACAAAATACTCATGTCGCATAACAGCATGTGTGTGTGTAAAGAAGACTGGTGATACAATTATGGGTTGTTCCAGCTGGTAAAAGACTGAAGCTACTACTATCATTTGAAATAAAAATCTCTGAACACTTAAAATTGACCAACAATTCCTGTGTACAATTTCAGTTCTTACCTGACTACACCATTACATAAATATGCTGCCTCATATAGTTTCCTCAGCAATCTTGAGTTAATAAGCCAGTACAAACATCTATAAGCTTCAAGGAGAAAGACGAATTGTACAGATAAGTAAATTGTCCTTTGTCACAAATTTTGTTAGGAAACACAGGTTTTGACTGAAGAGTGTTTGTTCAAAGATAATGCAATCTTCACTTCTTGGCTAATTTTAAAAGCGTTGCAAGTTCATCAAATTACATTAATAAATTTTTACACATTAAAACTTACATTTATTGCTTATGTGATAGTTGTTAACATGGCTATAGATTGCTTTAAAAATTATTGCCACACATTTATTAATTCTTAATATTTAAGAAGTCATTACATTATGCTACATGCCATATGTACTACCTACTAATAGAAATGGTCATAAGGTAGATGAACTGTGAACAGAAATTCATGGCCAGTGTCATTCTTTCTGACAGAATTTGTTCTTTTGTATATATTCATGCTCCATGTTAAGTCATATCTTTTAATATGTTTACTGAGTACTCAGATACCGAATAATAGGACTTTTTTAGTGGTCCTTGTAAAATACAGATCAATCATGTATATTGGAAAGAGGAGAAATGATTGACAAGACAAGATTATAAGATCCCCATAAAATTTCATGACTGCAAACATGTCACTAATCTCCAATTAAAAGAAGCACAAGGAGACCCACAGGTAGATTTATGAAAGTAGAATTGCATAAAGAAAAAGACACACGGAAATCTCAAAGGGAGGAGGAGACAAGCAACTCACTATCATAGAGAAAACTGTGGTCAAGAGCTGACCTTTCATCTGAACTGCCAGATACATTAAGGCAAGGTAATGACATATTCCAGAAAAAACAAAGAAAAGATGAGAACCTGTCAATTAAAATTCTACACCTAACAAAACTATCCTCTAGAAAAGAAGGCCAGAGCCGTGTTCAAATCATTAAAATTTTAGTGAAACACTGATGGAAACATGCGGATGCAGGTGGCACCAAATCTAATTTTTAATGGAAAAAATAATAGAATGTTGGAAATGGTAATATGTAAATAAATATAAACAATTTTATGAAAATATTCCTCCTAATCTCTTAATCTGTAAAATATTAGACATGTTAGATAGTGACTAAACCATTACTAGATATGACATTAGAGATCAATTATATTTTTAGATATAGATATAATGTATGTGAAGGAGAAATAAACTACGTTCTATAGATATTATTTTTTATAAATATTAAGCCAATATTAGCTTGGAGTAAATGGCAATAAATTAAGCTGTAAATTAAATCACTAAGAAAATAAATATGATTAAAATTCAACAAAATATTGTTGTATATCAAAGTATGCTGAAAAAGACTATTGCAAGAAGACAGTAAGAGGGAACCCAGGAACACCTGTGAAAAATCCCTGAAAAATGGGAGGGACAAAGACAAACTGCCGTGTCAGAGAAAAAGGTTTTCAGGCTGCACAGAAAGAGAAGAATCAACAGTACACTGTTGTATAAGATTTCCCAGGCCCCTTTGGGCCAGACAGTCGGAGCTTGCCTGAGGCGGCTTTTTTCCCCCCAAGAAATGAATCAGATGCTTGTATTAACTTCAGACTGTTTGGCCCATGTCTCAAGCACATTGCTAGCTAGCTCTTTCATCTTAATTCAACCCATTTCTAGTACTCTACCTGTCATGTGGCCCAGCCCGTGTCTCATCTGGATTCCTTACATGTCTCTTCTTTGGGGGTCAGATGGAGACTGGCTAACTCCACCCTCCTTCTACCTATTTGTCCTCTGATTCTCCACCCACTTCTACGGTGCTCCACATAGGCCAAACCAGTTCCTTTATTTTCAGCATACAGAGAACATTCCACCACAGTATACTTCCTTTAAGAGATGAGCTTTATTTCTAGTGACCTAAGAAGGTAAGTGTGCAAGGCTAAGTAAACAGCAACCATAAAAACCTGCACAGACAAGAATTATAATGAACACTAGTAGACACCTTTGTAGTATTCCTACAAAGAGAGACATTTTATGATGATGAGAGAGTCAGCATGTGAAGATGATTTCACAATTAGAAATACTTAAACCTAACATTATAGTTCAAATATACAGGAGATATAAATGTAGAATTAATAGGAGAAATAGACATTTCATCAATTAATACTAATCCACAAATATTGGTAGTTTGGTTGGAGAAAGCCAACCCAGCAAGGTATAGAAGACAGGAATGATATGGTAAGTAACTTGGCACATAGACTGTAGTTCACTCAGGTCCAGTAAATTATGCATTTGGTTTAAGAGCAAATTGATTGTTCTTAAAGGTATATCACAGGTTAAACCTTAAAACACATCTAAGTACATGTAAAAGGATTGAAATGTTCCAAGGTGTAGGTTCTGTATACTGAGCAATTACATTGAAAACAGAGCAAAACTAAAATCGGGGAAGTTGAGAATTTAACAGCACATTTCTAGGTAATCTACAGAACAAAGAAAAATGAAATTTGATCTTTTAATCTCCGTGAATATAAAAACATTGTGAAATTTTATGAGATGCAGATAAATGAGTATTTGGGAGAAACGGTTGAGCTGGAAACTTCCATTTAAAAAATATGATCTCAATTTAAAAATGTAAGCTTTCACTTTAAGCCTGTTGTAAAAGTGCAGCAAATTTACCTTCCTGAGAACAGAGGGAAAAGAAAAATCACAGTGGGAATTAGTGAACTAGGAAACAGAAAGGCAATTGGGAAGCCAGTTAACCCGAAAGCTGCTTCATTGCTGTGAGTACATCAATAAACATTCAGCTGACTGACCAGGATGAAAGAGGCACACGTGTTCACAACACCAATGAGAGAACATCACTGTTGACCTTAGAGAAATTATGGGACTTTAAAAGACTATTATGAGCCACTCAATGCCAATAAATTAAGACAATTGATCTCACATGGACAAATGGTAGTTTTTTTTTTTTCTACAAAAAAATATTGCTTTGACAATTAGATGTGTAAATGCAAGGTAGATTAATACTTATAACAAATACAAATTTCAACTCAAACTTTTTGTATTCAATATAAAATTTTTAGGATTTCTGTAGACAAACCTGAAGGGAAGCCTTCATGATTTTTGGACTAGAGATATTCAGAATTTGTGGAAGAAGATAGCTCATAAGTTAAAGTTGTAGTTCTTGAGCCACAGGTCTAAGAAAACAAAGAGACAAGTTAAAAAAGAAGAAAATATTTCCAAATATATATTTGATAAAGGATTGATATCTTAAACATAAAACAGAGGCCCAAATTAAATAATGGGAAATTTCAGATGTTATAGATTATATTGTAGGGTTACACTCACAAAGCTTGTTGAAGAGTGAGCAGCATCCCTAGAAGCTAGGATTACAAGCCTGCACCTCAGACCCAGATGCAGTCAGTTTTTGGCAAGCAGATAAAATCACAACACCGTGTTCAATACAATAAAGGAGTTCAATATAAGCATATATATATATATATATCATTATATAACTTGTACAATCAAGAAGCTTATTGTTTGGGTAACTGGCAGGTTGGGCTTTTGTGGCTTGCTAGGGGAAAAGACAGAGGAAGACTGTGTTGAGAATGCACCTATCTTTTGCTGGCCTGTGTACCCCCAGTCCCTGACTGTCCTTAAACCATCTTTTAAGACCTCATTAAATCCCGCCCCTTCTCTGCCATCCTTCTGCCTTTCACAGCAGAAGTTCCCTCCCTTTTCTCCCTTTTTGCTTCTTTGTGGTTTGTGTTGTTTGCCTGTCCACTTTCTTTTCAGAGCTTCACTACATTGAGCTTTAGGTCAGATGTGTTCAATTGGGACCTATTGGTGACCTCTTGGTACTTTAGAGCCTGTAGTATGTATGGACCAGGACTGTCTCCTCAGATGCCCTTAATTGCCCTACTGCTATCAAAATGGAGCTAATCCAGAGTGCAGCTAGTGATTTAATAGAATTTAGGCAGCAGTTTTAGCCAGAAGTTTCTAACCTATCTGGCCTGGCTTAATCCCCAGCTCCATATGTGCAGTTTTGCAGCTGCTTTGCCCCAAATAATCACACAAAGGCTTATATTAATTACAAACTGTTTGGCCTAATGGCTCAGGCTCATTACTGACTAGCTCTTACAACTTAATGAAATTCATTCTTATTAATCTATGTATTGCTACGTGGCTCCGTGGCTTTACCAATGTTTCATTACATCATGCTCTCTGCACCACCTTCGTCTTTTATCTGCTTGGAATTTCCACCCACTTCCAAGCTGCCTTGCCTTAGGCCAAACAGACACACACACACACACACACACACACACACACACACACACACACACACACATATATATAACCAATGGTATTTATAGCATTCAGAAAGACATCCCACATCAAGCAATAAATTGAGCCATGATTGTTTTAGAATTAAGAAGGGTAGGAATCACTGACTGAGTCATAAAATACATAGGGTTTGGTCTGAGAAATGGGCAGAGGGGACTTCCTGCTACATAGCCAGCTGATGTAGAAATATTCTCCATGCCACCTAACCCCACCAGTTTGTCTGCCTAGAGGAAATTCTACCTTGTGGCAGTGGGTATGTAGGTTGTTAAGAAATTTTCTAATGCAGCTCTGCCTGTTTTGGGGCCCACTGTGTTTCTTTCAGAATGTGAAGCTGAGTATTATTCTGATCTCTCAGCTTTTATGGCTACTTTTAATTTTTGTATTGCCATGTTGTTTGGGATCTACATAAAAACACTAAAATTTCAGGAAAAAGGAGATAGATGTGGGTGCTGTAGAGTAAGGAGAGCTAGATGTTGATAGGTAGAACCATTGTAGAGGTGTATGGTCAATGTTACTGAATTCATGCTATGTTCTATTAAACCTGAGGGCTCAAGACATTTATACCCTGGGCTGTCAGGGCTGCTCCTGCCATTTATAAAAGATCGACTGAGTCTTGGGGAGAACGCCAAAATGATCAAGACCAGAGCAGTTTGGACCTGGATGGCAAGTCCTGTGAGGCAGTCCTGTAGAGAAGACAGCGCTGGCAGTGACTCAGCTCTTCAGAACACTGCTCTTGCCTCACAGTGCTCTCTATCTTTGTGAAGTGCTAAAAAAATAGACCATTCATATTTCTCTGGTTTTCATTTTCCTGTGACATTTTACAATGCAATGGGACTCTTCACAAAACCATCAAATAATAATTCCTTCTTAATTTATAAAAAATATCCTAAATAGCATATGTGGGAGAAAAAGCACCAGATATAATATTGTTCCGAGTTCAGAAGTGCAAAGTTAAAGGAAACTCTAATGGGATATTTATATTTTTTGGCTGCCCGCCATTACAGTCAGTTTTCTGAGTATACCCAAGAGCATTTAGTTGATAGTAGTACTGTTGTAACATTTTGACTGGGACCCAAGAAAAAGAATTAAAGGAAATACTCAGCAAAAACTTGCCAGTTGTCTTATTATCTGTGATTTCTTACCCCCCACCCCTGTGTGGTGATATGTCTACATCTTTAATAAAACCTGGAATATCAAGAGATCAACACAGTCAAAAACTAGATGCTTAGGATTTTTTTTTTTTTATCTTTGAGTATAAGGCCAAAAAGCTGTGTTTTAATGGCAACACACCTTAAGTTCCAGCACAGGGAAAGCCGGGAATGATGACCTACACCCTTAATCCCATAACTCCAGAGACAGAACTTTCTGTGTTTCTGTGAGTTCAGGGCTGACTACCAAATAGAGTAGTTCTCGCTTTTAATTCTATCCTGGATGGGAGACAGCTGTCCTAGAAGGATATTTAAGGCTGTATTTAAAGAAAGCTCAGCAGAGGTAGAAGTGACCAGGAGTGAGGCTGAGGGAGTTGGAAAACAGCTGGGTGAGATTTGACTGTAGTGTTTCCTCTCTCTCTAATATTTTAGCCTTTCCCTGTATCTCGCTCTGAATCTCTTTCAGTACAACCAGAATTCATGCAACATGTGTGTCTTTTCTTCTGCTTTGCTCGTGGTAATGTTTTGAATACTGCAGATTGTTTGATAGTGGTGAAGGCAAATGGTTTATAAATCTGTAGAATTGATGACCAGCAGATTCACTATATAGTCCATCTGGCTTAACACTGGGCTATGTGGTTTCACCAAAGTGAGATCCCAAGCAAAGGT
>PVIH01000221.1:403704-424529 GCA_004025045.1 Sigmodon hispidus
AAAAAAAAAAAAAAAAAAAAAAAAAAAAAAAAAAAAAAAAAAAAAAAAAAAAAAAAAAAAAAAAAAAAAAAAAAAAAAAAAAAAAAAAAAAAAACCAAAACTTGCCTGGCAAGTGTTCACTCATCACCAATTAAATACTGGAATAATGGATTAACTAATACTAAGACTATTGCTATTTCATAAGTCAGTTAGTATGGCAGAACATCCTTACTATGCTCATTGTGGAACAGTTTGTGAAAAAAAAAAAGAAGAGCTAAACTACATTGAACATGGAAAACAAGAGAGTGCAACTGCTATATTACAGCTTTGTTTTCAAAGGCATGCTCCAGTATTTTCAAAATTGAAGCCCTGGCAGTTTATCTACAACCTGAGCACCATACTTCTAAGTAGTTCTTATATTTCCCAATGATTTCTGCCTCAGTGGGAACTTACTGAAAATAATAGCCAAACAAGTTCATTCATACAGTTAAATAATTTCCATATTTACCTAAACTGTTAAAGTCACAAAAACGTTCTAAGAAATTCATAATAATAAACTTGGTGTGTTCCTTTGACATGAAAATTTAGGAGAATGTTGGGGAAAATGTTATCATTGATTTTGCAGAACTTAATAAGATATCCTGTTTTCTTTAAATAAAATATTAATCTAAAATGCTTTTAGCCTACAAAGAACAAATGGCCATTTTTATATATACATAAACATGCACAATTTTCAGCCCAACTTATATTTGATGCTATAACACTGTGTATGTGTTTCTGTACTTGGAGCAAGATATGATCAGGAAAACATGGGCATGTAGTTATAATGTCTCAATAATCTGTGTACTGTTTTTCAACTTTGTGAAGCACATAGGCAAATCTGCTAGTACATTGTGTAGGGTATGCTGGAAGGCAGTATATGGTGTTTCATACTTAGAGATGAAATATAGTGCAAAAGCTAACTTAAGACAGTCACTATGGAGACTGTCCAAACCTTTGATTCTTCAACAAAAAAAAGTTTCCATTATAAGGACGTAATTGGAATGATTTGTTTCATGGGTGTGGTTCACAGAGTGGCCAGCAAACTTTCCTTAAGGTTTCTATTTCCAATAGATGGTACTGTGTGCATATGTGTACATTGATACATTAACTATATCCTTGAATTTGTAATGCTTACTTTAAACAACTCATTCTTCATAAGTGCATTTTGTGTTTTGCACTTCTCGATGAAAAAGATGTCCTTTACAAATTTCACAGTAATAAACATAGAAGAAACCTTTTACTTGCTGTGGGTTCATTAAATCAATACCTAGTCATTAGAGAAGACAGAAAAGACATTAAATTTTTTTGAATGATTACCTAAAGTACATATATTAATCTAGAAATTCGACATTTTGAGGTCTCCCAGTTTTGTGAGGCCATCTGTTGATCTTTACCTGTAGGAGAAGGAACATTTGCAATGCCTGACATTTGCCCTTTTATGGGTGGGCAACTGAATTATTCTTTTTCAGATGATTTTCATAAAAGAACAAGGAGTCACTATATTAAGACAAACACAGCCATTCAAGCATAAAGACTAATATTTTATGGAATTTTATAAATAAAAACAAGAATATTTCCCTAGAAAATTATACAAATCCATGACCTAAATTTTTTATTCCTTTTAACTTTGTTGAACTTGACATCATTTGCCACTGTCACTTGCTGGCTTCTTTTTCCTGGCTGCCACTAATGCCAAGTGCTCATGAAGTCATCCTCCCCCCAGCTCCCAGTGCCATCAGATAAAACATAAAGGCCAGTTCAGATAAACAGTGAGCACCTTGAGCATAAGGATGGCACTTCAATGATAGCTGGGCAAGCTATATTTCTATTTTCTAGTTGGCCATCTCAATTCTTCCTTCCTCTCTGTGCTGGTCATCTTTGGCCATCTATAAATCTATTGCTTTGACTGGATACACTTTGTTATGTTAATAAATTAGCTTCATTTTACCACCTATTACCTCTTTGTGATGATTTTCCAGTGTTCTTGCTGATAATTTCCCAATCCACATCTCTACTTTTGCTCTCAGCACTGAATTTCAGAGAGTGGAATGTAACCCTAGTTGAATGTACTGTTTTCTTCATCTTGACACTAAGCCAACTCTAACCTGGGTACCTCAGACCATGTTCTCCACGTTGCCTTCAGGGTTAGTGTTTTCGCTTTCTGTTGGATTGTCAGTGCCAGAGTCTTGTTAGATTTCTTTTTCTCTTCTTAAGTCATCCGTCAACTGGTCTGTAGAATGATCACCAATATAGCTACTTCTCCTTGTTTTCTCAACTTCATTTCCATGATCTCAAATAGAAAGTAGTGAAAAGTGTTGCAATGCTATCTTTTTGGGCTCCTTTGGCTTGTATGTTTCTTCTTTCCATTTCTCCACCATTTTGTTGTAAGGGTTAGACTTTTAAATTATAGTCTTAGACCAACTCTGTAAACATTCATTACAGGATCACATGCAAGTTTATGCAGTTGGGGCTTGGGAAATGATAGCTGAAAGGAGGTAAGGTTCGAAGGGATAGGTAAGGAGAGAAACTGAGTTGTATCTTAAGTCTAAGCTGATTCTGGATATTGGGGCAGACCTTTCAAGTAGACAAAAGCCTAAGTGATAATATCAACCCTTGTTCTCTGGATTGGCTTTGAGGTGATAGGTCAAAGGCCCTCTAACTAACCTCCTTCGTGGTTGTTTTTGCTCTGTAACTTGTATATTAATTCCTACCTATTACCACTGCAAGTACTTGGATCTGAAAAAGTTTTTCACTCAGAGAAAACATAGAATGGGAGGAGGCTGTGCCTGCAGTAACAAGCTGTTCCTACCAGATGGCACAGCTGTGGTGCAGCTGAGAGATATAGACGTTGCTACTGGATACTGCCTCCTTCCATTCCCTCCCTCCAGCATCATCATGTTGGTTTCTTGTTGGAACCAATGGTTGTTCCCTGTCACCCACATTATCAAGTGAATGTTCCACTCAGACTTCAAGGGTTCTTCTTTTACCTCACTTTATCTCATTTGTCACTGTGAATACTTTTCATATAGTGTGTGCCCTACTGGCAAGGAAGACTTGTCCTTACCACTGCAGTATTTCTCTTCTGCCACCTTGTAGCCACTTAGCCTGTATGTTTGCCTCAGGCCTTTTCTTCTGATATGCTCTGTCTAGACTGCCCCTCTTCTTTCAGTGTTAACAACGATGAAATAAGGTGGAGGAACTTTTCTAGATTTTGTTTGAGTAAAGGAGCAAAATTTCTTGAGTTTCAAACCTATGGGTTTCTATGTTAGTGTGGCTGCTGTGTGGGCCTAATGTAGGATGTGATCTCAAAGTACCTGCTGTTTTCTTTTCCTGATTTCTCAGTCTACCCTTGCACATGGAGCTTGGCCAAGTGTATCCTTGGACTTGCTTCCCTGTGATTCCACTCTACCTGCAGTAATCCTTTGTGTCTTAATACCCTCCACCACTTCCCTTCCTCACTTTCTCTTTAATGAAAATCCATCCCTTATGCATAGAGAATGCTCTCTTGATTCATGATTCCTGCTTTTTCTTTCAACATGCATACATGCACACATATGTGAGCGAACTCTTTACAAATAAAAAATAAAATAAAAACATAATGTTGGTTGAAAGAGGGAGGACCACAGAAAACACATGATTTCTTCAAAGTATGAAAAGAAACTTATCTATGATGTTTAAATCAGTATATTGGTAACTCAGGTATAATATTTAGAAGGGGTTATGCAAGAACTTCTAGAATGCTAGGAATCTTTTATTTCTTGATCTGATTAGTTGGAATTTACATGAATGTGAGCTTGTTGGTATATATTTGATATTTTATGCCTTCCGTCTGTGTGTGTTTGTGTGTATGTGTGTGTATGTTATACTAAGATAAAAGTAGTTTAAAATAATATCTCTGATTTAATATGCTGAACTATCTGTGAACAGAGGTTAGTATACTGTTCTTCTTTAATGCATTGCTTTCAAGACGGTATGATTTTCATAAGCACTCTTTCTCACCTTTTTTATGGTGATTCTGTGGGAGAGAACTTGGAAGATACAGAGTCAATTTATTCTGTTAACTGAATGTGCTAGTTTGACTGCATAGGCTTACAGACTTGAATGTTTCAATTTAAAAAAATTCTCATTAGATCCTCCAGAATATCTATCAGATGGGGCCTGTAGATTTAGATTTATATTGAGGCATAAGAGCAGTTCTTACTGATTATTTACTCCTTTGTTCAGTCCAGACATGTATTTTTATGATGCCATTGCTTCTAATAACAGGAAGCTAATGTATAAAGTCTTATGTTAACTTGGCCTTTTATCAAGTCTGTGTCCCAGCACTTAGTAGGATAGTGACACTGGACAGAGTATTTATCTTATCCTGTAATAGGCAGGGATAGTATGTTCTTCTATGTGAGGGTCTTATGAAGATTGAAAAAGTCCTGTGCCCAGTGAGAGTCACTACTGTGGTAATGTGAGTATGGGACTGAGAGGTCCCATGCTTCCAGACTATCATTGCAAACATAGAGTGCCATGATATAGATGACACTTAGCAAGTGCTTTTTGGGGGGAGGGTAGATGAAAATAAATAGGAATATTTCTTGCTCATGAAAAGCAAGAAGTAACTAAAAATGTTATTTTATGTGTTGGCAGACAGTCCAAGACCTTTCATAAATACAAAGGGACTCTATGCCAAACAAAGCTTCTTGTGACCTGTGACTGGAAGGGATGGATATATATTGGAAAATAGAGGCATGCCTCTATCTGAGTTTTGGGAAATTAGGCATAAGGGTAATACACAATATTGCCTTTGCAAAGATGATAAACCAGGTGTTTGATTTTCTACTTTAGATTCATTATTTCAGCAGATCTATATAGCTTCCCTGTGAGCTATATCTACTAGGCTGATCCTCAGTGCATATGAGGAAGGCAAAGCCTTTAGTGAAAGCATCTAACTTGCCCAGTTCCTGAAAGTGAGGGTAGGTGTCTCTGTCCAAAGCCCTTGTGGCCAACTGCATCATCCTGAATTGGAATGGTATTGGGAGAGGATGATGCCAGAATAGTTTTGAAATAACTGCTCTTAGGGGACTGTGAGTCAGTAAGTGTAGGTCTGTTCTGCTGCACAAAGGAATGGTATACTTAACTGAAAGGTCCCACTGCACAGTGTAATGGGGATACGGGGGTGAGAACTGACTTCTTGTGCCATGGAAAAGTTACTCAACAGAGTTGGGCTTCTGTCTGCTTCACAAGAACATAGTTCAAGAAACCAATGTTTTATTTTTGGTTCTGCTGATCTATTATACTAACATGTTGGGTTTATAAAGTTCTCTAAGTCCTAAAATTTAAATTCTTTTGTTAATTATCTATTAATATCCACTATGTTTGTGATATAATACCAATAATAATAATTTTGTTTAAATGTAATGAAAATAGACTGTGATACTTTAGAAGGACATGGCCGCAAAAGGATTAAATTGCCCTTTACTGGCAATATTTCAAATATTTGCTGATTAAAATGTTTTGGTAGATTTTACAGTTCAAGTTCTTTTTGGCTCAAAGAAGCAATTAAATTATCTTCAGGAAATTGTGGAAGGTTACCTTTGGCTATACAGCCCATGCTTCCAAAGTTCTGGCTTCAACTCAGGATTCATGAACAAATTAACATGTTTCTTCATGGGGAATGGGATTATGTCCACAACTAAAACTTACCCACAAGGCTGGTAGGGGCTTGGATTCAGCAATATAGCAGGGGCAAGAGACTTCATTACTTCCCCTATTGGCACTGACCTGCTTTATGTCTATGGTAGTGCTCATACCTGAGAGCTCATCTGGCCCATTTAACAGAGTGCCTGGGACTTGGAAGGGCTGCAGAGAGCCTCCTAGAACACTTTTGTAAGTGACAGAGACAGTGGCTTTATCACAGTCATTTGCAATTTTTCTATTTGAATAAAATGCCCCTGAGCATAACTAACAGCATAGAATGACTCTGAAAATTAAAATCAAATTTACTCTTCTTTGGGAAAGAGCTTTGACATTTTAGCCTTTGCTCCTGCCAGACTTGCAGTAGTAAAGAAATGGAGATGTGTACATGTAAACCATTATTCCAGAAATAATTATTTTTTCTTTTACTTTAAAAGAAAATTTTAAAGCAAGATTTTGGTACACAATTCAGACTGGTCTCAGATTCACGAGGCCTCATGCTTCAGCCTTCTGAATCCTGGGATCACTTTCAAGATTATGAGCCCCAACAGAGGTGATTGTTTTTACATACACTTTTGGTGATAGTGTTATTTAGAAAAAGATAGTCGAGTACTATCTTTTTCGAAATTGTATGAGATAAAGTTTCTATTTTTTTTTCTGGTAGAATGATCTTGAATATCAGGATCTTAACAATTATTTATAGTAGGCTTTTTTACTAAGATGACTACTGAGGATTGACATAATTCTGTACATGAGTTTGTCATTGTTTACAGACGCTATTACTCACGCTTTGGGAAGAACTCTTCAGTGACATATGAAAGAAAAAATGACCACATAGAGTGATTATCCCTCTCCCAGTCAAAACTCCTAGAAGTTTATATTTTAAATTAAGGACTTGATTAGTCATCTGGATAGAATTTTGAGAAACTGTTTTTGCAATCCCAGAGAAATTAAGGATGCTAATTAATTCCAGCTATTAGAGTGAATTACATGTGAAAGTCTGAGTTCAGCTTCCAAAAGCTTAGGGGAAGGTTCTAAGGTGCTATGATTACTTCTGTATTCTACTAGAATGACCTTTACCTGTAGTGATGGCCTTGTTTTAAGACATGAAGTAGCTGGCTTACACAGCTAGAAAGTCAGGACCACATGATAACTGCCATTTGTGCCCAGTAGCATTGTCCTTTTGCTTGGTGAGGAGTCATTTGATGTAGTCCTTGGTACTAAGAGCCCTGGTGTAGTAGCACTAATTCGCGTTGTATTAAATGAGACTCAGAGCCAAGTATCAGGGGAAGGCTGAAATATCAGAGAGAGGAAGCACCACAGTCAATTCTCACCAAACTGGCTTGCAACTTCCTCAGACTCGCTCCTGGTCTCTTCTGCCTGTCTCTTCTGTCAGTTGCTTCTGTTTCTGCCTGGTTTCTATGAGCCCTTATATATCCTATTCCATTCAGGTTAGGATTAAAGGCGTATAGCCTTTAGCTAACAGAAACAGAAGAAGTTCTGTCTCTGGCGTTTTTGGGATTAAGAGTGATGGTCACCACTCCTGGCTTTCCCTGTGTTGGGATTAAAGGTGTGTGTGACTGACTCTCAGCTGTTTATCTTTGTATTCAAGGATCTGAGCTGTCTGCCTAGGATTTGACTGAGTGCTTTCTCCTCTAATATTCAGGTTTTATTAAGTATGTAATATATATCCACACCCTGGCCTCTACTTGGAAGAGTCACCTTTTCCATTTAAGTCGGGTGACTTTAACTTCCTTCAAACTGTCCCTCCACCTTCTCAGTGAAAGCTATTTTTTTTTCTTATTTCTCTTCCTATTGGTGAGGGCTGGATACCTATTCTTTTTTCTTTTTTCATTTTTAAAGTGAGTTCTTCTAGTATTTGATTCAATGTATTTTGATAATATTCCCCTTACTCTTCCAATAACTCCCAAATCCTATAGCCGTAACTCCCTATTCTGTCAGAGTTTGAACTGTATGTGCACGCATGCATGCTTGTTTCCTTAAACTCAAGTCCAATTTGTGCTGCCCATTTTGTCTTTGCTGTGTAGCCATTGTCAACTTGTCAGGGATCAAACTTTTAAATAAAACTGACTCTCAGCAACTGTCAGTTTCTAATAGCTCCCCCAGCTAAGACTAGGCTCCCGTGCTCACTTCTCATACTTGACACCAGACTAGGGGCCAAGAACTTATAGCTCGGCAGATCATGCATCCTAGATGAGAATCCACTAGTATGTCTCTGCTGGGTGGGTTCACTATTCAACTGACTCCTAATGCTTTCTCATCTAACCTTTGCTTTATTATATCTCTCTACTCTGGCCAGTAAAGCATTTTTGCTCTCTTTGTTTTATTTCTTTATTTCTTTATTTATCTATTTATTTTTGCAGTAGATGCTGATTGACACAGGGACCTACTACTGTTTAAGATGTAGAGAATAAGAGATTTCATGGTGCCCAGCCCTAAACAGGATACCTGTAGTCATGCCATCCCCCCAAAACTCAGTGGTCCGTGGGGCAGAGGTTCCTTAACTGATTATAATAGTGAGAGGTGGTGGATAACTAGCAGGAAACTATTATCCACACATGGAACTGTATTTTCTGGATACCATAGGGAATTTTCACACAGGAGATCAGAACGTTTAGTGCTAGTGCAGTCTAATACTAATAATTTCTCCTCTTTATTCATCCCAACTGACTTTTCATGGAAATACTCGCCTGCTAATTGTACTGACTTAATGAATGGGCAGCCGCCATGAGCTTTATGTACCAAGGAATGACAGATGATATCTTTTCACAATGTGAGTTCTTGGGCAACATATGTATTGAAAATGAGTGTATCGTGTAAGTACCAGAGAGACTTTCAATAATATTTCCCTTCGATTAGATTGTTACAGCTGACTGGCCTCCTTCAACTCCCAGGCCTACTCTATTGAATTCTGTTAGCTTCACCTTAGGAACCAACAACTTCATACCAGATTCATGGCCAACAGCATCTCTAATGTGGGCTCCACAGTTAAATAGCTCTTGACTTTCTCCTCTGTAGTCTTTCCATTGTGTTACAGTTTTTATTCTTCAAACATAAATCAGAATGTTGTTCTATCAATACTGTCCCCTCCATTGGCTTTAATCAAGAAGAACGAAATTAGAAAATCTTTGCCTGTGTTTCTAGATCACAGGCTTCATATCCTATCAGTGTGTGTCCTGAGCCAGACTGGCCTTAGTATTGATTTTGCATCCCTAGGCTCACTCAGTCCCTGACTCAGGACCTTTGAGCATATGTTGCTCCATTCTTCTCCTTTCTGCTGTCATATGTCACTCTCACATCTCTGCTCAAGGTTCACCTATTGCGAGATGTTCTCTGACCATCTTTTCTGAGTTCTGCTCCCTCTTTCTTTTCCTTCCCCACTCCCTGACACTCTGTGGTCTCTTCAGTAGGAAATTGTATTCTTACCATTATTGGTATTTCCTCACATTTGATTTTATTTACTGTTACAAGTGCATTGCAGTAACTTTGGCTCCTCAAATACTTCATGGCACTAATGTATTCAGCAATGTATGTGGCAGATGTACATGTAGAGTGGAGGCAGGAATGGCTTCTATTCTGAATGAACGCTCACTGGAAAAGTAGAGGCATTGCTTATCTGGTTCATAGCTGCATCGTAGGGCCCCACCAATACCAAGCCCCAATAAATACTTACTGTATGAATGATGAGCAGTTTTCAGTTCGGATGTCTGTCTGACATCTCAAATCTTGATCTTAGAGTCCCTTGATCTTGCTCTGCATCTGGATAAGAAGTCTTCCATCTCCCTAGCCCTGTTGATGACTTGGTCATGGAGTCTTTGGAGTTACAGTAGGACAGCTGAGTTAAAATAGTGCCCTTAGCTTGCTGACTGAATTTTTCTTCTGTCTTACATTTTTATGTCAATGAAAACCAGAAGACAATTATGTGAACACAAAGCCAAAAATAAGATGGAATGCTTGAAATGATTGGAAGGAAGACTTATAGTTGCTAAAGTAACTTGTCATTTCTGGCAAAGAATTGACATTAAACTCTACCATTTATAAAACCATTTTATGTACAGTATAATTTATATGAACATTAACAGTATTTAAAGTAAGAAAAGTATGTTCAAGAGGAATAGACCTGAAAATGCCCTAGGTAAGATTGCATTTAAAAAGCACAAGTCAAAAAAAATCTACTGCTTCAAATTGAAGTGTCATTTAGGATGAAATAAGCCCTTATGTATGGAGATATTCAGGGCATGAAGCACTTAGGACATTATCACTAGCATGTGTGGAAATGAGCTCATATTTAATAAAAATTCTTAAACTTGTGGGGTTGGTCAGATCTTCCTAGTGTATTAAGTTACATCCTCTGAACCCAAGTGTGCCATGGCAGACACCTCACCTCCCTAGCCCTCACCTAATGTTTAATGTTGCTGGTGCTTCTGCTTGCCCACACCTTTGCCTTCAGAAGAAACAGAACAGTGGAACTGTGGTATTTAGAATCAGCAGGTATGATGTGGTGTTAGTTCTATCACATAGTGTCAATTGATCTACTTTTATTTTAAATCTCCCTCATGTTCTTTAAAGATGGCTACTTGCAACTATCGGTTGTCATTGGAAACCACCTCCTTGTTGTAGTTGGAGAATAGTTCAAATGTTTCGTATGATATGAAGAACATAAGGCTCTGGAGTTGAATTTTGGAAACATTGGCAAACCAGAGTCCTCAGATTTGATGGATGCTGCTAATGGTTAGCATGACTGAAACCTAGAATTATTGGGGAGTTTGGGCTGTGGGAAATCACTTTTATTACGTTAATTGAGTTGGGAAGTCTCTTCCACTATGGGTAACAACATTTCCTGGGCTAAGATTTTGGACTATATAATAGAGAGATGGTGCACAGAGCACATGCATTCATTTCTCCTTTCTTCTTTACTGTGAACACAATGTGACCAGCTATTTCAAGCTCCTGTTCTGTGCTGTGACCTCCCTGCCATAATGGACTTGAACTGTCACTTGTAAGCTAAAAATCCACTTCTCCCTTATGTTGCTTTTGCCAGGGTATTTTTAGCACAACAACAGGAAAAGTAACTGAGAGAACAAACAACATTGGGAGGCTTTGTGAATGTATATGCTAGCTAAGAGTGATTCAAAGTCCCATGTTTGAGATTTAACAGTCATTTGTTTCTAAGAGATTCTTGGAACATTTCCATGCTTGAGACTATTTCTTTGGGAGATAGATTCTTCATGTTTCTGCCTTCAAAACTCTTCCACATAGTTAGAAAATGAAAGGCACATTTAGACAGTGTGTGTGTATGTGTGTGTGTGTGTGTGTGTGTGTGTGTGTGAGAGAGAGAGAGAGAGAGAGAGAGAGAGAGAGAGAGAGAGAGAGAGATATCAAATGTAGGGTAGTATAGATAGGACAGCATAGGGTCAAAGCCTTGGTTTGTTGATTGTTCTGGTCATCAGAGGGTCTGACTACTGTGGACAGGCTCATTGGAGTGTGTCAGTTATTAGTGTGGTTTCTTTGTAGCCTCCTGGTTTTCACCTGTCAATATTTTTCAAGAAGGGCCTAAAGAGAAATCCAGGCATTTTGGTTTCGTCATTTTTCATTGTAATAGTGAAGCCACTCCTCCTTCTGTAAAATGACCTAGAGTTTGTACCAAATTCTTTCAAGAATAAATCTGGATATTGTATGGAAGTCCTCTAAATCCTTGTTACAGGTCAAAGCTTCGAGGCCAGCTTACTTGATTAGTCTGTTAGAGACGTGTTCTAGCTGCCGTCAAGCGATGAGCTAAGATAGTGCTTGTCCTCTTGCATGATCATAATTGCGAATATCAGTGACTTTTGGAAACTTCATTGTGGGGATTTCTATAAGTAAGTGATCTGAAATTAAGATGGACTCTGTCATAGAACATTTCCCTCTATGTTTTTGCCCTTTTACTAGCATACATAATTAATGTGGCTTCCTGGAAATGATTTTGAAGGCATTTTAACCAACATCGCTAATAGGAGTTCTATGAAGATAATGCCATGATTATCTCATAAATCCAGTCTGTACAACAGTGGAAGTTCAGGAGGCACTAAGACTGCATTGCATGATGATTAGTGAAAAGGGAGTGACACTGGAGGCATAAACTGAGCAGGGAGTCTAAAAAAGTAACAGTTTTATTTAGTGCTGGGGTATGACTTTGGAGTAATTGGTAGGAATGTAGGGGATCATTTATTTGTTTCCTAAACAATATTATAACCTGATTTAAAATTGACAAGGCTATGTTGCATTTGGATTTTTATAGACCAGGGAGACTTATTGGTACTATGAATTGGTTGATCACGTGGAGATGGGGAAGTCAATGGTGTCAAGGTATGGTTTTGCTGTCGCTACCACTAGGACTTACTGCTGGATTGATCTGTGGGAGGAGAAACAGGAATCAAGGTTAACTTCTGTAGTCCACTTGTAAGCTTCTGTGGAAGTCTTAGTAACAGTTCTAGGGCAGATCTTGGAAAGATTCAAGATTCTCTTAAGATTAATATCATTCATTCATTTCCAGCTGTCTGACCACTGCATATATAAGGCTGGTAGTGTCTCAGATAGAGGGAAAATTGTCAATGATTTTTGTTAGCTAGTACTAAAAAAAAAGGGGGGGGGGAACAGGAGGAAGGATACAGCAACAGTGACTGGCAAGTGTTTTAAAGGGACAGGATAATGTGAGAATAAAGACACTAAAGAGACACACGGGGGCTGGAGAGATGGCTCAGCCATTAAAGGCTAGGCTCACAACCAAAAATATAAGAGACACATGCTGCACACTGGGCTGAGCTGGTCCAGCTGAGAGCAGGGGAGGAGAGCCTGTATGAGCAAGGGGATAGGGCTTATGAGAAAAAAACATCCACAAATGATGGCTGGCTGGAGTTCTGGAGAGCTCACTGAATCAAGAACAGCCACTGGGGAACCTTCAAGAAAAGAATCTAAGCCCTCCAAAGACAGGCAGCTGTCCACTGACATGGGCAGTATGTGGAGCCTCCAGGGGAGGGATAAGATTGGCACTTCGGAGCCCACTCTCCCCTGAGGAACACCTAATCCAGACATGACATTATGATGAAGAAATTGGACCTGCCTGGAATGGATACTGAGTTGATCCACCTCGGTACTTCATGCCCTTTTGGGGGAGGGGATGGGGGATGGGGAGGAGAAAGTCTGAAGGAAGACAGGGAGGGATTGGGAGGGGAAAGGGAGGGAGAGCAAGAAGATACATGAAAAAAAGGACGTTATTTTCTAAAAATAAATAAATAATAAAAAGAAAAGAAATGGAGACTGCATCTCAAATGTCTCAGATATATTTAAAAGACGGAACTGACTGATCAGTTAAGAGGGTGCTAGGTTAAAGTAGGCTCTGTACAGATCAATAGGTAATCACAGGTGTATTGTATGTATGTTGGGCATTCCTGGAGGACAATGGAGGAATGCTAAAGGATTGCTGAGGAGGGCCAATGAGGCATATGGAGAACTTGAAACCAAGAAGGAGGCTCTTAAGATGCTGTAGGAAGCACTTGAGGATGGTTCAGTACAGAGGAAGGCTTTGGAGGGTTCAGTCACTAACTGGAAGGCAGAGAAAGGAAAGAGGAGCAAGGGATGTCAGAAAGTGATCATAAATACCCAGCTGTGTGTAATACTGTGTAGAAGATAGTGAGGATCAAGGCAAAGTGCACTGTTAACTGTAAACTCTGGATAATTAGTAATATTTTTATTCTGCAACTACTACCTTTATTATTGCTTTCTTCTTTATATTTAACCTCTTGTCAAGTCTCAGTTTTAATATAATACTAGTTTTCTGTGTGTGTTGGTGTGTGTTGTGTTGTGTTTGTGATGTCTGTTTCTTCTAACCACAAGAAGGAGAATGTTTAATTCTTTGGGACTAAATATTCTTCTAGAATCCCAAATAAACAGTGGATCTTTTTCTTCAGGCAAATACAAAATTCCACGAAGTAGCATAATTTTTGACCGTTGTTCAATGTAGTCATTTAAAGTGGGCCAGCATGTGGTAGTAAGGGAAATGGTTGTGTTACTTGAAGAAATGTATATCACATACTTGCTATTTCTATGATGCAAATTATAGAACATATACTGATTAAAATTCCCATTGAGGCTACAGATTTGTTCCTAGTCTTGAGAAAGTGTCATAGAAAGTTTGATTGGTAAAATTATTAAGACTTGTCTTAACTGTGTACCTAAGAGGTAAAGACCCAAATCAAGTTCTAGAGGTTAGTTAATTGGCTAGTTTATGATTATGTATTAAGTAGCAAAGAACTGAGACTATATAGCTCATGAGACAATACCCTTATGGATTTTTGTTGTTCTTGCTGCTTGCCCATCTCAATCCATGCAAATTAGTTCATTAGGCAGAAGAAGTTATGTGTTTTCTTTCTTTTTAAAAATATGTATTTAATTTACTTATGTGTGTATTATATGTTGCCAGCATGTATGTCTACTTAACAGTTGAGCCTTGGGGTCTGTGATGGCACAAGTGAATATCATATGCCCTGTAACTTGAGTTACATATGGTTCTAAGTCACTATATGGGGGCTGGAAATTGAACCCTGGTTCTCTGGCAGAGTAACCAGTGCACTTAAATCTTGAGCTATTAGTCTGTCTAGTCTAGTCCAGATAGACTGATTTTTCAGTATTGGAATCCCAGCAGCATAGTCTTCTAGTCACTCCTTAATTTGGGAAGTCCTTTCTTCCTACCCTGTGCCCAACATCAAGTATAGTATTAGTATAGTATTTTAATGATCTCCCTTTGCTGTTATGTTTTTTTTTTTTTTCAAGATTCAGAAACATGGTAAATTTATGGCTCAGGACTTGTAGAAACAGCCTTGTGGAAGCTATATTTTTTAGTTAAGTTTTATTTAAGTTCTCAGACTTCTAAGTTTCATTATTGATATTATGCTTGTTTTCCTCCAATATGAACTATTGGAATAATGTATAAATATTATTTTTATGAGCAGTCAAATATTATGTATAGTTCTCATTCAGAAGCAAATTATTATTTAAGTTCTCAGACTTCTAAGTTGCATTATTGGTATTATGCTTGTTTTCCTCCCATATGAACTATTGGAATAATGTATAAATATTATTTTTATGAGCAGTCAAATATTATGTATAGTTCTCATTTAGAACCAAAGTAGAGTTGTTATGAATTGCTTTTGTTTGGTGAGTCTTTATTTTTGTTTTGAAATTGCTTCTTATCACCTTGAGGTCTGTCCTGACATAGGTTGGTTATGAGAACATCTTGTTCAGCATTTACTGAATGTCTAGCATTTAGCTAGCTATCTGTAGAGAAAATTAGAAGGAAGGGTGAGACTTGAGTCAACTGCCATTTGAAATTTGACTTTGGAGTGTGATAGCATGATAGTAACCTACTGCAGAGGTCAGGTCAAGTGTATTTTGCTTCTAAGAGGGACTTGTTCTCTTGTTACCTTGTGGCTGCCACCAGAAACGGTCAGCCACACTTTTGAGCCCCACTTCATTAAGTGTAAATGATAGTGTGCTTTTCTCATTGAGGAGATTGTCAGAGTGATTTTGAGCAACCATTTGACAGTAGGGCCCATCTTTTCTCTTGGAAAACCAGGATATGATTTGATCCTAGAACTAAGTGTGACACTGGGCATGCGGAGAGATGATGGGAAATATTGTCTAGTGTTTGTCATGGTGCCTTGCCCCATCCATTGCTTCCCACAGTACAGTGGGTGGACGGGAACTTGGACATGTTGACGTTTCGGGTCTGGATTGTGTAGGTGGGTGCTTTGGAAGAGCTGCTTGAATTCTAACTCAGAAATCATCCAGGGAACAATCTTCTTACTCTCCTCTTGTTTTATTAACTTGGATTCTGGTGCTTTTTCTGATATCAAATAATTGAACTTTATTGTTGTAGGAAGAGATGAGACAGACACTTCTGTGGCTATTCATATACAGAGAAATTAGTCTTCAAAAAGCTTAACAAACAGGGCATTTATGAAAATCCTGTATGTGTGTTGGGGGTACCTTTTCATCAGCATCATGTGTTTATTAAAGTTCAGATTTTAAAGAATATACCAGAAAGCACACACACACACACACACACACACACACACACACACACACACACACAAACACACACAAATACATGCAGATAAGCATACAGTCCCAAAGAGACATACACACATAGAGAAGCATACCCAAACAGACATACACAGAGACACATACAGAAACAAAGAGAGGGGAGAGAAGAAGGGAGAGAGAGAGAGAGAGAGAGAGAGAGAGAGAGAGAGAGAGAGAGAGAGAGAGAGAGAGCACCATTAGGTTACCTCCATTGTGGACTCATAAATAGGAAAATAACACTGGCCAGCGGCTAAACTGAGGTCTCCTGTCAGATGGGTTAGAGTACACTTTCCTTTGTATATTTTACATTTAAATGTACATTTTATCTGAGTAAGTATATTTCTTTTCACAATTAGGTAAAAGCTCACCATTTCTATGTAAAAGAAAAGCTGCTAAGAATTTTTAAGACATTGAAATTACTATTACATTATAATGGTAGTCACATCTCGTATTTGTCACAACCCCATGCTATGTATAACCCTGACAGTGAAAATAAGCTATGGACTTCAGTAAAAATGATTCACTCATTTGTTAGTTCATCAACTGTAGCAAATGAGATCCAGTAATACAGAAAGTTAATAGTAAAGGGAGAATAAAAAGCAGAAAGTGGAACAAAATAGTATGGGAAATCTCTAACCTTTTTGAAGCTTTTTCAGAAATCGGCATAACACTGCTATAAAGCCAAAAATCGATTAATTTTCAAGAGGAAATAACACAGACAGTTGTTAAATGTGCAGTGGAATCAATTGTTACTAGGCCACCTTTGCAGAGACTTCACCTGAAGCAGCATTTGGGCATCAAACTGGCATTTGAGTCGTGGCATTTCATCACATGTGTATTGGCATCAGCATCTCCAATGAAACACTAGTGAGCTGGGAGGATTGGACGATGAATTGTGGTTAATTACATGATGTTCTTTTTATTCTGTTTTTTTTTTTTTTTTGTATGTTTGTTTTTTATCTGATGTGTATTGTTTTCCACAGCGGATGGGTTTGGTTTGATTTTGCACATGATTGGCACATACACAGGTCAATTGAGGAGAGTTAGCATTTTTCTCTCCTTGTCTTAATATGGTTTTGGCCTTGAATTTCTTTCTCCTAGGTCTGTGTAGAATGTGGAATAGGTTTCTTGATGGCAGTCTTTTCTTTATGCTGTTAAAGGCCAGCTTGCTTTCCTTTGGATAGCTCTGTCTTGGTACCCACTATCAGGCCTCCATTACACTGCAAAGGTTACAGTATCTTTGTTATAGTCCTCGTAGTACCATTTATACTCATGTTGCCTTTGTATGTCACTTGTCATACAAGCTCTGTCCTCCCGGATTAGACTTTGGCAACATTGCCTAAAACTCACAAAAATGTGACCCTATATTCTCTTTTTACTTATCGCAGGCTATACATGGTAATACACACCTTTAATCCCAACACTGGAGAGACAGAGGCATGTGTATCTCTATGAGTTCTAGGCCAGTCTGGTTTATATAGTATTGGTCAACTAGAAATACACAGTGAGGCTATGTATCTTAAAAAGTGACACAACCAACTTTGTTATGTATTAGCTTATTACATTATTTTGTATATTTTCTAAAAAGAGACTATTTTGATCCTATGAATGAATCCTATGAATTCTTTTGAATCCTATAAAGTGTCCTTGTAGTATGATTGAGCATCCCTTGGATATATATATGCTCTAAGATTGGTTTAGCTCAGTCTTGAGGTAGGTTGATTTTCAATTTTTTGAAAAACTGCCATACTAATTTCCAAAATGGCTTTAAAATTTACACTCACCAGCAGTGGAGGAGTGTTCCCCTTACTCTATATTCTCTCCAATATAAACTGTCATTGGTGTTTGGAACTAAGCTATTTTGACAGGCGTGAGATTCTGTTTCAGAGTCATTTTGATTTGAATTTCCCTGATAGCTAAAGTTGTTGAATAATTCCTTAAGAGTCTTTTTGCCATTTGAGTTTCTTCTGTTGAGAATTCTCTGGAACCCCTTTCTAAGTTGTTTATTTGGTATCTTGGTGTCTAGTTTCCTGAGTTCTTTATATATTTTGGTGATTAGTCCTTTGTCAGATGTGGGGTTGGTGAAAAATCTTTTTCTAATCTGTAGGCTTTTCTTATTGACTGTCTCTTACCTTAAAGAAGTTTCTCAGTTTCAGGAGGTCCTATTTGTTAAATGTGGATCTCAGTGTCTGTGCTACTAGTGTTATATTTAGGAAATTATCTCCTGTGCCAATGTGTTCAAAGCTACTTTCTACTTTCTCTTCTATCAGGTTTAATGTAACTGGATTTATGTTGGGTTCCTTGATCCACTTGGACTTGAGCTTTTTGCAGAGTGATAGATTGGAATCTATTTTCATTCTTTTACATGGGAACATTTAGTGATACCAGGTTCATTTGTTGAAAATACTTTCTTTTTTCTATTGTATAATTTTTGACTTTTGTCAAAATGTCAAAATTGTCAAAAGTCACATTTTTATAAGTATGTGAATTTATGTCAGGGTCTTTGATTAGTTTATGTGTCTGATTTTAGGCCAACACCATGCTGCTTTTTTAATAAGTATAGCTCTATAGTAGAACTTGAAGTCAGTGATGATGAGTCAGTGGAAGTTCTTTCATTATACAGGATTGTTTTGCCTATTCTAGATTTTGTTATTCCATATGAAGTTGAGTTTTGTTATTTCAGGGTCTTTGAGGAATTTTGTTGAAATTTTGATGGAGATTGTATTGAATATATATAGATTGCTTTTGGTTAGATTGCCGTTTTTTACTATGTTGATCTTACCTATCCAAGAGCAGGGGAGATCTTTTCATTTTCTGATATCTTCTTCAATTTCTTTCTTATAGACTTAAGGTTCATGTCATACAGGTCTTTTTTGGTTAGAGTTATCTGAAATACTTTATAACTGTATGTTATTTGTAGTTAATTGTAAAATGTGCTGTTTCTCTGATTTCTTTCTCAGATCATTTATCATTTGAATATAAGAAGGTTACTTTTTTTTTTTTTTTTTTTTTTTTTTTTTTTTTTTTTTTTTTTTTTTTTTTTTTTTTTTTTTTTTTTTTTTTTTTTTATATTTTTTTTTTTTTTTTTTTTTTTTTTTTTTTTTAGTTAGTTTTGTATTACTGAAGGTGTTTATTAACTGTAGCAGTTCCCTGTTATAATTATGGGGTCACATGAATACTATCATATTATCTGCAAATACCAAAATTTTAACTTCTTTCTTTTCAGTTCTTATCACTTTGATCTCCTTTTGTTGTCTTATTGCTCTAGTTAGAACATTGTGAATACTATGTTGAATAGATATGGTGATAGTGGACAGCCTTGTCTTCTTCCTGAATTTAGTGGAATCAATCACTTTGAGTTTCTCTCCATTTAATTTGATGTTGACTGTCAGCTTGCTATATATTGCTTTTATTATAATGAGATTTTTTTCTTTCAGTTTGTTTATTTGGTGGATGTTATTAACAGATTTTCATATGTTGAACTATTCCTGCATCTTTGGGATAAAGCCTACTTGATCATGGTTGATGATTTTTTTCTAATGTGTTCTTGGATTCAGTTTGTCAATATTTTATTGAGTATTTTTACATCAATATTCATGAGTGAGATTGGTTTGTAATTCTCTTTCTTTGTTGCATCTTTGTGTGGTTTGTGTATCAGTGTAACTGTGTCCTCATAAACAGAATCTCTGAGCTTTTCTTTGAGATTCTGATATAATTCTGTGCTGTAACCATCTGGCCCTATTCCCGCCTCCTTTTTTTTTTTTTTTTTTTGTTGAGAGAATTTTAATGACTACTTCTATTTACATAGGTCTTATAGGTCTATTTAAATTCTTAATCTGATCTTGATTTATCTTTGATAAGTGTTATCTATCAAGAAAGTTTTTTTTTTTAAATTTCTTTTAGAATTTCTCATTCGTGGAGTACATGTTATTGAAGTATGACCTAATGGTTTTCTGCATTTCCTCTGTGTCTGTTGCTTTGCCCCTCATTTTTATTTCAGATTCTTTTTTTTTTTTTTTTTTTTTTTTTTTTTTTTTTTTTTTTTTTTTTTTTTTTTTTTTTTTTTTTTTTTTTTTTTTTTTTTTTTTTTTTTTTTTTTTTTTTTTTTTTTGATTTGGATGTTCTTTCTCAGCTTTTGAATATGTTTGGATAAGGGTTTGTCTATTTTGTTGGTTCTCTCAAAGAACCAAGTCTATGTTCCATTGATTCTTTGTCTTGTTCTCTGGCTTTTAGAGTCTCCATGAGAAGTCAACGTTATTCTGATGGGATATTGCTTTATACATTTCTTGGCCTTTTTACTTTGCAGCTCTTAATATTCATTCTTCATTCTGTATGTTTAGTGTTTTCATTATTATGTGGTGAGGGATTTTTGGGGGGATGCAGCCTATTTGGTGTTTTATAATGTTCTTGTACCTTTTATAGGCATGTCTTTCCTTAGGTTGGGAAGGTTTTCTTCCTCGATTTTATTGAATATATTTTCTGTGCCTTTGAGCTCGGATTCTTCTTTTATCCCTATTATTTTTAGGTTTGGTCTTTTCATGAGTGTTCCATATTTTCTGGATGTTTTATGTTGGTAATTTATTGGATTAACATTTTCTTTGATTGCTGAATTTATTTCCACTATTGCATCTTCAACACCTGAGATTATCTCTTTCATTTTTTTGTGTTCTATTGGTGATGCTTGCATTTGTAGTTCCTGTTTGATTCCCTTCATTTTTCATTTCCAGTATTCCCTGGTTTGTATTTTATTTATTGTTTTTATATTAAATTTCAAGTCTTGAACTGTTTTCTTTACCTGTTTGTTGTTTTTTTTTTTTTTTTTTTTTTTTTTTTTTTTTTTTTTTTTTTTTTTTTTTTTTTTTTTTTTTTTTTTTTTTTTTTTTTTTTTTTTTTTTTTTTTTTTTTTTTTTTTTTTTTTTTTTTTTTTTTTTTTTTTTTTTTTTTTTTTTTTTTTTTTTTTTTTTTTTTTTTTTTTTTTT
>PVIH01000222.1:0-57116 GCA_004025045.1 Sigmodon hispidus
CACAGGCATGTTCACAAGCACACACAGGTATTTATTATGATGTGTTAATATATACACAGACATGTTCACAAGCACACACAGGTATCTATTATGTGTTAATATATACACAGGCATGTTCACAAGCACACACAGGTATCTATTATGTGTTAATATATACACAGGCATGTTCACAAGCACACACAGGTATTTAGTATGTGTTAATATATACACAGGCATGTTCACAAGCACACACAGGTATCTATTATGTGTTAATATATACACAGACATGTTCACAAGCACACACAGGTATTTAGTATGTGTTAATATATACACAGGCATGTTCACAAGCACACACAGGTATTTAGTATGTGTTAATATATACACAGGCATGTTCACAAGCACACACAGGTATCTATTATGTATTAATGCCACTCTGCCTATTTTCCCTTCTTTCATCTCCGTGTTCCCCTAGACAGTTTCCAATCTAGTTCATGTCATAGATACATGATTTTATGAATCTATATAAAGTCTAGGAAACACAAATGAGAGAAAATAGATCATATTTTGTCTTTCTGAGACGGGATTAATTTGCATAACGTGATTATCTTCAGTTGCATCCTACAAATGACAGATTTTCATTCTTTATGGCTAAAAAAAAAAAATTCCTTAGTGTATGTATCCCACATTTTCTTTATGCCCACTTGAAGGGACACTTGGGTGGTTTCATAGCTTAGCTATTGTTCTCAGGGCTACAGTGTGAGCCTTGCTTAGGCCTAAGTCTTAAGTTTGTGGTTTCGGATTGCTTTCATAACTTTCTTTTCATTGGGTTTAGCCAAATAATACTTTAAAATTATATATATATGTGTGTATATATGTATGTGCATATACTTATATTTATGTGTATGTATATGTGTTTATATAACTGTATAGCATGTATGTGTGTGGGTACCTGAGGAGGCAAGAAGAGAGAGGGTATCAGATCCACCAGAGCTAGTGTTCCAGGTGTTTATGACCTGCAGTGTGGGCACTAGCAATCTGTGTCCTAAGCAGAAGCATCCAATGCTTTTACCTCTCCAGTTCCCCAAGCTCTGTAACATGTTGGGTTTTATATCCTGCAACTTTACTGAACTAAACCCATTTTTTAGTTCATAGAAAGTTTTGAGGAATTCCTTTTGTTCCTTTCTCCACCTAAGATTCTGTCTTTACAAATATCTCGTTTGACTTCTCTAACTTGAATAATGTTTAGTATTAAGTTGCCTGCTCTTTCTCTCTCTCTATCTCCCTCTCTCTCTCTCTGGCTGGGACTTTCAGAGTTGTGTTCATTAGAAGTGGTAAAGGTAGCTTCCTTGCCTGGATCTGAAGCTCATTGAGTATGATGTAGCCATGAACTTTTCATCTGTGACCTTTATTAGTTGAGACAACTTCCTTCCATTTCTAGTTTCTTAGGCATTTTTTTTTCCATGAGCCTGTGCTTAATTGTGTCAGGTATTTTTTTCCTTATTGTTTGGGATGATTGTGTGTGTTTTTTTTTTCTTTCATTATATTAACACTTTTTCTTATGTTGAACCATGTTGCATCCCAGAAATAAATCCTGTTTAATCCTGGAATATGATATTTTTGAAATACATTTTTAATTTTGGTATCATTTTCCGGAAAATATTATTCTATATGTTACTTTTGTTCTTTAAGAATTTGATATGGGCACATGCTGAATTTTAATTGTTTCTACTTCTTTTTCAGTAAACTCCTACTTTGATCTCTCTCTTTCTCTTTGACCAACTGAATTCAATTATTGACTCTTTCATGAACATGAGTTGAAGGTTATTTACTGGAATATGGACAGCTTATTAGTGGCTGAACAACTGAGAAAAATGAACCCCTCCATTCCAATATCCATTAACTTCCCATAGTTTTTCACTGAGAAGCAGCCCCTTCCCCAAGCACAGTAAGACACTGAGAAGCCCAGTGTTGTATAGGTCCTACATGTGTAACCATAGTGGCAATGGGTTCATAAGTACAATTGCCCTGTCAATCCAGAAGCCACTATTTCACAACATTTTCCCCTAACTACTAGCTTTTACCTTCTTTTTGATTTCCTTTTTCCTCAATGGTTCTTGAGCCGTGGAGGGGATTAATAGTAATGTCCCACTCATGACCTAGAGCTCTACAGTTATTTATCTTCAAATCTGTTAGCATTGGTTGTGAGCTTCTACACATTATTCTGAGAGAGGTGATTAGGACCTGATAGGCAAATGCCACATGTTCTCTTTCAGATGTTGATCCTAACTTGTAATTCTTGGACCAGTGTGTTTAAACTGGACTGCCCATAAAGGTCAGGAAGCTGGAAAGGTGATGTTAGAGATTATGAGATGTCAGAGGAGAGGTCCTAAGGAGGAGGACAAGACAGAGCATGTGTGGTATTAAAAATATTGTAGGTATTAAGGTTAGTTAGGTATGGAATGAGGTGATAAAATAGAGAAGAGAATGGGAAAATAGGTTAACTAAATCTTAAGGAACTATCTGAAAGTCTTATAGAAATCTGCTCTTTTATAAGCCTATTTTATATTATATATTTTTAACGTTTTAACCAAGGCACCTCTGTGAATAGGTATTGCTCCTCCCTGAAGACTAAGGTGAGTACATGAGACCTCTAGTACTAGAAAACCTTTCTACAAGCTGTTAGACAACAATGCCTCCAGAAATCCCACACATTACAGGCTACGACCAATGCCCTTGGCTGTCAACCAGGATTAGATCAGGCCCCACAGATGAATTACTACCACATGGGGTGCAGGACACTAGGAAATTAAGCCAAGTTTGGCTGGAGGATTCTTCTCTGATTGCTAGCTTTCATGGTCAACACATCTTATTCCTCCAAATGGTTTAGTACAGTTCATAACTATACTGAGGGTACCATTTGGCTTACTCTTTGCCATGTCATTTTGAAGAAATGAAGACTTATAAGAAGAATTTGAATTCATTTTGGGGGCATATATATTATAAGGTCATTCTTATTCATTTATTAATTCACTCAAAATATTTTTAGCATCTGTTATACTAAGACCTTAGATAATTCACAGAGAATCTCATGGTAATAGCAAAACTATTTATCGCTGGGATTCTGTGTTCAAATAGAGAATTTCCCTTCCTTCTTTTTCATTATTGCTGATATTCTCTGTGTCTACCAGTCCATTCATCATTTTTTCTCAGTGATGACGTGTGATTTTTAAGTATCTCCCCATTCAAGGATGGCTTTCCTGGTTCCATCTCTGAACTTTTCTATGGTGATATATTTTATATTTAATAAAATTAGGCTAGAATATCAGAGAAGATAATCACCCACAGTCAAGCCATAAGGGTCACAAAGTGACTCACACCTTTCATCCCATCACTCAGGAGGCAAATCTTTCTGTATTTCTGTAAGTTCAAGGCTTAAAAACTGAACAGTAATAGCTCTCACCTTAATCCTAACTCTAGGGTTATGATTCAGAGTTTGAACCCAGAAGTGAAGCAACTGGACAGGGAAGATATTTAAGGCAGGCGGAGCAGAGATTCAGACATTCTGTAGCAGCAACCAGCCAGGTGGAGGTCTCTTGAAAATAGCATCTACCCTGTTCAGCCTGAGAAGTTGGCTAGGTAAGAATTGACTGAGGTCTGTTTTCTAGCTTTTCTCTAGTATCTGGCTCTGGGTTTTTATTACATACTAACTAGAATTTGTGCAACACTTTTCAGAGTCTTCTGAAGAATGAGGACCCTAGAGCTGTCTCCCATCCTTTGTCACCACAGTCTCCAAGATGACTTATACCTGGCTGACTATTTTGTAATCTTCTCACAAGCAATTCCTCTCCACTCAAACCTATATCTCAAATTAAGCAGTGTTACATCTGGATTCTATGTGTACTTGTGTGTACACTCTACAGTATTTGTGAGGATTAATCATCACGGTCAACTTGCATAGTTTTTAAATCACCTAGGAGACTTGAACCGTACTTGTATCTGTAAGTGCTTCAGGGAATTAACTCATGGGGGAAAGATATGTGCCAAATAAGGGTGGCATCATACCATTGGATGAAATAAAAGGAAGGTGAGAAATAGTATTCATTTCTCTCTCCCTCTGAGCACTAAATCAGTAACTCCATTCTCTGCCATGATGGATTCTTCGTCTCTTAGGTTTCTTTTTGTCAGATACTTGGTGACAGGGATGAAGACAGTATTGAGTGTGGTGCTGCTGCTATCTGCTCCAGTAACTCTGCGGTGCTGTGTTTATGTTGATGGTTTTTAGACCCATTTGCCCACTCAGACATCTCCTCTAAAAGCAGCATTTACATGCACCCAACTGCTTACCTGACATTTGTATTCTCCACATGTATCTCAATTTAAACATGCTTAGAGCAGTGTCCTAATGTTCTTTCAATAGCTTCTTAGTATTACCGTATACCAGGAGTTCAGAGCAGAAGGCCGTGTTCTACCTGCAAATGCCACCAGTTTGCATTGTTAGCAGTGTTTTTGAGAATTGTGGATCTTATAGGTTTTACCATCTTCACATTTCACCCTGCTTTCATCTCTCATCCAGCTGT
This sequence comes from Sigmodon hispidus, assembly GCA_004025045.1. Classification (NCBI taxonomy): domain Eukaryota; kingdom Metazoa; phylum Chordata; class Mammalia; order Rodentia; family Cricetidae; genus Sigmodon; species Sigmodon hispidus. Next base: position 4,557 of record PVIH01000222.1, read on the forward strand.
CTGCAGAGGGCTTCTGTTCATTTCCAATGCTGCCACGCATCAGTGAGAAGTATATGCAGACTGTGCAGTGCCATGACCCCAATGCTAAGCCCTCTGTTTCCACTACTGGAGCATATACCCAAGTGCCTTTCCCTCAACTCTTCTTCTGTCCCACACCCACAGAGAAAAAACCATCTTAAATTGTCTCTGAGTTCTTTTTAAAACTATTTTAGATGTATTATGTGAATGATTTTTTTTTTCTGAGTGTGTATATATGTTTACCATGTGTGTGCCTGTTTCCCCTGGAGGTCAAAAAGAACAGTTTGGTTCCCCTTGAAAATGGAGCTACAGACAGTTGTAATCTGCTGTGTGGGTGTTAGGAGCTATAACTGCGTCCTTTGCAACAACAGCCAGTGTGCTTAATTGCTAAGTCATCTCTCTAGTCCCCTATACTCTGATATTTAAGGCATGGTTTTAGCAACATAGAGAATGCCCCTAAATTACATCTGCATATATAATACATTATGTTATCTACTATTTTATTTTATAGATAGTTTAGTGAATTATAATAATCACTGATAATTGAGTTTTGAATCCTAGCCGAGCAGCATAGATGTAAGTGTGCTCAATACAGCTGACAAGTGTGTGTCTAGCATGCAGCTCACACCTTGATAACACTGTCAATGGCCGAGGTCCTTGTCATCTTCTCCAAAGTAGCTATTGTCTAGATCTCTAGCCCTTCAGGTCAGCTTCTAATGCTGAATATATTCTCTGAGCTTTGGTCATGTCACTCTGCATGTTCTTAGGTTTATCCATGTTATTCTAAGTAGTTAAAGAACATGTGCCTTTTTGCTGTGTGGAATTGCACTGTGGGAATGTGCCATCCTGTGTACCACCATCCCATTGTTGATCAGTGTTGAGTGGGGGCACTAGAAACTGTTAGAGACAGTCACATTCTGAACATACTTATTCAGGCCATTTGGCAAGTACACATGCATATTACTCTTGGCTGTAACATAGAAGTTCTGGAATGTGAATTTCTGGAAGATGAATGTATGTCCTCAGTGAACACCACTCTTATGCATCCATCCACCTGGCCCCTTGAGTTGGGTGGACTATTGTGATTTCACCACATCCTCACTGATTTTGATATCTCTCTTCATCTCCTTGTATCTCTTGCTTTAGTCCATTCTGGGGAAGAATATTAATGGTATAGATTGTAATGTAACTTGTATTTTCTGTTTACTATACAATTTAAAATTATATAGTAAAGTATTAAAAATGTTTATCTGGCTGTTTCCCCCAAAGCATCTGGTATAGCATCTTTTTTTAGTTTTTCAATTAATTATTTGCCTTTATTGTCTTTATTCTCATTGTTTTGAAATTATGTATTCTGAATGCTATATTTCTTTTAAGGCAAAATTTTATATATGCACACATATGCATGAATGCCTATGTGAATACATTATGTGATTTGATGGTTAGAAGTTTTATAGTGTGACAGTTGATCCTTTTTCTATTTATGATAGTGCTTGTGAATTTGTCTGTTTTTTTTTTCTTTATATATTTTACCTTTTCTTGTAATGGTCTCACTGTTTTCAAGCTCATCTAGATATGATCTCACTCATTTTAGGCTACTCTGACACATACTGTGCTGGCTAATATTTTTCATTTTAAAAAATGTTTTCTTTTTATTTAATTTATTTTGCATCTGGATAAAAACCTCCACTCCCTCCTCTCATCCCAGTTTTCCCCCACTTCCCCTCTGCTCCCTGTCAATTTATGCCTCCTCCATATCTGCTCAGAAAGGGACAGGCCTCACATGGGCATCCACAAAGCATGGTATATCAAGCTGCCATAAGATATCCCCACCCCCATATTCAGTCTGGGCAAAGCAATCCAACATGAGAAATAGATTCTTAAGAACAATCGAAAGCACCAAGGACATCCCCTGCTCCCATTGCCAGGAGCTCCACAAATAGACTAAGCTATACAACTGTCACATGCAGAGGTCCCATGTCCCGTGCAGGCTTCTTTGTTGTTGATTCAGAGTCTGTGAGTTCCCATGATTCAGGTTAGCCATTTCTGTTGGTTTGCCTGTGATGTTCCTGACCTCCCTGGTACCTACAATTTCTCCTCCTTCTTGTCAGCAGGACTCCCCAAACTCAGTCCAGTGTTTGGCTATGGGTCTCTGAATCATTTCCATCAGTCACTGGAGGAAGTCACTCTGATGACAAACAGGGTAGACACCAAACTTAAAACAGAGATGGCTACTTCAAGCTACACATCCACTACTTCCAGGAGTCTTATCTGGGGTATGTCAACTTTTCAAAGGCTAGGCTCATCTGAGAGGAGGAAACCCCAATAGAGAAAATGCCTCTTTAATACTGGGTTATAGGCAAGCCTGTAGAGCATTTTCTTAATAATTGATGTGGGAGGCCCCATCCTATTGTTAATGAGGCCAGCCTCAGGCTAGTTCCTGGGCTCTGTAAAAAAGCAGGCCAAGCAAGCTATAGGGTACAAGTCAGTAAGCAGCACCCTCCATGGCCTCTGTGTCAGCTCTTGTTTCCAGGTTCCTGTCTTGCTTGAGTTTCTGTCCTGATTTCCTTCAGTGATAGACTATTATGTGGTAATGTAAGACAGATTAACCCTTTTCTCCCCAAGTTGCTTTTTGTCATGGTATTTCATCACAACAATAGAAACCCTAACTAAGATATATACCACAAAAGTTTTACAAACAAATCAATTTATTTTCATAGTTCTGGACCTCAAGATATGCAAAACCAAGGTATTGGTGAGCTCCATGTCCACTGAGGTTTTAATGTCTCATCAGTGGTTGCTGTGGGGTTATGCTTTTGTACACTGTAAAATTTGTCATTGTAAATATTGGTTTAATAAAATGCTGATTGGTCAAGTAGCTACATAGGAAGTAGAGGTGGGGCAACCAGACTAGGAGAATTCTGGGGAGCAAAAGAGCAAAGAAACAGATGCCAGCAGAGGCAGAGGAAAAAAGACAGTGTTGCTCTGAAAAATGTTACCAAGCCACGTGGCTAAACAAGAAAAAAATCATGGTTAGTAAGTAATATGCCTGAGCTGTAGGCCAAACAACTTATAATGAATGTAAGCTTCTGTGTGATTCTTTGGGACTAAGAGACTGTGGGTCTAGACTTTGGGCCTAGGATAGGTCAGAAACTGCTGACTATAAGTGGTTGTCTGTACTCTTCACCTGGTGGAAGGCAGGAAGGAGTTCTCTGGGACTTTTTAATAGACCCTAACACAAAGGCCCTACCCCTTTGACTCAGTCACCAGGGAGATATCTCACCTCTAATAGCATTAAGGACTAAGATTTTTACATTTGAGCTTTGTGAAAACATAGAAAATCACTCCAAGGAATGAATGAATAGCTACCATGGCATTCAGTTTTTTGTTGTTGTTGTATAAAATATGCTATCTAGAAGTTTGTATAGGCTTGGGTAAAGCATGGGGCTTGTGTAACCATCAGAGTTTACTTTAGACACTTCTATTGATCTCTTAGGATGAAGCATCTTATCAGTCAGCAGGCATCATCTTTCCTGTCAGTCCCACAGACCTTGTTGGCCACTGATATAAGATTTTTGTGGCTGGTTCCTTTAATTTTGCATAACATTTTAAAGGTAGATCTACACTGTACATTCTAGAAGTATTTCGATGTTCCTTTATTACAAAATTATATTCCATTTAGAATGGAATGGATTCAAGTTCAGTTCCTCCACTCATTAAACTATCTGTACATTTAGATTGCTTTGATTAATTTCTTCCTATGGGTAACACTGTGATGGACACCCATGGGCAGGCTTCTATGTAGAGTTTTCTGCAGTTCTCTGTGGCAGGAGAAGCTGAGGATGCCTCCAGAGGGTCCCATGGCTGTTTTGTGTTCAGTCTCCTGCAGATACAGTGACTGAACCACATCAGACTATATGAGAGTTCAGTTCATAGCTTTCTCTATGTATGCTACCACCTCTCATTTACACCTGTCTTGGTGAATAAGAAATTGGTATCTTACTCTGGGTTTTACATTTCTCTAGTGAGTGATCTATGGTGTATTTTTCTTGGACTTTTGACCATCTGCAGTTCTGCTCTGGAGAAATGTCTATCCAGATCCTATGCCCATTTCAGCAGAGTTATCTTTATTATTGAGCTCCTGTTGTACTATCTCCTTACAAAATACATGATTTGCTAATATTTACATCAGTCTACAGTTCATCTTTCATTTTTAAAATGCAATCGGATAAACACAAAGGGTTTTAATGTTAATGAAAGTCCTTCTTATTAATTTTTATCTTATAGTTTGTACTTCTGATGCCATATTGAGCAAACTGTTGCCTGTTTTAAAGTAAAAATGATAGATATCCACGTTCTAAGAAGAATTTTATAGCTTTAACTCTTGTAATAAGCTCTTTGGCCTATTTTTATTTAATTTTTATGTATGATTTGAGGTGAATGTTCAATTATCTCAGGACAGTTTGTTGAGAAGACTATTTCTTCCCCATTTAATTGTTTTGGTGCAGTGTCTGAAAATCAATTGACAATAAATGTGTGGATTTATTTCTGGGCCCTTAGCTCTATCTATTGATCTGGGTGTCTGTCCTTAGGCCAGGGCTGAATGCCAGCATCCACTGTCTTGATGACTACAACCCCATAGTATGTTTGGAACTGATAGGTGTGAGTCCTGCAAGTTTGCACTTTTAAAACATTGATTTGTCTCATCTGGATTTCATGTGAGTTCTATGATCAACTTGTTAATTTTGACAGAAATGGTAACTGAAATTCTGGCAGTTCTTATACTGCTCCATAGGGTAGGGTTGAAGTCATTGTCATGTTGATAATGCTTTACCTGATCTATAGTTAAGTAACATCTTTTTTTTCTGAGATGTTTTACTTCTTTCCACATTTTTATAGTTTCATTTTATTTATATTTTATTTCTAGTTATTGTATTTTCAGTGTCGTTATAAAAGGAATTGCTTACTTAACTCAGTTTTCAAAATTTTCAATGACAATATGTTGAATACTAATACTGTCAACAATATCTCTTAGTCTCATTCAGATAAGATTTTTACTTACAAATAAAGGTTGTTCTACTTTCTCCTTTCCAAACTGGATGCTTCTTAATTCTGTTTTATACAATTGCCCTGGTCAAACTTACAGTGAAATAGTAAGTAGAACTGACAAAATAGACTTCATTATAGGATCTAAAGCTATAAACCTCATCAAATAGCAGGTATAACTTTGTACACCAAGACCACAAACTACAAAGACAAACTATACCACTTGGTTAACTCAGCATGTTGCTGAGTTATTTGTAGATGCCCTTTGCCAGATGAATAATTTCTCCTTTGCTCATAGTTTTGAGGTCTTCAGATAATGTGGACTCTGTCAGGGTTCATATCCATTTTGTTGTGCAAGTCTCTTGTCCTTCATAATATTAATTTGACAAATGGAACCATTAGTAGTCCACATGTTAAACAATATTTTGGGATAAACTTTACTTGGTCATTGAACCCATGTTTATATTTAGTGTGTTTTTATTTTGCTAGTATTTACATTTCTGTAGATGGAATTTGTTTTCATTTAATCTCGGAAGGATTAAATAAAATCTTAGTTAAGGTTGCTATTGCTGTGATGAAACACCATGACCATAAGCAACTTGAGGAAGAAAGGGTTTATTTGGTTTACTCTTCCACATCAAAGATCATTGAAGGCAGTCATGGGAGCAACTTTAAAAAGGGGCAGGAATCTGGAGGCAGGAGCTGATGCAGAGGCCATGGAGGAGTGCTGCTTATTGGCTTGCTCCTCATGGCTTGCTCATCCTGCTTTCTTATTGTATCTGGGATTGCTGGGCCACCGTTGACCTCACTCACAATAGGGTGAGCCTTTCCATATCAACCAAGAAAATGTCCCACAGGCCAATCTGGTAGGAGTATTTTCTTAACTGGAGTTCTTTCTTCCCAAATGACCTTTGCTTGTATCAAGTTGGCATAAACCAGCCAGCACATGAAGGTAGGGAATAGGGAAATCGAGGCTAATTTCCTAGCTCCCACAGGTGAAAAGTAGAGGAGGGTAATATAGAATCCCAGCATACTCTGAATGGTGCTGACATTTGTGACATATGTGGCCATGAAACCCACAAATTCTGAGGGAGGCCAAACTTATTGACTGTGACCATAACCTCACAACAGACTATGACCTTCTCAGAAACAGCATTTATGCAAGAGTAGATCTTTAAAAAATTATGTCAGATTATCTAGAGAAAGCTTCATCATACTAAAAATATTAATCAAGCTTCCTTTTTTTTGCTGTCCAAAGATAATCATCTCACAATGTAAGCATGTAACAAAACCTCTACACCTTAAAATGTATCATTATGACTCAGTAAGGGGGGCAGTGAAGAAAGTGTCTTGGAGCTGAGTGTCAGCATTTAATTCTCTCTTATGAGCTTCTTGCAAATGACTGAAATATGTCACAGAATTGCCAATATCTGCATTTACATAAGACTTTTCAATATAGCTTTTGTTTGGCTGCATTTTAGTAGTTAGGCCAGTATTTTTTTTTATTTCTCTTAATGTCTGGAACAGTTCTGGAATTGACTAATGTTATTAATTTTTTAAATGCATGTAAGATTACTTTGTTATTTCTAAATACTGTATAAATATAAAATGTCGATAATAATGAAAATAGCACTAGACTTTCAATGAATGGTTTGAATTTAATAACCCATCATAGTTTTTGTTTGCCAGTTCATCTAAGAGTAATGTTTGTATGAAATTGGGCCCCTAATCATTTATTAAGACCACAATGATGTTTAAAGAAAATATCTAGACATATCAGGTTAGCTAGCATTGAAAACAAACAGAACCTATGAGTACAAGCCAAAGAAGGAAGTAGTACAGATACTAAGGGATGCTGATACTTAAGTAGTCTGAACACTTGAACCTGACCATGACAAGTTTGAAATAAAGAGCCAAGTAAGCAGCACAATTGCCTTGCTCAAGGACACACTCAAAGTGAGTGGTGGAGCTAGAATCAGGTACAATGCTTCTAGCACAGTAAAGAATAGCTTACTCTTCCTGATTCATTGATGTACAGTGACTAAGTCTAACATTTCTTTTGGAAAGTATATGAGGTTCCTTCCCAAAATAAAGTTATTTCATTTCTCAATTCAGAGAAAGCAGGTGAATAGAAATCTTGACACAAAATAACTGCAATGTTGTCCTTCCAGGTGAGAATTTCAACAGGATAATGTCTACCTCTGCCTGGCACCTCTACCGTTCCCAATATACTCTTGAGAATCCAGATGTCCAGTCTTCTATTGGGTTTTCCTGGGTCTGTGAAGTGATGATGTGGTTACCTGTCTCCATGGCTACAAATAACTACATTAAAGACAATATAAATAGACACTCTAGAGTTCACAGGAAGAGTAAGAGCCCACAGTCCCAGTATCTCTTGGCTAAAAGAGGCTACATCCTTGATGTGGGATGTCTTTCTGAATATATACTGTGAATATGCTTTATTACCATTTGTTAATAAGAAATTTGTTTTGGCCAATGGCAAGTCAGCTAAGAGGCAAGCAGGAAATCCAAGCAGAGATAAGACAACAAAGGGTGTAGTCAGACAGAAGCTGCAGGCTGCCTCCCAGAAAGCAGGATGGGACACAAGCAAAGCCATGGAGCTACTTGGCAATTACATAGATTAATAGAAATGGACTGAGTTAAGTTATAAGAGCTAAATAGTCATAAGCCTGAGCCACAGACCAAACAGTTTATAATTAATGTAAGCCTCTGAATATTTATTGTATAAATGGCTTGAGACTGCAGGTGGAAGAGATTCCTCCAGATCGTGGGCCCAGAGGAGTCAGAAAACTTCTGGCTACACATTCTCTTCAGCAATGCCTGTCCACATCTTAGATATGGTAGGTTAGAACTGTCTTTCTCTCCTCTATCCTGCCCTTCTCCAGGTACCTGAACTCTCTAAAATAAACTCTTGTGTTGCAAAAAAAAATTATGCAGTACCATCCCATAAATACCATGTGTCCCCTGCAAGTGAATACTAATACAATCATTTTCAATGCATTTTTATTACCTGGAGGTTTAGTTTAGAATTTTCTTAACTTTCAGAAATAAAAATAAGCCTTTAAGATAATAAAGCATGTACCACCGAAAAAAGGAATTCTGTACTGATAGCAACTTCTTCTGGGATTGGACCCTCAGACACCCAGTGTGACTGTTCCCCTGGAGTTTTTCTGGTAGTGGTTGTGTTCATTTCATACCTGTAATAAACATACAGTTTAAGACTGAGCCTTCAGACAAGATTGCATCATCTTGGCTGCACTCTCTGAAATCAACACCAAGAGTCTCACATAGTAGTTGAGTTCAGCTGTACAGGACAGAATCTATCAAAAATATAAAAGTTACCCTGAGGAGTATGAAGACAAGAGTGATGTTATCACACACACACACACACACACACACACACACACACACACACACACATATAAATGCATATTATTCAATGGCTTCGTGAAGTGTGTCCCCAGGAACTCTTGTCACACCACAGGGATTCAATGGGACTAGCCCTGTCCTCCACTCACTATTCACAAATAGGAGAAGCTTATATAGAGAAGCCAGAAATAGGTGTGAGTTGCCCACAAATGACCTGTATCTTCCCTCAAATCGGTCTCAATATAGTGAGTCAACTAGAAGAAACTTGAATTTAATTTGCAGACAACTTAAAGAGCCGTGACTTCCCTATAGGGTTCTCAGGAAAGCAGCATTGATAGGTTAGACATTAAGATCTTCCATACCTTTTCAGATACCTAAGGCTGTGCCAACCTATACAGCTGCTAGTCTCTTACTCAAAACTTGCAAATCTCTCACTTTTCTTCCCAAGACCTTTAGGCTTATGTGTTGTAAAAGGTTCTGGCCCAGACTTTTTGGCCTAGCCTCGAGGTTTGGCCCCACAGGCTTGCAGTTTCACAATCCCACAGAGTCACAGAATCACACAAATGCGTACATTAATTTTATGCTGATCGACCAAAGGCCCAGGTATATAATTTGCTAACTCCTTCATCTGACCTCAGCCCATCTTGTTCAGCTGTGTGGCTTGTGCTTTTCTCAGAGCAGCATTTCCTCTGCATCTTCTGGCAGCTCCGGTGACTCTGGCATCTGTCTCTGGTGTCTGTCTGGTCTGTCTCTGCTCTGAGATGTTCCTGAGTTTTCTTAGTCTTTTAGCCCCACCCACACTTCCTGTTTGCCTTTGGCCAATCAGCTTTCATTAAGCCCATAGGCAGGGCAAATATTTACATTACCAGCATAATCCTAATACACTTATGGTCAGGACATCTCATGCTGGCTGTTCATGGCTTTAGGCTGTCTGAGGCTTCTTCATGCATTGTAGGATGGTCACCATCATCCGCAGCCTCTACCTATTAGATGCCAGTAGATGTCCTCTATCCTACACTGATACAGTAAGCAGTAACAAGACCAAGGATCCTAGGGGACAAAGTCACTCTCAATGAAGAAGCACACAGGTCTAGACATCTATTGTCCTTACTTGGATTCTGGATCTTTCCTTTCCCACAACTCTATTTTATTCCCATAAACAAACAAAACCAAAAAACAAAAACAAGTCATTAGGGCTCATTCTGCTTAAGAATCATCCACAAGAAGTTGTATCCCCTAACCATGTCACATGTAGGACGAGTCAGGAATCTAGACAAGGAGAGAGAGCTTGAGAAAGGAGTCCTGAGTTCCAAGTGAGCAGTAAGAGAAGGAATATCACATGCACAGCAAAAATCATAAATGAAAATGATAGGAAGCTGAGAGAAACACAAGGCACTGTGGCTGCCCCTTATGAAGCCCTACAGGCCACGGGTGACAGTGCTGTCATTGAGAGAGACCTGTGGAAAGCAGGGGAGGGGTAGACTTATGCGTTCGTCTCCAGGAAACAGTGGAGAGAATGCATCTGGTTAAAATTCACTGGACACCATAAGAAAGGTATTTGTTAAATGTCAAAGTATAATGAATGTGTGCTAATAAGTCTGAGTTTTGGGAGTGTGCTACACATGAAAAGTATCATATAGGAAAAAATGCTACCATTAATCTAATTTTGGAGAAAAAGGAGTGTGGGCTCAAACGAGCAGGAATGGTTTAGCCTCCTGAAGACTAACAGCTAACTTTAATGAAAAAGAAACATAGAATTCATTAAAAAAAAATTTAAGGAAACTAAGTCAAATAAAGAAGAATTGGATCAACAAATGATTGATAGTCATTTAAAGAATGAGGTGTATCTTTTTTTAATTATTAACTTGATATTTAATGTTTGTGCCAATTTGTAAGATACTGATATTCTAAGTGAATACCTGTCTATACTGCTCAGCAGTTGAAAGTCAGCAGTGTTGCCGCCTCCTGAAATATTACTTCTAGTGAACTCTTTGACTCTGTCCTAGTTGCTCCTAAAAGCAAAGTGAGTTGTTAGCTTCACCTCACAACTATGGCTTAGGGATGGGTACAATGAGAAAGCATTTTCTGCAAGGAAAAGGGTCACCTCCACAGGGCAGGGGGTGTAGAGGGTATGGGCTTCAGAGAGAAGACAGTCCTCAATGAGATCTTCAGGGTGCTAGCTCTGGCTGTGAGAACTCTATACCTCACTTTGTACTCACAAAACCCTGCAGAGGTTTTACCCCACTCCCATCCCTGGATGTCTTCACCCTTGGATGGATGTATCCCTCTCTTTATGAGTATGCTGTTTCCATGCTATTGACACCTAGAGGTTTCTTGTTTACCACTGTGTTTCTATATGACAGACTCTCCACTTTAGATGGCAAGAATATATGCTTGTAAATATCCCTATATTCATTTATAGAAGGAATAGGAATCATTTACACAGATTCTTGGAGGTTATTTATTCCTATTTACTGCTTCACACCCTCACTTTTTATCTTGCGGGGAATCTGATGGAATGGTTACTGGCATAGATTCTGGCTCTGGTATATTCTGAGTTGTGTCCAGAGTAATACTTTGGTTTTATTCCATATGAAAAAATGTAAATGATAGCAGAAGTAACCTCATATAATTCTGGTATGGTGGTATACACCTGGAATCCCAGTTTATGGGAAGCTAAGGCAGGAGGCTTGCAAATGTGGAGCTAGTCTGAGCTACAGAGCAAGGCTTACCCAGACAACTTAAAACCCTTAGTTTAACTTAGGACAACTATCTCAAAAGATGAAAGAAAAACCTTCACTGAGTTAGTCAACAAATGAATTGACACATAAAACATCCATGATATTACTGAGCAACATAACAAATTATACATTAGCTATGAAAGTAGCTAATATTTTTCTGACATTTGTTTCTATGTGATATAAAGTATTGTATGTACTAAATACTCCAGTAGTAACTCATACAATTACACAGACATTTTTTTTACTTGAAAAATTCACTCATCATCTCTGTACAATGTACTGATGAAGAAGAAATAGTTTTACACCTCAGTCATTTGTTCACCTGTTAATAAGGTTATAACACAAAGATTAATAAATATTGATTGTTCTGTGGAATTATTTCTTAGTAAATAATTCCTGCTTAGTAAATACTAAATCTAACCCTTGAAGGTTAGATAAGGAGGTTAAGATCACAGCAGGGCTTTGCTTCCTCCAACACCTATGGGAGACAACTTATCTACCTCCTCGTGATGGCCCCTGATAGCTTGCTGATAGTCTGTGGTTCTTCACCAAAGGATGTTTTCTTAGCATGCCTGTTTTCTCCTCACTCTGTGAGGATATGATTTATATTGGTTCACAACTTCATCTTAGCATGTTGAGTTCTTATGGTGTAACTATTTCCTCCAATTAAAGCATTTTGTCCTGGACGGAAATTCACTAAGACACAGGAAGTAAATGAAACTTCAAAGGCTGTGGTAGTATATTCAATAAAAATAGCCTGAAATATCAGAGGACAGAACTAAGCCATGAAGGTGAGGGAGTGGTAACAAATGCTTTTAATCCTAGCACTTGGGAGGCAGAGATCCTCTGGATCTCTGTGAGTTCAAGGACTAACAGCCAGGCAGTAAATGTGCTATCATACATTTAATCCTAGCTTTAGGAATGTTGAAAAGGAAAACTTCTGTAAGGACAAGGACATAGTCAATAAGACAAAATGACAACCTACAGAAAGGGAAAAGATTTTTACCAACCCTTCAAGTGACGGAGGATTGATCTCTAAAATATATAGAGAACTCAAGAAACTAGAGCCCCAAACCCTTAATAACCCAATTAAAAAATGGGGTTCAGTACTAAAAAGGGAATTCTCAGCAGAAGAATTACAAATGGCTGAAAAGCACTTGAAAAAGTGCTCAACATCTTTAATCATCAGAGAAATGCAAATCAAAACAACTTTGAGATACCACCTAACACCTGTTAGATTGGCTAAGATAAAAGACACAGATGACAGCCTATGCTGGAGAGGTTCCGAAGCAAGGAGAACACTCCTCCATTGTTGGTGGGTAGGAGTGTAAACTTTTTCAGCCACTCTGGAATGCAGTGTGGCAATTTCTCAGAAAACTGGGAATTAATCTCCCCAAGGACCCAGCAATTTCACTTTTAGGCATATACCCTAAAGACTCACATTCACACCTAAAAGCATTATTAGCTCGACTATGTTCATAGCAGCATTATTTGTAACAGCAAGAACTTGGAAACAACCTAGAAGCCCTTTAACTGAAGAAGGGATTAATAAACTGTGGTACATCTACACAATGGAGTACTACTCAATAGTAAGAAAAAAATGATATCCTAAAATTCACAGGCAAATGGGTGGAATTGGAGAATATTCTCCTGAGGTATCACAATCCCATAAAGAGAAGCAGGGAATTTACTTACTCATTAGTAGACTTAAAAAAAATGTCATTGTATACAAGAGCTCAAGGCTAGAACATAGCTAAATGATACAGTGCCTCACTTCTGCATTGATGGCCTCTGGCAGGGGTGTGAGTGAGAAACGACTTGTTTTCTTTAAGGGTCTGGACACAGGGAGTTTAATTATGCTCCAGTAAGTAAATGAGCGGCATGAATGGGTGTTTTTGCAAATGGGGGGATGATAAGAGTGGGCATGAATCTGAGAGGTCTGATAACTGAGTTTGATGGAGTGCATGATGTAAAAATCACCAAATAATAAAGAGAGAAAGTAAGATAACTGGGCTAAGAGAGAAAAGGGAGAAGTTCGGCTTTCCTGGCCACTGCCCTGGTTGACTGAAGAAAGGTTGGAGTCAGAGGATTTCTGGAGACAGGCCTGAGTAATTGTTGAGTGAGACGTGACTGTGGTTTTCTCTCTATCTCTCTGATATTTCAGCTTGCATCCAATATCTAGCTCCAAGTTTTTATTATAATACCAAATAGTTTTCATGCAATAGAAGACATAAAACACAAGATTCACAGAGGTCCACCAGGGGTTTTATAAACACAGTTTCTGGGGAAGGAAACGATGCCAGACTGAGCTGCCTGCAAGTCTTGGAGCTCTAGGGTAGCTTTCATGTATGCACCCCATGCTGGGGTGGGCTTCACATAATGCAACTGTTTTTTGAGTCACCCTATCCATGCTTGTGAGTGGCACCCCTCCTACGTTCCCAGCCATTCCAGTAAACTACTTATTTGTCAAGCTAACTTGAATGGAACTGTTTTGTTCTGTCTTTGGCCCCCAACTTAGATGAATAGATGTTTGTTCAAGTCCCCTTAGAATATCTCTCAAGACCACATTTAGAATGAGGGGCACCTTCAGCCATGCTGTCAGGGCTAAGTCCTTACCATGTCCTCTGAGAGGATACAATTTGAATCACAGTTGCATAAATACTGTTTTCATTGCTCTCCCTAGAATTCTGTCCTGTGTCATGTCTGAGGATTTCTTTGGTCATCATCCTAAGAGCCCATCTACTATGTCATCCTTGAAATCATTACCCAAATGACATTATAGATACAGTTGCCTCCTTTTCCTGTCCTCTGCCTGCCCAGAGCATGGCAATTTTTTTCTGATTTAACCTCTAACAACCTAGCCTTTATGTAGTAGTACAAATGAAACTCAGAGCCAAATATCAGGGGAAGGCTGAAATATCAGAGAGAGGAAGCACCACAGACAATTCTCACCCAGCTGTCTTGCAACTTCCTCAGCCTTGCTCCTGGTTGCTTCTGCCAGTCGCTTCTCCCAGTTACTTCTTTCTGTCTGGGTTTCTACAAATTCTTATATCTCCTATCCCATCCAGGTTAGGATTAAAGGAATATAGCCTTGAACTCACAAAACAGGAGAAGTTCTGTCTCTGGAGTTGTGAGAGAAAGGGTATAGGTCACCACTCCCAGCTTTCCCTGTGCTGGAATTAAAGGTGTGTGTGGTTGACTCTCAACTATTTATCCTTGTATTCAAGGATCTGAGCTGTCTGCCTAGGATTTGACTGTGTGCTTTCTCCCCTAATATTCAGGTTTTATTATGTATGTAATGTAATGTAATGTAATATATATCCACACCTTTATATATTTTCTGTGTTGGAGTCACTGACTTCTATACTTTTTCTTAACTAACTCTCATTTTTTTTTTTTTTTTTTTTTTTTTTTTTTTTTTTTTTTTTTTTTTTTTTTTTTTTTTGTTTTTTTTTTTTTTTTTTTTTTTTTTTTTTTTTTTTTTTTTTTTTTTTTTTTTTTTTTTTTTTTTTTTGTTTTTTTTTTTTTTTTTTTTTTAAACAGTGTTTCAATATGTAGCCTTGGGCAACCTGGAACTCCCTATGTGTATTAGGCTGGTCTCTACCTACCCGGTGCTGGATTAAAGGTGTGTACCTTCATTATCTCTTTAAGGAAGAAGACATGATAGCTAAAGTTTTGGAATCCTTGGATTTTTTAAAGTTATTTTATGCTATTTGCACAATCATTTGACAGACTTTCTAGGCATAGGATTCTATGTAGAAATAGTTTCTCTTCAAAATTTAGAGGCAGGTCTGTTGCTACTATGTAGCATAAAGAACTTAGTTCTCCAAGTTTTGATCTCTCACAAGGAGCTGAGTGTTTTCATGTCTGTCTCTGAGGAAGTTCAATAAATTCTCTCAGGCTTTGCCCATGAGAAGACAAACCTGGAGAACATATTTAGTTTGACTTTTACTAATCCTATGTTGCTCTCCCACCCCCCACCCCCGCATCTCCATTCTCAAGATTCTTTTACATATGTGACATCTTTGCTTACCACATTCTAAGAGCTAAAATTTATGCTTTCCTTCTCTGTCTTGCATCATCTCTAGTTATTTCACATTAAATAATTGTATTTGTTTCTATCAAACTTTCTTTTGGTATTAAAAGCCATTTTTATATGATATTAAATATGTAACATCCCTGCTGGTAGTGACATATCAGATTGACTGGTGGGAGTAAGGGGCTTCAGAAACATACAGTGGGTCTGGCCAGTTCCATGGCACCTTTGTGGGTTGGTTCACCTAAGATGCTGTTAGTCATTCATCTCAGGACTCTGAATGCACTTGGAGGAAGCCGCCAAGGTCAACAGTTCCAACAGAGAATGATCCTCCAGTCTCCTGCTTGGTGCATATGTCTGCATTATACATTCTATGCAGCCAGTTATCATGTTGAAGATCACCCACCTTTTAGCCTCTCATTTT
The DNA here is from genome assembly GCA_004025045.1 of Sigmodon hispidus. NCBI lineage: Eukaryota > Metazoa > Chordata > Mammalia > Rodentia > Cricetidae > Sigmodon > Sigmodon hispidus. The sequence continues at coordinate 20,212 of PVIH01000222.1, forward strand.
ACTTCTTAACATAATAAAAAGAAACCTGTGTACTAGTCTAAGAGTCACTAGTGAGCTGGTGAGGATTTGGAGAGAGTGGTCAAGGAATGGTGTGCAGTGAAGGGTCTGTGCCTCTGTGCATGCTTAGATAATGGTTCAGCTGTTGTAACCTTCACACACAACATCTTGCTCTCCTATATTCCTGGTGACACCTGCAAGACCCCAATGTTTGGGTGACTATGGTCGCTGGGCACCTCTTTGACATCACCCTGCATGTATTTTATTTGTGGCTTTGTTGCCTACTCTGCTACCTCTAGTAAAACATAACTTCTCTACCCATGTTTGACTTTCATCAGTTTAGTTCTGTGGATTTAGAGAGTTTATTTTTTTTTCCCACCATGTAGAGAAAAGAATGTGTATAGCCATGTGATCATTCATCCTTCATCAGTAAGAAGACAATGAGGGTTATTTTGAATCTTACTTCATTTTTATGAGCTGGAGATATGAACACACTGTAACTTAGTAAGCTAGACACCCCTATCCTACAGGTAGTCAAGGTTTTCTCTCTTGTTTGTGGAATCTAACATAACTGGGATATGTTTTCAACCAGAGAGAAGGCTCTGCATTTTACTTTATTTTTGTTGTTTTTTGAGGGGGGAGGAGTGTACGTTTGTTTATTTGTTTGCTTCCTTCAAGAAACTCTGCATTGACTAGCAGAACTAGTAAATAAATAAACAAATAAACAAATAAATAAATAAAATAAAAGCTTTTTTTTTCTCCCAGTAGCAGGCAAGACCTCTCTTAATCTTAAAAATGAGTATGTTGGGTTCAGCTTCACAGCTTACTGTTTCCTTTTTTTGAAATAGCATTGCTTTTGTTATTAAAATATAGCAATCTGCCTTGTGAAGCTACAAAATGAGAAAAGTACAGCTCCTGATATAAGAACTACATTTTTTTTCCTTTTCCACTGTAGTGTACATGTTTCCTACACCCTACAGTGCATATGTGAACAACTGGAAGTCCCAGTATATATTTCTGAGCCATCTCCCTACATCACTACATTATATAGTGAGTGTTTTACTGCATTAATTTTTTCTTTACTGTGAGATTTGTAATTGCTTGAGGGGATTTAATCTTACAGATATGCCATAATTCACTTCTTTAAATAGTTTGCCAAGAGTGAGTATTATGTAAATTTTAACTTGTCTATTTCCTGTGCAAAAACAATTCCTCCTTCTAATTTGTGAGTCTTGGCTGGCTGTGAATTAACTTTTTCTTGCTCCCTGTTTACTGGATATATTATTGTTGCTATGATGATTTTTCTTCTAGGCTGTGGAGTCTTCTCAAATAATTGACTGGTAGATTCTGTGTCAGAAATGTGCTGACTTGCATCTAGACTGGCATGCCATGCCTGCCAGCAACTGCTAAACAACTGCCCACAGTGGTCCCTTTGCTGCTTAGAGAACTTGCTTCACATGTCCAGCCTTCTCTCACCTCTGCAGAGATGATGCTCCTGTGTGCTACTTTTCCCTTAGCTACGTCAGTGGGCTCTTTATTTTCTTATCTCCTAGGACACAGCCTCCTCAGCAGGACCTGCCCTGAGTGTCTGTTCTCTCTCCCTCTTTCTTTACAATCTTGGTCCCTTTTCTCCCTCCTGCTATTATTCCCTTTTTAATCTTATGGAAATTATAACTTTTATTTATTTATTACTTCTATTCTTTGTTATAGCCCCTCCCCTGGAAGAGCAAAGTCTTGTGCTCTGAGTAGTACCCTCACACTATCTGAGACATCAGAAAGGCTTGCTGAGCCTTTTGAATAAATAAAACACAGGGTCATTATTCTAAAATACATTTTATTTTTATTTTTAATCAGTCAGCACATACTGTGGACTTAGTATCAGGCCTTAGGCAGGGGATGAATTGATGTCTGCTGCCAACGGTTTGCCAGCTGTATGAAGAGATAAAAGAGGCAGAGGCCACCTTGATGTGTACACTTCTATGTCTGCTTCTAGGCTTCCATGACACCATGCGCTCTGCAGGATACATACAGAGGGAGTGCTCACAGATGGTCACTTCTCACGTGGACAGTCCAGGTGACATAGTCTCCCTACTGTGGCTGTGGCAAGGCAGGAAGCCCACAGCTGACCACAGCAAAGCTTCCAGGAAACATTTGCTTTTTTCTAGGAGTTGGGAAAGTTTTGGTGGGGGCAGGAATTGAAATTTTTCATGATCAAATGGGCACATCTGGTACCTGAATTAATCCTCAGCACTGAAAAAAAAAAAAAAAAAAAAAACATATTTTAACATGACAACTAAATAAAAATAGATGTCTTGGATTTATAATTTTAGGTGGTAGTTGAAGCTATGGGTGAATACAGTTATCCAAGATAAACTGTGAGAAAATAATGAAACTAAAAAATTTTGAAAAGGGTTGGTGTTCAGTAGGTTAAAAAAAAAAAAAGGTAAACTGACACAGAGAGAGAATTACTGGAAAGGAGAAGAAATGGAGATGAGAGCATGAGTGATTATTCCAAGAAGCATGCTATCCAGAAATAATACTCCTGGGGGAATTATGGCAGGTGAATAGAGACTGGAGACAGTATATCAGGATTAGCAAATGAAAGAATCCTCAGAGAAAAGAAACCCTTGCCCACATGTTTACAAAACAAACAGGTCATACTCAGGGGAGTTTACAGAAAAAGACTTCCACTCTTGGATGTCACATAAGGAATATAATTTTTATCAGAAAAGGCAAGGTACATAAATGTATAAAAATTCCAATAAAGGGTCCCCCACATTATGACCCTGTAGTTTTGTAGGTTTTTTTCTTCAGCTCTCTGGCACACTCCCATTCAAAGGAGTGTCTTTCTGTTTCTTAATAATCTTATTATATTTCTATTTGTAATGTTGTGTCCCTAATTCAATTCATTGGCCTCTAACACAAGAAATGGCCCCGAGACTCAGATCTGCGCACTTATTACAAAAGGTGCTTGGCCTCTCACCAGTGAAGCTGTAGGTGACAAAGACCTCCTCAGGAAGGCAAATGCTATGGCATAGCGGAGAGAAAGTGGGCCTCATGAGACTCCTCATTTCCTTTTATTTTATCTTTCTTGACTCTTCTTATTTCATTTTTGTTTTGTTGAGTTGCTGTCTTACATGGCTCAACATGGCTTGAACTTGCTATGTATCTGAGGATGACTTTTACTTGGTCCTCCTGCCTCTGCCTCCTAAATGCTGCAATTACAGATATGCTTCACCAAGCTAATTTAGATATTTTCTAATAGCTAAGAAAAGCCAGTACAATGAGAGATCCAGAATTTCAAGATTTTTTTTTTTAAGTAGAGTGAGTCCTAGCCCATGTATTTTAGGTGTGGGTACATGAATTAGTTTTTTTGTGAGCACACTTGTGGCAATTCACACTTTTGAGAGCCAGAGGGCAGCCTCAAATGTTGGTCCTTGTGTACGGAAGGGTCTTTTGCTGGTTTTTGGCTGTATATGCCTGGCTCATAAGCTTCTATTGTCTCCAGCTTCCTCCACATAGGATTAAAGATGCTTTCAGTTCATGTCAAGCTTTTACATCATTTCTGGGAATTCACACTCGGGTCCTCAAGCTTGTGTGGCAAGAATTTTTGACCACTGAGTCATCTTCCCAGACCTAGCATATTATTAAAGATATTTTATTCATATATATTTATTGTACAATATAGTGAGGTCCATGGTGACATTTTAAAGTACATACTGTATTTTCAGCACTTTCCATTAATTTTCCATTACCCTCTTTTCTCTCTTGATTCCCCTCCTATGCCCACTAGAACACACACACTTTCCAAATCATCTCTCCTTTATTTATGGTGTGTGTGTGTGTGTGTGTGTGTGTGTGTACATGCACATGTGCACGTTTAAATGTAGGTTCTATTTTAAAGCAAAGGACAGGTCTTAGCAGTATGACATTTTGAGTCTGAGGCCATTCAGAAGAGTGATAAAGTTTTTGATGCCCTCTTGTCTATCCATTATTAGATTTATTAGGGGTGGATCTGAAACACATGTGTCATGGAAAGTTTCCATTACTAAATTCCTGGAAATTCTCATATAACTGGTCATTTAAATCACTCTGTAGACAAACTGCTTAAAGAGGTGCCTTTGTGCCAGTTTACAGCATCCTAGACCAACTGCATCACCCACACCAGGTTGACATCAGGGGCCAAGGTACAGCAACACCCCTTGTGCATTGAAGAGTATGGAAATCATAGAATAAGATGGTTCCATGGCTGCTGCCTGGGTGACCTAAATCCACTTTGAGCAAGTTTGAAAGAAGGTCTCTCTCTGGAGTTCTTGACAAGCTAGAGAGGTGCTCACAGCTCCTTTCTGACAGATCCGTGTCACCATAATGATGCCTTTGATGGTATTGGCTGGCTGAAAAAGCAGTACTGGACTAAATCCAGCTGTGGCTCTGCTGAAGGTATAGGGTATAGGGTATAGGGTACCCCGGCCTCTTCCAGCTCAAATTCAATTAGTCGCCAGTGTGTGATCAGTTCTCTACCCATCTTCCTGCTATTCTGCAAGCAGCCATGTTGGGTGATGATTCACTAACATATTCTGCCAGTGGGCAACAGGACTGTTGGGTAGACCTCTGTTAAACAGGATCCAGAGCAGGCCCCAAGAGTCAGGACAGAAACTGGGAAGTAAGGTGTCTGACAAGCACTTAATGAGTGCCAGACTTTTCTCAGTGCTTAATGGGTATCAGCTCCTCTCTTTAGTCACAGAGATAGAGCACTCTCACCTCCGTTGTTACAAGAAAAAGCAATGTAGGCAAAGAGGAGTCATACAATGGTGGGTATTAAGTGGAGAGGATGAGCACATATCAGACAGCGGGGCTACTCAGTGCTCACTGTTAGTGTCTGGATTTGCTTAACAGCACTGTTATAACATCACCATTCTGGCAGGTAATCCTCTATATCTTACTGTGTGACAAAGCCAGGGCATCTTTATACCATAAAACTGATTCAAATCACCTCTTCCCTCCACAACCCACATCGTTTAGGATGCCCCTTTAACTTAACATTGGGACTTACCAACACTTCAGTGGTGAAGCCCGACTATCATTAAGAAAGCTGCAGTCTCTGCCCTCAGAACAATGCAGAAGGTCTGAGCCCTGAGCATTCACTGTGACAAAACATTCCTGTGCTCCAAGCTCTCTTCACACAAATGGAATGTCAAAACCCCAGCTTTTGGCTTGAATATTAATTAGCATTTAAGACTCATTAAGCTGGTTTTAGTGATTTATTTCATTCTGTAATTAGATATTATAATTAGATTATATCTATCAGATTTTCAACTTTCCTTTAATAAGAAACTGTTCGATATATAGAGATATAAATTTATCAAATTATAACACTTCATTTGAACTAGATTGTAAATCTTGTTTTGAAATACTTGAATGATAGCCTAAATGGTGGTTCTGTGCTTATGTGTAAGTGTGCATTTTCTAAGTGGTCAAAGTACCCCAGTAGGATATGGGGATCCTTGTCATATAACATATCTATCTCCTTCTATTAAATTTTGACCTTTAGAACTCAAACAGGTATGTGTGACATGTTACTCTATATTCCTGTGCCATCATTTATAGTATTTCTAAAGGGTACTTCCTTTTTTATGAAAACAGCATTGAGAAAGACATAAGATAAACTAAGAGCTGTGCATGGAGATTCTATGAACCAACCCTAAAAGCAGAAGATAATAATGATAATGATAATAATAATCATGATAATAATAACACTACTGTTTGTAGAACATGTGAAGATAAATCTGCTTAGTGACAGGATGAATCTCCACTGAAAGCTAAGCAAAATTAGAATGGGTAACATGTGTACACACATATACTCATATACCACAAACATTCATATGCACATACACACACATTCTCTCTCTCTCTCTCCCTCCCTCTCTCTCTCTCTCTCTCTCTCTCTCTCTCTCTCTCTCTCTCTCTTTCTCTCTCTCGGAGTTAAGACAGTGCAGAGCTGCTCTGATCTGGCTCTCCAGTGGGCAGTGCAACTATTGTTCTTAACCAGCACGGGCATAGTGCCTGGTCAGTATGATGGCTTGTTCACCCTTAGTGCTTCCTTTTGGGGAAGAGAACACATGCCTCTGGGATTCTTCTGGAGAGGAAGGACCAAGGTTCAGGAATGTGCATCTTCCATCATCAGCCTTATTTTCATATAAAGAGACAGATATTTCCTTAAACAATAAATATGAGCAAATGGTCTGAAGTATGTTCTGGAAATGGGACAGAATATTGATATCGGTCTGTCCCAGGCAGCTTGGAATGTATAGGTGTTGTGAACAGTGAATTCAGATCTGAATTGCTTATTTGTCTCTTGGTGCCCAGAGGTATTCCCAGGAGAGCTCACTGCTTCTGATGCCTGTGCTTGGAGCTGGCCAGGGTCCTGAAAAGAACTCGTTTTCGCTTTTTCTGCCTCTATCCCTTACATACATTCTTACATGCTTTCTTCCAGACCTTTTGAAGGTAGGAACGTTTATTGTGTTTGATCGCAGCTACCGTTTTTCCTGGAGCTTTTAGAGGAACTTTTCTGGGGGTTTTATATAATTAAAATGTTTATCTTGGAGACTGAAGCAGGAAGTCAGCAGACATATACCTGTTCCCATTTAGTGCTAGGAAAGTTAGAAGGGGTTGAACCCAGCCAATTTGAAGGCTTGGGGAATTCCCATTGCAGTTAGTTTTATGGGTATCAGCAAGGAAATAAAACTGGAAATAGAAAATAAGAATGAAAGTATCAAAAAGTTGAAGGAAGAAGATGATGGGAAGTAATTTGTCAAGAAGAAAATTTCTGCTTGTAGAACAGAACCAAAATCAAACCTGGGTGGAGGCTCATTATGAGAAGTTTTTCCAGAGCCTCTCCCTAGAGAAGACAGGAAAGGTCAGAAACAATGAAAGAATGTCATAAGATCAGAGGGTCAAACAGAATGGGCCTACTGTGTGACCTCACCTCCAGAAGATGCCCAGTTTTCTAGCATCAGTGAGGGTCTAAAACCCAGTGAGGCCCCTTTATTGGGGAGGCTTCCTATCAAGCCAGGAATGTTCTCAGCAGAGGTTCGCAGCCCATGTTAGTACTACCAAAGCACTGGATGGTGTTGTTGAATCTCAGAGATGCATCTAGGAAAATCTGGATCTGAAATTCACTGGGTCAGGCTTCAGTTTCACTGAAAATTGATGTTTTGGGGTCATGTGTTATGTGCCTGAGCTTAATGAAATGTTTGTCATTTCTACCCACTTTCATCCCTAATCTCTCTGACATTCATTGCAAGATCTGTAAAAGTCCAAGAATTCATATGGATCACTTTTCTAAGAACATCACATCTTTGCCCTGTCAGTGGCTATAAATGAATACACCTAGCCCAGTTAGCCTGTCTGGGCATTGCTGTAACTATCTATTCAATTTTACCCTCCAGGCATATCTAAAGATACATTATTCCTATTGAATATTTATGCATTATTCATGGTGGGCCACTAACTCTACCCTCAGATAACATTCACTCTTATAGAGAAGAAAGCACCAAACAAATTTAAACCTTTGGTTTATATTTTCCTTCCAGGTAAACATCAGGTTTTTGTGGTACTATGTGAGTAACACAGGGTGCTCTTGAGGTCAGATGGGCCAGGGATGCTGCTCCAAGTAGGTTGCATGAAACTTTCAGTCTGAAGAGGGAAGAATCCTTCAAACAAAGAACACAGAAATGTCATTCTAGACAGGGGTGTCAGAAACCATCTTGAAGATGTAAAAGATAGGCTCTCATGAGGCAGAATGATTTACTAGGGGCTGAAGTGTCTAAGGTATAGCTGTCAGAGGCATGGAGCAAAGGCTGTCTACTTTAAGAGTTGGGCCCAAGTATCACATTATTATTTTCAATTAAAGACTTGGGGTGTGGCTAGATTGTGAGAGCCTGTACTGTCTCACACAGCTGCCATTAGGCACATGTGGTGATAACCACCAGGGGACTTGAATATTCAGCTGTACTTTACAAATTTAAACACAAAAAGTGATCTCCATTCAGTAGTTGTAAAACTTATAGACATGTTTAGACCATCTTGGGGATATGACTCACCCTTTTAAAGTATGAGATTAAAATACAGATAGTCTTGTTTCTAATTTTAAAATTTGGCATTCAGATTGCTGTGTGTTGTAAGTTTAGAGGACATGCTAGATTTAAAAGACTTCATATAGAAATGAACACAAATATCATACTGATGGACTTATGTAGATCAAATGTTGATATGTTTTAGACCTACTTCATTAAATACAATATACTTTTAAAACAAATTTTTAATTATATGTCTACTAGAAAATTTCAAACTACATATGAGGTTCTTTAATACCAGGCAGTTGTGGTAGAGAGCTGTGTCCTCACCCTTTAAATGGGTAGAGTGCTAGTGTGCTACTCATAAATGTGCATCTGAGGTGGAATGCAACCTGCATGGAAGTGAAGGTCTAGAACAAAAAAGACATCCAGTAGTTATGGCTTGTCTTGGTACTTCCTGTACCAAGGCTCCACACTCTCCATGCATAGCCTCCTCTGTTCACCCTGTATACGTTTCTCTTCTGGGCTAACCAGCTTTTCTTCATATTTTCTCTCTCTCTCTCTCTCTCTCTCTGTCTCTCTCTCTCCAAGTGCCATCTCTTCCAGAGTTTAACTGAGGGATTTCAGCCTCTTCTATACTGGTTCATGTATTTTGCCCATTATATATTCCTTACTTAAATCTTGAGGATGTGTGAGGCAAGCTCAGTGCCCTGCTAGGGTTTGTAATGAAGGGCCTTGCTGTCATCCTGTAGAGTGATCAATTTTCTTGCTGCCTGGCCTTCTCAGCCTTTCCCAGCCCTTAAACTATCAGATCCTAGTATGTTTTGACATCATCTATCCTCCTGGACTTCTCTGCTGCACAGATGTCTGGCTCCTGGAATCTCCTGGCATCCAACCTTCTGTCCTTTACCAGTGTTTAGATGCTGATGTTCTTCAGGATCAGTGTTGCCCACCACTGTGGATGAAAGGTTTATCTGTATGATCTGAGTATCCACTCACCCTGCATGGCCTTCTCATGAAGCATTGCCCCAAACCTTTTCTGATTTACCAGCTACAGTCTATGTGTTAGACATGCCATATCTAATACATTTCTCTCTGCACTAACTTAAAAGCTCCTAACTCTCTCATCCCCACTCAGAGTTTAGAGAGTAGCAGAGTGTCATCAAATTTCAGAATAGAGTTCATAGCTCCAGTCTGAAAATTCTCTTTCTTCTTTTCTTTCTTCCTCCCTCCCTCCTTCCATCCCTTCCTCCTCCTCCTTTTCCTCTCCCTCCCCCTCCTTCTTTGTTTATTGAAACTGAATCTTGATATGTAGTTTAGTATGGTGGTATGTTACATATTTAATAAAACCTACAATATCAAGAGATAAACCCACAGTCAAATGTAGGCAGCGGTAGCTCAAGGAGTTCCAGGGATAACTGAGCAGTGGTAACTCACATAGCTCCAGGAGTTCTGGATCTCTGTGAGTACAAGGCCAAACAGCTGAGCTTCAGTGGCACACACCTTTAATCCCAGCACATGGAAAGGAGTGGTGACCTATGCCTTTAATCCCATAACTCCAGAGACAGAGATCTTTCTGGTGTTTCTGTGAGTTCAAGGCTGATTACTAAATAGAGTAGCTCATATATTTAATCTTAACCTGGATGAGATACAGCTGAATGAGAAGGCTATTTAAGGCAGGCTTAGGAAAATAACAGCAATGAGAATAGACCAGGAATGAACCAGAGAAAGCAAGAAGATAGCTGGGTGTGATTTGACTGTAGTGTTTCCTCTCTCTGATATTTCATCCTTTCCCTGATATCTAGCTCTGAGTCTCTTTCAATACAATCAGAATTTGAGCAACAGCTTAGGGTGGCCTAAAATTTATAATCCTCCTGTCTCAGCCTCCTTCGTGTTAGGATTACTGGTATGTACCACCATGCTTGCTTCCTAAAAGCAGTTTTCTGGAGGTCATTTCTCTTTTCTACAGTGGATGACTTATTTGCCAAGAATGTGTCCTCTGGGAAATCCATTCTGAAATGGTAGTTCATCCAGCAGGCCTCAGCCAGAATCACTCACTGAGACACAGACAGATTTATGTTATACTAACTCCAGCTTCACCTTACTGTTTCTCCATCACAGCCCCTCAAGCCCTTCACACCTAAGCCTGGTATAGGATATCTCCAAGCTATGCTTCTGCATCCAGGCCACGGATAGTCCTGTGTAGACAGACAAATGCAAGCTGGGGCCTTGTTAGAAGAGGAACACCATCAATCTTTGGACATCCCTCTTTTCCCAGATGGCCCATGGATATCTGGTTCATTTCTCTCTTCTGGGTTCTTTCTTACTTATACACTTGCAGCCTCTTTATGCTCTCAGGAGAGTCAATGTATTATTCCTGCATTTGGGAAGTTCTCTCTGACTCTGGGCTCATCTTTTTCTATTGTTATTATGGCTTTAATGCACAGAGTTTTCTTGGGGTTCATGCAGTTGAGTCAATTCATGTTTGTGGTAGGGGCTTCAACTGACTTATTTAAAATATGCTCAGTCAAGACTGAGGAAACATCTCAAAGGGTCAAAGTACTTTCCCTTGAAGCATGAATGTTTGAGTTCAGATTTCCAGACACCACAATAAAGCCATACTCACAGTACAACTATCTGTAATCTCATCATCCCTATTAAGAGATGGGAAGTGGAAACAAGAGAATCCTTGGAAAGTTTTGGGCTTGTAGCTTGCAATACATAGCAGAGAATAATAATAATAATAATAATAATAATAATAATAATAAATAAGCCTTGTCATAGGCAAGGTAAATGTGAGGGTGAAGTAAGTAAGTGTGAGTCAAAATAGACCCTTTCTCTATTAAGTTGCTTTTATTAGGACATTTTTGTCATATTGATGAGGCATAACATTTAAATTAAGTTGATATTAAAAGTTTAAATAAATATGAATGCTGTTAAGCCACACTGAGGCTTCTAGTCACTGACACGGATATATCTTTACATATTTGAGTCTTTCAAATTTACAGTTTAATCATTTATAGAATTATTACATGTCTAGGGAGATGGCTCAGAGGTTAAGAACATGCATGCACGGCCTTGGCAGAGGACCAGAGTTTGATTCTCAGAATTAAAATTGGGCAGCTCACAACCACTTGTAATTATAACCCTAAGGAATCTGACTCTTCTAGCTTCTATGGGTACTGCACTTATGTTCATACTCAGGCCGGACACATATATGTGCACACACACAAATAAAAATTTAAAAAGTAAAAACTTGCAAATGAATTTTTTATGCCTCTACAGTAGTAGTTCTCTACCTGAGGGCCATGACCCCCTTAAGGGTTGAAAAACTCTTCTACAGGGGTTGCCTAAGACAACCAAAAAACACAGATATTTACATTATGGTTAATAACAATAGCAAAATTACAATTATGAAGTAGCAATGACAATAATTTTATGGCTGGGGGGTCACCACAACATGAATAATTATATTAAAGAGTCATAGCATTAGTAAGATTGAGAACCACTGTTCTAGAGTTAATTTTTTGTGAAGAACATAGCTAATATTTCTTTTGTTGCTACTTTTAAAGATAGCCTTTTAAGTTTATTTTTCCTGACTAAAATAGAATATTTCTAATCTAATGTTTTAATTTATATTTTCTTTTGGGGTGATGAGGTTGATACAGAGTATAGTTGTCGCTGGGCCTGGGACTTTTGTAGAGACCAAGACTGGCCTTTAACTTTCAGAAATACTTTTACTTTTGCCTCCTGAGTGTTAGAGTTGTAGGTATATATCACTGGATCTTGTTTTAGCATTTTAATTATTATATATTATAAGGGCTAGCAGGCCAGCTCAGGGCCACCTTGGACCTACATGGAAGAAAGAAAGAACTGATGCCTGTAAATTATTCTCTAATGTCATTCCCCCAACACACATCACACACACACACACACACACACACACACACACACATACACACACACATACACACACGCTAAAACAATAATGAACTAAACCTTGAATATTTTTATTTTCAAAGTCATAGCATCTATAAATAACTTTCTCTTCTAGGGAGAATGGCTAGTAAGATGATGAGCAGGAACAATGAAAAGTAGAAAATGCATCTGGTTTGTGATCTCAAGTATGACACTGTCTCTGATTCACTGCTCAGTGTTCCAAAAAATCCTTGAAGCTCTGCTAGAGGGATGGGCTCAAATCCTGAACTTAACTGCAGAAGGAAAGGCAGCCCATTTCCAGGCAAAATAACTACCTCAGGCTCAGTGTGACATTCAACCAGAACATAAAGCATGAAAAAAAAAAATGAGAAGAAAATTTGCAAAAGGGCAAACAGAAAAGTAATGAAGAGAATTACAGAGGAGCAGAAATGGGCGTTGGGAAGCTGGATGTGAGTGGTCATGCTCCACATGTCCTGTGTCTAAACAGTGGGTGCTGTGCAAGGTCAGATGGTAAAAATTTAGCAGAGATAGAAATGATTAAAAAACCTATTAAATTAAAACCCCAGACATGAAAAAACTCGAAATGAATGCTGAGAACAGACTCATAAGAGGACTTCACAGTACTGAGGGAGGAGTCCTTGCCATTGAAAGTACATGACAGAGGGAAAGATGAACACAAAGAAAATATAGGTGTAGCAATCTTATTTGTATGTCTACCCTTGATAAGCCATGCTTATCATTCTTATCCTCTATATAGTTATTGTTAACTCTTCCACATTTTAAATTCTTTTTACTGTGTGTTTTTTTAATAAATACAAAATAAAGAAAAAAAAAAAATAAAAAAAAAAAAAAAAAAAAAAAAAAAAAAAAAAAAAAAAAAAAAAAAAAAAAAAAAAAAAAAAAAAAAAAAAAAAAAAAAAAAAAAAAAAAGAAAGTACATGACTAGAGTCACCTGATAGTCAGTGGGACAAGAAAAGCAATGAGCAATCAGAAGATGTTACTGGAAGTTTTCTGACCTGTCCAGACCATAGTCCAGAGGAAGATCTCCCACCCTCAGTCTCACAGACACTTATAAAATAACGATTCAGAAACTTATATTAATTACAAACTTTTCGGCCTATGGCTCAAGATACTTACCAGCTAGCTCTTACAACTTAATTCAACCCATTTCTATGAATCTATATATTGCCTTGGGGCTCATAGCTTACATGTACTTTTATATTTTGTTTTCTGGAAGCCACCTGCAGCATCTTCTCAACTCTGCCATTCTCCTTTATCTCTGTTTGGAATTCCCATCTGCCTCTAAGCTGCCTTGCCATAGGCCAAAACAGTCCCTTTGTTAACCAATGGTAATTTACAGCATACAGAAAGACATCACACATCACTTGTCCTTTTCTGTCAATCAAAAAAGAAGGTTTGAATTTTAACATAGTAAAATTACATATAACAAAACAGCCAACAAGCACGAATTACAGCTACAATATCTAGTGTATTTGTATTTAGCAAAATTATAGAAAATATTCTATCATTTACCTTATTTATCTTTGTGAGTCCAAAGTTTCATATCTAACTTACCTTTTATTATAACTAAGGAAAACTATAATTATAGTTATCTAATCATCAACTCCATCAAAGACCACAGAAGGATATACTATTACCTAAGTAAATAGGAAATGCATTGCAAGCAACTTCCAAATTCTGACAAATGACAAAGCTCCTCTGTAACTTTAGTACATCTATCTTCAATTTACAGGCCTAGAGTCTCTGCAATACTTCTCAGTGAAGCAGAAAATTTGAAGGACTGCTCTGCCCATTCTGTTGTAATTCATCAGTCGCTTCTCCTTGTGTCCTGCAGAATATCTGGCAGTTTTCTCTGTGAAGCAAGAACCTGAAGGATCATCTTGGCTTATTCTAGCAAAGTTCCAAGGCTACTTTCATAAGGGTGTTGCATGTCCAGTTTATATAGCATACTGTCAAGCAGTCAAGGCAAGAACAATTTCTTGCACAGTGGCTAACTTTTGCCACAAAGAAAATGAGTTTCTTCTATGCTCTTTATCTAACTTAAGCCATTTCTATGAATTGCCACATGGCTTGTGGCTTACTCGTACTTTTACATCTTGCTCTCTGTCTGGCCACCTGGCTGGCCACGTGGCTGACCAACTGCAGCATCTCTCTCATCTTCCTGACACTGCCATTTTTCTCCTTTATCTCTGCCTGGAATTCCTGCCTGCCTCTAAGCCTCCTTATCATAGACCAAAATAGTCCTTTTATAAACCAATGGTAATTCTCAGTGTACAGAAAGACATCACATATCAAGAAGATCCTGGGGCTGTAAGACAGAGTTCACAGGTCAAAAGGCATGTACCTAGAGCAATGGTAAAAGTAGTTATAAGTCGAGGGACAAAAGAAATCCTTGAGAAAGTGATGATTTCTAACAATAACCTGGACAATGAAATATGGGCCTATAACATAAGGGAATACTCCAGGACAGTTACTAACACTGGGAAGAAAATTGGAAGGGAAAAACTAGCAATTTCACAATGATGGTAGGATAGCCAAACAGATGTCTCTTAACTGACTAAATAGTTATTTTTTTAACCATAGAGAATTCATGTTAATATACACCCCAAATTGGTATTTTGAATCCCTGATGTACAAGTATTAGAAACAGAGCCCTGGAGAGGTGATAAGGATTAGGGGAGACCACAAAGACCCCACAAAGCTGCATCCCTCTCTATGCACAAGATCCCAGATATGTCTGCAGAGATCATGAATTTACTACCTGCCTCCAGAATTGTGAAGAACAGATGTTTATTATTAAGACATCCAGTATATGTTGTTTTGTTATAGCAGTCTGAGCCAATATTAATAGGCATCTAAAAACACATCACACATTATTAAAGAATACTCATGATTTTAAGCACTTAAGATATATTTAATAAAACACAATAATCTATGGAGTTATTAATCAGAACTCACCATATTTTATATGACCAAAATTTTATAGAATGCATATACTAACTATAGTAGAATTAATTGATATATATTTTATTATCAAGAAAGTTCTCTTCCAGTTATTTTTGGGCAGATGGTATGCTGCTATTAATTTTGAGTATCATAGAATGCAGAAGAATACCAGAACTCATCACCACTATTTAATTGGCCAGCCTTCCCCCATTCAGATTCCTCCATCCTCTCTTGTGTCTGGTTAACATGCCAAACCCAGAGCACATCAAGTTAAGTACAAAGAATCCAGACCCAGAAAGTAGTACTTTGTAGCATAGGGCTGCAGAACCCAGGGTGCTTTATGAGCACACAAATTCAAAGTGTGTCTTAGAAGCCAGTCAGGGAAAGATCTGCTCCTGCCATCTGCAGTTAAGACAGCTCTGAGCCCAGTGATTCTTGTGGTGGAATGTTCTGTATGCTGTAAATAAAGGACTGTTTTGGCCTATGCACAGCACCATAGAAGTGGGTGGAGAACCAGAGGGCAGGCAGGTAGGAAAGGGTGGAGTTAGCCAGTCTCCATCCGACCCCCAAAGAAGACAGACATGTAGAGGTACTGGCTCAGTCACGGGCTGAGCCACGTGGTGGGAAGATAAGTGGAAATGGGTTGAATTAAGATGAAAGAGCTAGCTAGTAATGTGCTTAAGATATAGGTCAAACAGTATAAAGTAATATAAGTGGCTGATTCATTTCTTTGGGGGACAAAAGCCACGAGCACGGGTCAGGGTCCAAACCTCAGGCACCTCCGGGACCAAAAGGGGCCCGGGAAAAACTTTCTACAACAGATTCTTACTGGTCTGTGCTAGCTGCCTTGTACAGAAGTCTCCTATGGTAGTTCTTAAAAGCTTCTTCTCCCTGGAAACAGGGTGCTGAGGAGGAAAGACTCTAAGGAATGTCTGGGAGGGAAGGAAATCCATCTGCTTGGCACATATTCCCACTGGATAGCATTTGCCTCTCCTGTCATCATTCTCCAGGGCAGCTTGTCAGCATGATCTTCACCATTAATCTCCTGAAACCTCCCAAAGGTAGCTCATGGAAGTGATGTTTTATTTTTTTAAATTATTAAATGAAGCTAGGACAAAGATCCAGGTCTGTAATCCCAGGTACTCTGGAGGCTGAAGCAGGATAATTGCAAAGCCTGCTTGGCCTACAGAAAGAGTTCAAGACCAGCATAGGCAACTTACTGTGACCCTGTTACAAAGTAACATATTACAAAGAAGGCTGAGAATGCATCTCAGCATTGGAGTGCTTGCCTGGCACATGAGAGGCCCAAACAAGAAGATAATTGCATTGCAAATGGATAAATTTTAAAAGCCTGAGAATGCTAGGAAATTATTATGTACTAAGGATACATTTCTGTCTCCATGGGAGCTGTGTATCCTCTCCCCTCCCCCACTGACTCTTCATCCATCAATAATATTATCTAAAGTATGTTGTTAGGCTATGGCTGCTGAGTTCATAGAATTTTTGTTTTTTGTCTTTGGTTGCAGAACATTTTCAGAGTGACATAAAGAATCCAACTGTAACTGGTCATCATTGGGGTTCTCCAGTTACTTTTCTCTCCTTTGATAATTCTATTTTTCGTTTAAAGCAATCCACATAGTTTTCTGCCTTTCATTTATTTTACACCTGCATCAGCACTTGTTTTAACTTTTGTGTGACAGTTACCTTGACTAGAGTGAGGTATGATCCTCTAGACTTCCCTGGTGATGAGACATGTTGGACATTTAAATGTCTTCTAATTTATATCTACTCAGAACTTTATTCTTTTGTATTGTATAATATTAGTTAATGTTTTGAGCTTTTTCATATTGTCTGTATTTGAACCCCATTGTGGGAACAACAGATTACATATATATTCTCTAGTCCCAGAGGTTGTTTCCTAACTATAATGATTTCTTTCTTTGCTGGACAGAATCATCTTAGTCTAGCATAATCATTTGTATGTTTTTACTTTTGTAGTCTGTGCTTCCAATAATCTATCAATTCCTTTATTGGGTATATGTACTCAAAAAAATAACATATCAAAGAGATACATATACTCCCATGTTTATTATAGCACTGCTCACAAGAGCCAAGATATGGAGTTAACTAAAGTGCCTGTCAACATAACAATTTATGGGGATGTGGTACAATGGAATATTACTTAGCCAAAACAAAGAATGAATACTGTCATTTGCAATGACATGAATGGAACTTGAAGTCAATGAGTTAAATAAAATATGTGGCCACAAAGATATCATAATTGTACTTATTTTCAGAAACCAAAATATTTATCTCAGAAGAAGAGAGTGGAAAGTAGCTACTAGAGGCAGGCAAGTATAATAGAGGTTGAGCAAAGAGAAGCCAGAAACCAGATGCCACGCCATAGTCAGAGAATAGGTATCCATTTCAGACAACACAGGAAGATGATAACTTGGTTACTATAACCTATGATTTACTTCAAAATAAATAGAAAAGAAAGGTACAGAAGTTTTCAAAATTTATGATTTGCTAATGTTTCAGGTAGTGGCAATGTTGATTATCTTGATTTTATCATGGCACATTGCATACATGTATCAAACTGTTATACCCACTCCTTAGAAGTGGAGGTGCTATGTACTGACAAGCATATATCTAACTTTTCTTTCCTTGAAATGCATTCTGAGAAAAATATTTTACAAGATGTGGGGAGAACTAGAATGTAAAACTCTTCACGTCTTACAGTTTATATAACTAGCCTTAAAAAATCGTTCAAATTTTATAGGAATTTCGACCAACTCTCTTTTCTTCTGTGAAGAAGCATTGGTAGAGTATAAGAAGCCAAGTAGATGGGTTTGCTCTATCTTAAACCAAGTTTAAGCCATTGCATAGTGAGGAGAACTCAGTCCGTTAGAGATCTTGGCCTAGCCACATTCATCAGCACTCCACCCAATCCAACAAATACCTCTGTATGTGTTCAGAGGCGCAGGGACCAAGAAGAACCAGTCAAACATCTTGGAAGGAAAATGGAGACATAAATCACAAAGAAGCCTGATAACCCTGTATTTGAGTCTCTGTAGAAACTTAATAATAAAATGTGTTTTATGTGGTTCAAGGCAAGTTCAGTGGCTAATCAAGGTTACTGATGATCCATGATTGGATTATACAAAGAACCACTGGCTTCAGCTCTTTGAGAACTCTGTGGAAGTTAGTCAGGGAGGACCCAAGTGCTTGTTTGTGGCCCACTTACGTTGTCCTTTTACAGACTTCCGTACTTCTAAAATAACCCAGTAAGTTCCATGAAATCAAGGGTTAATGAGGTAATTTCTGATTCTGTTAAAATGGTTTATTGCCTTTTGAAAGGATGTAATAGACTTGCTGGAGAGAATGTCAGACACCACGTGATACAAACTTCATTTTCTATAGACAAGAAAAACTGAGGAATGAAGGCACTTTCTCCAGTTTATGCAGCTAATCAGAAGAGAGCTTGAATTAGACACCTGGTTTATGGCTTACAGAAGTACACATATGGAGCCAGGGATCATCGAGAAGGAGCCCTGTAACACTACATTGTGTCACATAAGTCAGCTCGGAGGCTGTCATCCTGATGTTTAGGAATACGTTATCCTGTGGGGACAATGTAGCAAATGTCAAGCGCATTACAAAGCATGCCACAAAAAGATCATTTAAATTTAGCTTGAAATGTGGTCCAAGCTGAGTAAGGATGTGGTAGCAGGTAAATTCCTGACTGTCAGATCTTGATGATTACAACCTTACAAATAATCTTATTTTTCAGATCACCAAAAGACACCAAAAATACTTTTTAAATTTTGATTATCCATTCCTGTGGCAGGGTGTTCTGAACACCTTTGTATGTTCAATACTGGGCTCTTTGCTGTGTGCAGAAGGGTCAAACTCCCTGCCTCAGAGAAGATGTGGCACAGAGTGAAACACATAAAAACTTAATTCTAGGAGGAGTGACAACATAGAACGTGCTGTGGGAAAAAATAAGACAAAAAAGTTAAAGAGGCCAAAGAAGAAGAAAAGGGTATAACTCTAAATCAGATGACATCAAGGACATGTGAAAGTGGGAGGAAGGGTATATGCATGTGTGTGCACACAAGTGTACGTGTGTGCATACAAGTGTTCATGTGTGCATGTGAAGGAATAGAAGTAGGAAGTAAGAGGGGCATGAATTCATGTCTTGCTAGAAGAACATTAGGAGGCAGCAATTGAGGCTAGATGAAGAGATCAGATAATAATTGGTTTTCTGTGATGGTCTCTCTGCTACAAATAGAAGGTAGGTTCTTTGATGATGAGTAAGAGCTACACTTATCTGTGGGTGTAAAGATGAGTTTTAGAATGTAGTTTGGCATTCTAGCCTAGTAGACTGGGGGGTTGTAGGTGGTAGATCTATGATCTCACTAGCTCTGGAAGTTGGCTAGATTTCCAATATCAGGCATGAGTTTTCTTCTATTGAGAAGAAGGTAAGTCCAGTTAGACAACTATTGGTTACTGCCAATGTATGAATGTTCCTATTGCACCTCTAGGGCTTTCTTGTCATGCTGGTGAATGTTGTGATTCATGGAGGTTGGAAGTAAATAGGACTATTGATTTCTTTCCTTTCTTAGTAGCCTGCATAATACTTTCTGGTACTATGAAGGGCAGACCACAGGAAGGAGGCTTTCAAGTTAGATCCAGCTCATATAATCCAACTCTTATTTTCTAAGCACATGATGTCTTCAGCATACTTCAACAACTGAGAGGCATCAGAGGCAACAACTGAGAACAGCAGTAGGATATATTGTTTTGGGAGTTACTTGGACTACAGCCTTACCAACAACCAAAACAAAATCCTCTCATGTCTGGTATAAGAGTCTTTTTAGATAGTTGTCTTAGTTATGATTTCTTTGCTGTGATGACCAAAAGCAACTTAGGGAGTAAAGGCTTTATTTTAGCTCACAATTTACAATCCATTATCAGAAAGCCAAGGTGAGAATTTAAGGCAGGAACTGAAGCAGAATCCATGTAGGAACATTGTTCACTAGTTCACTACTCATGACTTACATAGCCTTCCTCTTAAGTAACCCAGGTTCAATTGCCCTGGGAAACATAGCCCACAATGACCTGTGTCCTCCTTCTTCAATAACTAGTCAAGAATATACTTCACATACTGGACCACAGGCTAATTCACTGGAAGCACGAGTGACCCAAGGACAGTCTGTGGCTCTTTTAGGGAGCATTGTGAGCCTAGCTGGGATAACTTTGCTAAAGTGTATGTATATGTATGTGCATGTGTGTATATGTGTGTGTGTATATATATATATATGTGTGTGTATTTAGTATGTGTGTAGTACATATATGTAAACATAAAATATGATTCCTTAAGGCTCTTTGTGCTACTGGTCTCTTTTTCCTCCTGTATTGACATTCTTTCCTTCTTCCTTTCCAATGAGAACCTCCTCTTCACTTTTCCCCATTCATACAACTTATATATTGTTATCCCGCACATACACCTTAATCTCTCCTCTCCTCTATAGTTACTTCATATTTTCCTGATTTCTGAGGTTACTTCAGGATATATGCTCATATATGAAGATTTGTTGCTAGAAACTACATGAGAGAAAACATGTGGCAATTGTCTTTCTGGGTGTGGGATACCTCATTCAATATAATCTTTTCTAGATCTATCCATTTACCTACAAATCTCATGATTTTATTGTTCTTTGCAGCTGAAGAGCATTCTATAGTATACATGAACCATGTTTTCATTTTCTATCCATCTGTTGAAGAATACTTAGGTTGTTTCCATTTCCTAGCTTTGAGACTAGGGCAACAATGAACACAGCTGAGCAGATATCTGTGGAGTAGGATGCTGAGTCCTTTGGGCATATTTCAAGGAGTTGTATAGATGAGTCATGTGAAAGATTTGTTTTGGCATTTTGAAAAATCTACATACTTATTTCCAGAAGGGTTATACCAATTGCATTTCCACCAACAGTAAAGGAGGGTTTCTCTTTCCCCATATTCTTGCCAACATTTGTTGTCAGTCATTTGGTTGATCTTAACCATTCTGATGGGTATAAAAGGTAATCTCAAAGTTGTTTTATTTTTATTTCCCTAATTGCTAAGAATAGTAAACACTTTTTAAAATTTTTCGCAATTTTTATTCTTCTGTTGAAAACTATCTGTTCAGATCCCTAGCCTCCTTTTTAATTGAACACTTTGCTTTCTTGTCTTTTTAAGTATTTTTGTATACTCTGGACATTAATCTTTTGTACATGTGTGGTACACAGAAAACCTCAACTGGACATAACACAATTCAATGGATGAATATATTTACAACACAAATCCAGTACCTGTGGCTTAGGGAATAACATCCAAGAGGAGGTAGAATCTACTGTAGACTTTGTCACCTAGAAAAAGCTGCATAAACAAGACTTAAACAGTGATAGTTCCAAAAAATATGCTAACTCAGAAAGACAAAAATCTCATGGGGTCCCACCCCTAGACAAAGAACTACAGGCAACTATTGACTGCTGAAAGAGAGAAAATTAGCCTCTCCTAGGATAAGCCACTTAACTGGTTATCCAAGTGGTCAGCCCTGAAACCATACATACATAAAAAACAAAAATGGACTTAGGTTATATTTGTTGCATTATGCATATGTATGTGTGTGTACATATCTACATATAATGATAATAAAGAAAATGAGGCTATCAACTTGAGAAGGGGGTGTAAGGAAAATTGGAAGGAGGTAACATAGGAGGAGCAAAAGGGAGAAGAGAAGGGAAGAGATGTAATTATATTTTAATTAAAAATACATTTAAAATATTTATATATGCAACCAGAGAAGAAAGAAAAAACCAGGTCACATGAGTCTTTAAAGACCATTTGTCATGAGCACCCTATGCGAGAGACATAAACATGTTTTTATCTTTCCACAAAACTATATTTATTAAATAATAATAAAGTTGAAAAATTTTAGCTATTTCAATGGCAGCAATTTGTTATAAAATCCTACCTAATTTGGTAACCTGGCTGAGATGATGGCAGGTTCTATTCAGACCCCTGTTCAGAGCAATGAAGAAGAAGCAGAAGGAAACAACACCAAAAACACCTTTATGAAGATTATTGAAGCCTTCAAAGAAGATATAAAAAAATTTCCTTAAAGAAGTAGAAGAAAATATAAACAAAAGATTGGAAGAGATGAACAAATCCTAGAAAAAAAAAACCAAGAAAAGGTAAACCAAAAAATGAAAGAAACATTCCAGGAACTAAAAACTGGAATAGAAGCAATAAAAAAGGCACAAAATGAAGCAAAGATGGAAATAGAAAATCTGAAGAAAAGAGCTGGAACTACAGATACAAGCATAACCAAAAGAATCGAAGAGATGGAAGAGAGAATCTCTGGAGTGGAAGACTCAGTAGCAGAAATAGATACATCAGTCAAAGAAAATACTAAAACCAAAAAAGCTATAACACAAAATGTTCAGTAAATCAGGGACACCATGAAAAGACCTAACTTGAGAATAATAGGAAAAGAAGAAGTAGAAGAATACCAGCTCAAATGCACAGATAATGTATTAAATAAAATCATAGAAGAAAACTTTCCTAACTTAAAGAAGAAAATGCCTATAAAGATATAAGAAGCTTACAGAACACCAAATAGATATGACTCTCCAAAAAAGTCAGCGTGTCACATTATAATCAAGCCACAAAACAGAACAAAGAAAAAATCTTAAGAGCTGCAAAAGAAAAGGGTCAACTTACATATAAAGTCAGATCCATCAGAATAACTCCTGACTATTCATTGGAAATGAAGAAAGCTAGAAGGGCTTGGTCAGAAGTTATACAGTCACTAAAAGAGCTGGCTGTCAACCTAGAATACCATACCCAGCAAAATTATCAATCACCATAGATGGAGTAAACAAGATATTTCATGACAGAGTCAGACTGAAACAATATCTATCTACCAATCAGGCTCTCTAGAAAGCATTAGAGGGAAAACTCCGAACTAAGGATCCCAGATACACCCATGAAACCACAAACAATCAATAATCCCACAGAAGAATAGACCAGAGAAAGGAAATACATACAAGCTACCACCAAAAATAGCAAGAAATATCAATCAGTGGTCACTAATATATTCCTTAATATGAAAGAAATCAACTCATCTATAAAAAGGCACACACTAACAAGATGGATACAAAAACAGAAACAATCCTTCAGCTACATACAAGAAACACACCTCAACCACAAAGATAGACACAGGCTCAGAGTGAAAGGTTGGGAAAAGGTTTTCCAATCAAATGGTCCTAAGAAACAAGCTGGGGATACCATCCTAATATATAACAAACTAGACTTTAAGTTAGAAGCAATTAAAAGGGACGAAGATGGTAATTACTTATTCATTACAGGAAAAGTTGGTCAAGAGGAGATTTCAATCCTGAATATTTATGCCCCTAATGTAAGGGCACGTACCTATGTAAAAGAAACATGGCTAAAGCTCAAATCACACATCAATTCCCACACTAATAGTGGGAGACTTCAATACCCTACTTTCACCCCTGGATAGGTCAACCAGACAGAGATTCAACAGAGAAAGGTGAAATCTAACAGAAGTCATGATGCAAATGGATTTAATAGATATTTACAGAAGCTTCCACCCAAATGCAAAGGAATATACATATTTCTCAGCGCCTCATGGGACTTTCTCTAAAATTGACCACATAATTAGTCATAAAGCAAATATCAACAGATTAAAAAAATGGAAATAATCTCTTGTATCATATTGGACCACCAGGGCCTAAAGTTAGAGTTCAACAACATCAAAAATCAAAGAAAGCCTACCAACTCATGGAAACTAAACATCACTGAGCTGAACCACCTCTGGGTCAAGGAAGAAATTAAGAAAGAAATCAAAGTCTTCCTAGAATTTAATGAAAATGAATCCACAACATATCCAAACTTGTGGGACACAATGAAAGCAGTCTTAAGAGGAAAATTCATAGCACTAGATGCCTATATGAAAAGCCTAGAGAAATCCCACACTAGAGAACTATCAGCACAGCTAAAAGCCTTAGAACAATTAGAAGCAAACTCACACCTAGGAGGAGTAGAGGGCAGGAAATAATCAAACTTAGAGCTGAAATCAATACAATTGAAACAAAAAGAACAATACAAAGAATCAATGAATCAAAGAGTTGGTTCTTTGAGAAAGTCAACAAGATAGATAAACCCTCACCCAAACTAACCAAAAAGCAGAGAGAGAGAGAGAGAGAGAGAGAGAGAGAGAGAGAGAGAGAGAGAGAATATCAAATCAACAAAATCAAAAATGAAAAGGGGGACATAACAACAGACCCCCAGAAAATCCAGAGAATTATCAGATCATACATTGAAAATCTATATTCCACAAAAATGAAAAACCTAAGAGAAATGGACAGCTTTTTGGACAGGTACTATTTACCAAAATTAAATGAAGAACAGATTAATTACCTAAACAGACCAATAAACCTAAAGGAAATTGAAGCTGTCATTAAAAGCCTCCCAAGAAAAAAAAAGCCCAGGTCCAGATGGTTTCAGTGCAGAATTTTACCAGACACTCAAAGAAGAATTACTACTATTACTATTCACATATTTCACACAGTAGAAACTGGAAAAATATTGCCATTTTCCTTTTATGAGGCCACAATTACCCTAATACTCAAGCCACTCAAAGACACAACAAAGAAGGAGAATTACAGACCAATTTCTCTCATGAATATTGATGCAAAAAATTCTCAACAAAATTTTTGCAAACCATATACAGCAATATATTAAAAACAACTCATAAACCACGACCAAGTAGGCTTCATCCTAGAAATTCAGGGATGGTTCAACATATAAAAAACCATAAACATCATCCATCACATAAACAAAGTAAGAAAAAAAACACTTGATCATATCCTTAGATGCTGAAAAAGCCTTTGACAAAATCCAACACTCCTTTATGATAAAAGCTCTGTAGGTATCTGGAATACAGGGAAAATATTTTAATATAATAAAAGTGATTTACAAGAAGCCAACAGCCACCATCAAACTTAATGGAGAAAAACTCAAAGCAATCCCACTAAAATCAGGAACTAGACAAGGATGTCCTCTCTCCCCTTATCTATTCAATATAGTTCTCAAAGTTTTAGCTAAAGCAATAAGAGAATGAGAGGAGATTAAGGGGATACAAATTGGAAAAGAAGAAGTGAAACTATCTCTATTTGCAGATGATATGATTGTATACATAAGTGACCCACAAAATTCTACCAGGGGACTTCTACAGCTGATAAGCACCTTCAGTAATGTAGCAGGATACAAGATTAACTCAAAAAAATCAGTAGCCCTTCTATACACTAAAGATAAGAGAGCTGAAAAAGAAATAAGGGAAACTTCACCCTTTATTATAGCTCCAAATATCATTCAATACCTTGGAGTAACTAACCAAAGAAGTAACAGATCTATTTGACAAAAATTTTAAATCACTGAAGAAAGAAATTGAAGAGGATATCAGAAAATGGAAAGCTCTCCCATGTTCCTGGATAGGTAGGATCAACATATTAAAAATGACAATTCTACCAAAAGCAATCTACAGATTCTATGCACTGCCCATCAAAATCCCAACACAATATTTTTTGGACCTTGAAAGAACAATACTCAACTTCATTTGGAATAACATGAAAGCCAGGATTGCCAAAACAATTTTGCTCAATAAAAGAACCTCAGGAGGCATCACCATCCTAGACTTCAAGTTATACTATAGAGCTACAGTTATAAAAACAGTCTGGTACTGGCATAAAAACAGATTTGTGGAACAATGGAATAGAACTGAGGATTCGGGCATTAACCCAAAAACCTATGAATACCTGATCTTCAACAAAGAGGCCCAAAATATTCAATGGAAAAAATACAGTATCTTTAACAAATGGTGTTGGCATAGCTGGTTGGTAGTATGCAGAAAAATGCAAATATATCTCCCTTGTCACCCTGCATAAAACTCAAATCCAAGTGGATCAAAGACCTCAACATAAATCCAGCCACTCTGAACTTGATAAAAAATAAAGTGGGAAATATCCTTCTACGAATTGGCACAAGGGACCTCTTACTAAATATAACACCAGTGGCACAGACACTAAGAACAACAATCAATAAGTGGGACCTCCTGAAACTGAGAAGCTTCTGTAAAGTCAAGGACACTGTCAATAGGACAAAACGACAGCCTACAGAATGGGAAAAGATTTTTACCAACCTTACAAGTGATAGAGGATTAATCTCTAAAATATATAATGAACTCAAGAAACTAGAGCCCAAAACCTTGAATAAGCCAACCAAAAAATGGAGTTCAGAACTAAAAAGGGAATTCTCAGCAGAAGAATTATGAATGGTTGAAAGGCTCTTGAAAAAGTGCTCAACATCTTTAGCCATCAGAGAAATGTAAATCAAAACAACTTTGAAATACCACCTTACACCTATCTAATTGGCTAAGACAAAAGACACAGATGACAGCCTATGCTGGAGAGGTTGCTGAGCAAGGGGAACACTCCTCCATTGTTGGTGGGAGTGTAAGCTTGTTCAGCCACTCTGGAATGCAGTATGGTGGTTTCTCAGAAAACTAGAGATCAATCTCCATAAAGATCCACTAATACCACTACTGGATGTATACCCTAAATATGAACATTTGTACTCCAAAGCCCTTAGCTCAACTATTTTCATAGCAGCTATTATTAGTAATAGCAAGAATCTGGAAACAACCTAGATGCCCCTCAACTAAAGAATGGATTAACAAACTGTGGTACATCTACACAATGGTGTACTACTCAGTAGTAAGAAAAAATTATATCCTAAAATTCAGAGGCAAATGGATGGTTTTGGAGAATATCCTCCTGAGCGAGGTATCACAAACCCAGAAAGATAGGCAGGAGATGTACTCACTCATTAGTGGACTCCAAACAAAAAAAGCAAAAGCAAAGCATGTCCAAGCTGCAAACCACAACCACTGAGCAGCTTGGGATCTGAAACACCTGGGACTGACACCTTGGATCCCACTCCCCCTAGAGGAACACCGACCCAGTCTTGATGTTGGGGGGAGGAAAATGGATCTGCCAGGAGTGAAGGCTGAACTGAGCAATACTGGGACCTTGGGATCCTCCTGCCCATGCTGGGGAGCAGATGGGGAGATGTGGAAAAGAGAGAGTGACTGGATGGGGTGGGAGGGGGAAG
Organism: Sigmodon hispidus; assembly: GCA_004025045.1. NCBI lineage: Eukaryota > Metazoa > Chordata > Mammalia > Rodentia > Cricetidae > Sigmodon > Sigmodon hispidus. The sequence goes on from PVIH01000222.1 coordinate 47,436, forward strand.
GGACCTTGAACAAGGATATACATGGATAAAAAGTGTGACTTTATTTATAATAAAAAATTAAAAAAAAAAAGAATTAGCAGCAACAGACCTGGGGCAGCCTTAGGGACATAGGTATAAAGTTCTTTATATGTGTCCTTCTCCCTTACTCTCTCATGGTTATTTTGCATTTATACCTTTTAAATAATTTTCTTAATAGATAAATGACAATTTAGATTAAACATACAAAAATAGCATTGGGTTTTTATATTCTCTCCTAAAAATGTTATTGCTTATTTGGATTTTTTCCCGGGAATAATTAGATGTTAGAATTTCTTTATTGAGATGGTCACATAGTTTTTTTAATTTGGTATTTTATTTGTACTTATTAATTATTATTGTTTTAACTATACACATTTATGAGCCACAGTGTGATAATCAGATGCATAAATCCAGTTTACAATAATTATGTCTTAACTGTTGGCAAAATACAAATCTCACCTGGAAAGGGGAAAGACATAGTTCATTTTTGAGCCAAGTATGAATAAGCATGATCTGGAAACATAAACATATGTGTTCATATCCCAAAAGATAGGTCCCAACTGAGTATGGGTTACAAGAACTTTTCATAGTCACAGAACACAGGAAAACAGTAAATCAGAGTGTTTGACAGATATACCAGCAGAACCTACAGGAAGAAAGGTCAGAGTTAAACAGGATATCTCTGTTCCAGTCACACATGTCTGAGCAGAGATTCACAGTCATGCCTGGCACTATGGGTGTTCTTCAAATTACCTTGTCCAAATGGCTTGGGCGCCATGGATGGAATAAATTCAGGAAGTTTGAATTCTAAACAAAACAAGAATTTAGCAGAAGCTAGAGGTGTGCTAAGAATATGTTCAAATGTTCTTGTATGGATGTTAGGTGTCATAGAAACAGCTACTAAGGGAAGTAGAATAACCTCATTCCATTAGACTCTGAATCAGCCACATTCCATCTCTAATCAACAAGTTTATTCAGTTGATTTAGCTTCTTAGAATCTGATATAGTACTAACTTTTTCCTGAGGATTCCAGTTAACATAAGTTAACATAACATTCCATTTCCATCTCAGGAAATTTTTTTTAAAGTTTCCTTATTAAAATGTAAACTTCACATTTTATATATAATAATAAGGAAATGTTCAGCTAAAACTACTTCTTGAAAAATCTAATTTGGTTCATGGTTTTAAATCATTTAAATATTCACATGTACAGAAATTACTGGGTTTGCTAATATTTTATTTCAAATTTTTATTCTATTTCCTTATCAAGAATGGTTTTTTTCATCTACCCTTGCTGGGATGTTTTCTTTATCTTTGTTTTAGTTACACCTGTGGTAAATTCCAGAAGGCATTTGGGGTCACCTTCTCTTCCCATACTCTAGGATATTGGCTGTAGCTGGGGCACAGCCACTTCCTGCCTGCAGGCTCTGTTCACCTCCAAAACCTGATTTCCTTGCAGGAGCATCTTCAGTGGTCCATTTCTACAGCAATTACTCCAGTTTCCTGCTCCTATTTACATCAGTTTTGGGAAAATGTATTTTGGGGGGAAGAATTTGGTGGTTTTGTTGAAGTCTTTGTTGATATAACTGTTTACAGTAGTTTTTTTAATCACTTATACTCTTTAGATTGTGTTAACCCATAGCAATGTTTGTACCTCATCTCAACTTTCTTTCACATGCAAAAAAAGTCTCAATTTATTCTTTTATATTTTTAGTTTTGGAATTGAATCATCTATTACAGATTTTAAAAGTCTGTTCATAATTGCTCTGTAGATATTTTTTCCCTATTATTTTTACCATCACTAGATCATGAATTGTCAGGCTACACTCCTAGCACATAATAACATTAAGCTTGTAACTGATCTTCTAGGCTGGTTCACCTGGGGCTTGTGTCCTGTGTCAGCTCTCTGGGTTCAATATGACCTCGTTAGCTTACAGGGTCCTACTGTTCCTGAGTCTCACTTTCTGAATGTGCTTAGTGATCATTCTTTGATAATGCCTGTATATATGGTCTTTATGTCAACTACTTTGAGATTTCTGCTTTTCAGTGACAGTTTTGTTGGACATGGTCATGAGCCTCAAAGTTTATAAGAACTGGCCTGCCCACACCTTTGGTTCCTAAAAAGCTAGAATTTACTTGGCATGTGGCTGTCACCCTAACAAGGGGGCATGAATCATCAACTCTCTCATCTGTGTTGATTTTACTTGGGTGGCTTGGTTTTGAACCCATGATGTCACTAAATGTGAACTGTGTTTTGGACCAAGATGTTTTCTGAAACATGCATAGTTCCAGGAGTAACTATGAATCTCTATGCCAGAATCTGTCAAACTAGCCAGTGGGTCCAGATGCTTTCATCTTTGTCTAGGGTTTACTCCTAAACTCAGCGAGACATAATTTCATTACCTTCAAAGGAGCTAGGTTGAACTCTTTTCTAAAGAATTTTATGTTCCATGTAAATGCTTGGATACATGCAGACCTCATACAGGCAGACACAAAAGCTGGAACTAGAATGCTAAATATGCTTCATCCCAGACTTCGAGTCCCTATGTCGCTGCAACCCAGGAGCCATGCTGCATGTCCTCAACAGGACAATAACTGTGATTCCCTTGAATTCCAAGCATTCCTCAGAATGCTCACCTTGCCTGAGTGAGCTGTTTTGTAGAAATTGTGGCTGTGTTTTTGCAATAGGTGAACTTAGATGAATTGTGAATCATTTGGCCACTGGGCTTTGTAAAATCCTATCGTTGAGTCTTAGAGGCATGAAGTGCCCCTTCCAGGATCACACATATACTAAACTGCAAATACAATGATCCTGACTTTACCTCTCTGCACCTGCAGTGACATGGGACATATGCTCTCTTGCTTTCTATTTGGGTGTGGTCACAGCACAGGTGAAGTTTTGCTTAGTTCTGGTGAAAGACTCCTAGTTACAGCATCAGGCATCCTTCACAGAGGGACAGTATGTTCTGTGGGAAGGTGCAGGGTCCAGAGAGTGCCAAGCACAGTCACCCATAGACGGACATGGAAAGAGTTCTTGTTCCTCAAAGCAAGAGGAAGCCAGGGAAGTTTCTGTGAGCCCAACACATGAGTGTTCATTAGGTGTCACTGTGGATTTTGTGAGGAGATGAGACCTATGTTGAGTTGCTCTGACCATGCTTCAGGGACATGCTGACCTTAGAAGGTTCTGAATTTTCAGGAACACTAGAGTGCCTTTGTGCTACCCTCAAAATCTTGTGTGAATTTGAAACTGCTCTAAAAAAAATTAAGACTTAAAGAATAAAGGTACACCAGAAATCCTATTTGGATGTAAAAATTTAATAGATGTTTGGCAAACTGTGCCTATAGACAACTACAAATGTGTCAAGTGACAATGAGCTTCAAAATAAATCAAACGGCATGATTTTGATTTTTTTTTTATGAGTGACATACCTGAAAATTGGAAGCAAAAGTTAATTAAATAAGGTGCAAACCACTTTGGATCCTGTACATTCTAGATGCATGAATGTTCAGTTCTGGCCCTCATGAGAATGAATGTCTTTGCTCCTGAAAATTTTAATGTGGAATGTAAAGTCAAGCAGCTCCTATAACTATTGGTACCGGGATCGTGTGTGTGTGTGTGTGTGTGTGTGTGTGTGTGTGTGTGTGTGTGTGTGCATGCACGTGTGTTATTCTCTTTTGTCTACATTTGCTTTGCATTTGTGAGTGGCTCAATGTTTGCTATCAGGAGTTTTGCTGAGCATGTTGGCAGCCCCTGTCTGTCCCTGGCCACCTGCCCTGCCTCTGCAGCCTGCAGGTCTACCACACTGTCCGCTCTTTTGTTGTTTTTTTTTCTTTTTCTTTTGCCCTTTGGATTATCCAGATGGTGTGTCTCGCACTTCTCTTAGTATTTTAGGCGGACCCTGCTTGCAGTGCTGCTTGTCGGTGTTCTGTATTTCATAGTGGAGCTAAAAATAGTTTAAATCCGAGTGGAAGTCACGGTGTTGGGCCAAATCCAACCCTCCAAACTCATGGGAGTTTGGTAGTCACTCTGAATTTTGATTTTTATGTTTGTACATGACTTGGGCCTCTGTGAAATGAAAGTGTAAAGCTGAGTCTCCCTGCTAGAAACACAAGACAAACCTCAGTGCACACTGCTGAGCCCCACGCAGTGGAGCCTAGGACTTAAAAGATCCTTCTCTGCCCAGTCATCTTACACACTGACTACTGTTTGTAAGCATCTTTAAGTGTTTTCTTTGGATTAATCTTCTGTAAATTAAATCAACTGATAATGATGTAGAGGTCAACAACTCAGTCTTTCTTCCAATAATTTATCTAATTAAGAGTTCCTCATACTTAGTTTTTGGCTTTTTCTGTTATTTTAGTTTAAGATATATCAGAAGTGATCAGGCCCCAAAGTTCTTTTTAGGTTGTTTTTTCAAAGTGTTTTCGTCTTTGCTGGTTGGATGTAGATTATATAGCCCTCCAGAGTGACTTGGTCATCAAATTACTTCTCTGCTTTTGCTATTTGAACCACATTGCCTCGACTTATTGCTATGCTCAGTAATTCTGGTGAATAATAGTGAAGATTCACCTTAAATATACTTTATTCTCTTATAAAGGACCTCATAAAAATCACCTCACATTTTCTTTTTGTATAATTTTCAGCAGAAGTAAATGTATTTAGTTAAATTTAGATTTTATGCTTACATTCAGACAATGAACTCACCTGCCTTACTTAAAGCTGCTTAATTATTGTCCTCTGTACACCAGTATATAAGGACTAATATTAACATGTATGTGTGCACATGTGCATGTGTGTGCAGAAGTTTCTGGATGGCAGGAATGGGTTTTATGCTTACATGTATGTATGTGAATATGTATGTGTATATATGTGTGCACAGATATACAATAAATGCCTTTTTACACAATTTGCACTAATGCCCAAATGCTGTCTGAAAATATTAAATGGAAAATTCATAATAAGTAAATTATACTTATTCCATGTTCCACCATGCTGTTTGGAACAGTACAGTAAAATGTTTGTCCAGAGTATCCACCTTGCCTATGATGCCTGCACAATAATGACTTGGTAGTCAACTTGATTGGCAGCAAATCTATGACAGTTATCTTAGGTTTATGTTCAAGTAATGCTTTTTTTTTTTTTTTTTGCTTAATAATGGCTTCAAGGGGCAATGTGGTGATACTAGCAATGTTATGGTATATGGTTATAATTGTTCTATTGTATTATTATTTGTTGTTGTTAATTTCTTACTATGCCCAAATCAAAAATTAAAATCTGATCTCAGGAGATAGCTAAGTAGTTAAAAAGCATTTGCCACATAAGTATGAGGACACAACTTTGAATTCCCAGAACCCATGTAAAAGACAGCCAAATTCACACTAACACCTGTAATCCCAGTGTTGTGATGGGAAGTCGAGGAAGGGATAATAGGAACTTTTGACCCAGCCATCCTGCAACAGGAAATAACCAAGAGCCTCTGTCTTAAATAAGGTGGAAATCAAGGACTCAAGATTATTTTCCTCTGACTTCATATGCAATCTCTCACGTGTATTAGTTCTGTCTCTCTTTCTCTCTCTTACACACACACACACACACATGCACACAAACATTATACACACTATTAAATTAAAAATAATAAATAAACCCTGTTATATATTTATCTACACAGGGACATTGGTGTCTGCTCAGTTTCAGGCACTCACTGCCCAGGGCACTGAGCTCATCACAGCAAAAAGCTGACCATCACATAGATCCTCATACATGTATGTCTATTTTGTGTATATATGATTATGCAAACATGCATGCACATTCATGTATGTACATATATCATGATCATGTAGTTTTATGGACATGTATGCATTGTTGTATGTGTATGTGTATGTGTATCTACATGTGTATGTATGTTCAGGTATGTATATAAATATATTTGTGTTTAAGTTGATGTCTCTATATATTGGTCTATTTATATGATATACATATATGTATGTATGTATTTATATTTATGTGCATGTATATATACACACACACAAATATATCTATTCATTATTTTCTTGGTTTTGTGTCCTCTGCTATTAAACTGTTCTAGAAAATATTCATTTTTCTTATTCTTTCATACATTACATCCTGACCACAGTTTTTTTTCTCTCTTCACTTTTCCCAGCCTTTCCCTATCTCCCCTCCACCCAAAATCCACTCCTCCTTCATTCCTCTTAAAAAACAAAAAGAGCAGGACTCCCAGGAATATCAACTGAACATGGCATAATGAGTTACAATAAGGTCACATTAATTTTTTTTACTTGCACCTCAGCACACTGTAATGAAAAATCCTAAGTATGTAACCATTTGCCTGCACTTGAGATATTCAGTCTTCTGGTTACATGATGCTTCATATGACGTTATCTGCTCAAGGATACTCTGCTCTGACTCCGAGCTGCTGGACAGACACACCAGGCTTCTGCAGCTGGTCCATCATCATCTGTACTCAGCATTCCCTTTTGTGGTTCTCCATGTGACCCTTAGCAGCAGGATATGTTTTGGATCATCAATAGTCCCAGACTTCAAGTACAACTTGTGCACCTACATCTTCTCCAAGATCTTGTCTTGACATATGATTTGGGGATTTGGAACAAGGGTTTCAGCTTATACTTTGAAGTAAAGTTTGGTGGAGGCTTCCAAGGCTGTGGTAGTGTTTGGGTATAAATATTGAATTGTAAATATTTAGTAAAGGTCAAAGTTACTTCTAGGACTGTGATAAAAAGCAACCTTACTTGGGCATTATTCCAAAAGCAGCTAACTATATTTCAAATTTGAGGCATTATAAAGTATTTATTAAATAGTAATGCTCCCATTAATCAGGGCTGGAAGTTTTAATCTTACCTTTGTAACTGAACAGTAGTGGTCCTAGAAGGACTGAAATCCCACTAAAGTTTCCAAATATAGACTTCCTTCTTTAAAAAAAAAAAGCAAGCATTCAACATGAAGAATAAAAATACAAAAAACAAAGTATCTTCACCAATGGTTAAGCTTAAGTATAATATTCTTTTTAGTCCTGTGCAAAGTGACTGAGAGAGTACCTTGTTGACCCACTCGGCATGTTCTTCCCACTACGGCCCAGTGTGCCAGGGCTTGTATCCAGAGCCCTGCAGTGTTCTTCAGATAGTGAGGAATGCTTCCTAGGCTCCATCTCCTCACAGTGCCGCTGGCACAGGTTGAGACTCTATCTAGGCATTCACACCATAGAAGGTGGCTGGTGCATTCCGAGAAAGGAGTCTGCAGGAAGGAATCTATTAGAGCATAGTGCCAGGATTCTGCTTCAGTAGGGGGCTTGTATCTGCAGATCCCAACACTCCTGTCTCACTGCCTTGCCGTTCCTGGGTTCAAGCATCTTGGGTTCAAGCATCCTTGTAGTCTGGAATTAGACCTTACTTGTTTTTCCCCCTCTTTGTATGCTTGAAAATATGTGCATATGAAAGTCTATTTGGCTTTTCTTTAATGGACTACTTTGAAAGGATTAAGTGGATATAAAAGACAACTTACATAGAGCTTAATTGGCCTTGCAGTCCAGAGTGCAGAAGACAGAGGCAGTACTCTTCCAAGGTCAGATCAGTGCTCTGAAAGCCATACTGCTCAGAAGCACTGGCTCTGGGCTACTCCCAAGTTGCATAGTTAGAAGAAGAGGTGGCAGATAATAGCAGCCCAGGTGAATATTTGATTTCTGTCATCTTCAGTACTCATTTCCATTTGTATTTCACATGCTAACAGTTTGCCATCTGTATTGTAATCACTGCTGCCCAGCCCTGAGCAGAGTTCGCTGACAAGCAATGGCGCTACTGCACATTCTCAGGGTGACACTGACTTCTGTAGATAAGATCGCAAATCTTAAAGAGCTTTGGCTGAATAGCTTGAAAATGATAACCTCAAACCACCTGGGGCATCGAAGGAGAATTTTTCTGTCTTTCTAGTTATTTTCCCATGTGAATGACCAATATTTGGGACACAGGAAGAAATTTTTAGTCTACTTTGTACAGTGATAACCTGAATGCAATCCTGAGAACCTTCCTTTTCTAAATGGTTTTCACCCTGGTAGTGGGTTCACAGTCATGCTTACCTAAAGCTTGTACATACTATTTCTCATTTATTTGGTGAAAATAATAAGTGAAAGAAAGAGGATACAGGGAAGTGAGGTTAAACAGCTCAGTCTGTCCTTCACTGTGGAAAGCACCAGGAGGAGAATCATATAAAAACCCAAAGAGGAAGAGCTGAGAAGAGGTTCCTGGCTGAGATCATAGAAGAAACAGGGCCTTGGTCTTATGTGACCAGGAAGGCAGCTCAGCCCACCAGGAGCTGGAAATAGGTAGCAACTCCAGAGTTTCCAGGTAACAAGGCCCTGAAGATACCTGGACTTCACTTTAGAAAGACTAAATTGTGGTTCTAAATGAAAAATTTGGAGAAAAGATATGGAGGTCATTTCTGCAATGTTTTAATTTAAGAATAGCTGGCTCTTGTGTTTTCAGGCATTCTATGAGTGTAGTTCCTGAAAACAACACAGACAGTATCTTGCAATCACTTTCCATTAAAGCCTTAATTGTGAGTATTTATCATGCTCCAAATTTCCAAATGTTTTAGCTCAGCAAAGTCACGTTGTCTGGAACTATCTTTTTGTATTCATGTATTTCAATTTTAATATTTATCCTTCAAATAGAAATGCCTAAGTGACAGTGACCAGTAGCTGGAGATAGATACAGATGAGAAAAAAACCAAAGCTTTTATATTAAAAATAATTTAAGGTATTAGTATGAGCCTACTTACAAAACATATGCAGAAGACCTAGTTTGTCTTCTTGTGAGACTCCTAACAAGAAGAGCAGGGGCATCGCTGACTCTGATGCACCCATTCCTCCTACTGGATTACCTCATCCAACCTTGATAGAAGAAAAGAGGCCTATTCTCACTGAAACGTGCTGTACCCTGGCTGGCTGATATCCATGGGAGGCCTACTCATATCTGAAGAAAAGCAGGCGTGGAGGAATGGGTAAGGGGGGTTACAGTGAGGAGATAGGGGCGTAGTCAAGAGAAAACGAGAATGGAAAAACTAGTTGAATGTGAAAACAAACACTAAATAACAAAAACCTTACAAAATATGATTTAATATTGTTTCATCAAAACTACACATTTTCTTGGACTTATAAATCTACAAGGTTTGAGTGAAACAGGGGCCATCCACTCACCCATCCATCTATCCATCCATCCATCATCCATCTGTCTGTCAGTTCATTTGTCCATGTGTGCATCCACCCATCTGTCCATCCATTTATTCAATCTATCAATCTGAATCTTCAAAGCTCCTCTATCAGCCCTTATTCTTATATGTGCCTCTGTAGTGCTCCACACATTGCTGTTTCTGCTTGGGTATGTGTATATCTATGCATGTATATATATGTGTGTGTGTGTACATGTGTACGTGTGTATTTGTATGTTTATATGTGCATGTGTGTATCTGTGTGTTTATGTGTACAGAAGGCAAAGGTCAATTTTGGATGTCTTCCTCAGTTACTATCTTCTTTTTAAAATTTTTTTTTAAAAAAATATTTTTTGGTCCCACTGACCCAGTAATGCTTAGATCAGTCTCCACTTCTGGCCAAATCCAGTTCTTTCCCCCCTCCT